>JAJJWW010004203.1:0-88943 GCA_023531295.1 Papaver armeniacum
CATCGATGATGAATTATTCACCTCACTTTTCCAAACATTAGAAACATCCTCTCATAAGATAGTCTTGCTTTCCGATTCGTAAAATATGGAAGCGATCCATTCTCTTCTTTCTAAAGACTTGTGATGAGATTTTTGTCTCCTGAGAAAACGAATATACGCCTTCCTATCAATTTCAAGACTTGCCATGCTCCACCCGGGTTCTTAAGTGAAGGATGGATGAGACGACAAGTTGAGTAATAAGGGAGCCATGACAATTTGACCAAAGCGCAGACGGTCATGGCATTCGCTTACTCTCGAAATTCTAGAAGACATCACGGCCGATTACCTTCATTTCTGCAAGGATTTCTACCACACACCATATCTAGATGGGGGAGAGATGACTATTACTTCTAAAAGTGTAATGATTAATGAACCCGCCCGTTGGCCGGGAAGTCTCTTACGAGCCTCTCGATACTAACAAAGTAACTATGGTGCTATACTTCAAAAAGCTGGCTAATTCGAAGGGGCCTAGAGACGCTTAAGAGAAAAAGATGCGTAGATGCTTTTACACCTGGTGGGTGCCTGAGTGGTCTCCGCACTCGCACGACAAGAGTTGGAAAATGAGCTCACAGGATTGCGTTCCCCTCGGCTTTATGGCTATCCAGGATATATCTGGACGATGGTTCCGAAAGCAATACTACTAGAAGCGACCTTGTTAAGATTGCCATAATAATGTGGGCGAAGGGTGAAGTTCTTCCTTAGGCATTGTTCCTTGGATCAATGTATTCTCATCCGGACGCTTTAGCAATGGACATGCATGTTTCTGTCAGCACAAGAAGGTGGAGTCGCACGCCCACTTCGCTTTTCTCGTGCGCCTACGGAACACTCAAAAGCTACGCTCCTACTCCCGCAAATTCACTCAAGAATTTGTATGGTGGCTCGAGAATACTCCTACTGAACAAGAGGTTCAGCAGTTTCTACAAGAAACTTGTGGGCATATTTGACAATGTGTACTCAGAGATTTCCGTCTAATGGGGGCCAATCCACCCTTCCATTGCTCAGCCAAAGATTTTTTTATCGCTCGATCATCTCCGATGATGTGTTGTGTACCGATGCTCGAAATCCATAACTGAGAACTTATTTACTCAAGGCAGCCTGCATTCGTGATACAATCCCATCTCTATTTACCGCAGAATTTTCTCGTGACTCCGCATATCGATGGTGGCCGCGCCAAAATGGGATTGGATCAGTGGTGTCCCATTTATTCGCTCACCAAGGGTTCCGAAGAATCTCTCCCCAATATTCTTAACGTCGGTATGTTTTTGGAACGGGTGATTTTCCTTCGCTCATTTGGGAGAAATCATGGTAACTTATACAAGTGAATTTTGGGAAAGAAAGTAAATCACATTTTCCAGAATTCCTGAGAGTATTGTGACAGTTCTCGTGGTGAACCATCTTCCTGATGTTTTGAAAAGCATTTCCTGCTGAAGCCACTTCAGCAACTAAATCAACAGCCGAGGATTGCAAATTCCAAGCCAGGAGAGATCCAAGAGGTGTGCATGTGGTTCAAGTGATCCTCAATCTCCTCCATGGCATTTAAATTTCTTCCCTGCTGGTTCCTTTATTTCTCCGTGGTGAATCTTTCTAAGAGGAATTTTTGCTTGAAATCGTGGGATTCCGAAAAGAGAATGTCTTCACAAGGTCGGGCGCGTATTCGTAATTTCCAGAAGGTCAAGCAGACTGATCTTCTGCGCCGGTAAGTCCGAGAAACTCGATTCATGTTGAGAAGTCTGAGAAACTGATTTTCGTATTGTAGCAGATCAGATCCATAAAAAGAAAAGATAGTATGTAATGTCAATCAATAATTATGTAGGGTCGATACTTCAGAAGTACCATGTGTATTTATGTGCATCGCATCATGTATGCAGCTACGGGTAATGACTTCACTCCACTAATTAACTCCACTGTGGTTGTATAATTAAGCCACGTTTTGACGGATAGCATTTATCTCGGCATAATTCATCTCGCGACCGCACGAAATTAGACAAGAAAGGCAAAGATCACTTTCACTGGGCTCTAAAACCAAGCATGGGATACACTTGGTCAGCCACCATACATGCGCGCAGTGTACTCGCATGATAAGCAGCGCCCGTACTCCATTCCCTCACGAAAGTGATGATCTCGGGTCACCAATCTGGTCCTGGTGAAACGAGTGGCCTGGGATCAATTCGCGATAGAAAACCAATGCCGCAAGGGCCGCCGTCACACCTCTTCAGCGCTGCTCCAAGACCCACTCAATCTTGGCCTGACTCTTGGCCTGCTGGGTTCGCGTGAAGGTGGTAGGCTGCGTTTACGCCTACACCTAATTATCCCATGAAAAACATGATCCGTAACCACTCAAATCGTCCTAGCCGGGGTTGGAGCTTGTCGAGATTAGTTTCATGGTTTGGGAGGTGTGACCACGTTGTTTGACGCATGGAATGGCTGTGCATGATATGCCTGGGCCGATCAAGTGATGGGATAAAGTGCTCACTATGGTCATTACTGTACGATCGACTCGTTTAATCTAACTCGTGATCATCCATTCGTGCCGGAGAAGATGGACGCCGTGATGGCTTCAAACCCCACCTTGGCTTTCAGCCGTGACCATGCCTCTCTTTGGGCTGCATGACTTGCTGCAACCAAGTATGGCTGCTCACCGATTGGTCAAGTGTAAGAAGTGCCTCACTGGGTGATCGCTGACATGCTCGGCCCTTTGAATCTACATCTACACCTCCATCTATACTCACAGATGGACGGTTGAGACTGCCAGGTAAGATAGATGGTGGGGTTTATGTGCCTGAAACTCCTAATTTAGGGTTTTCCATTCATAATGCTTGGTATGGATGGTTTCTCGAGCTAGGCCAATGACCTATGTGGTCGGAATGTGGGTATTCCATACCCGCTAGTGATAATTGATCCGGGTCATCCAATCATGCTTATGGAGTTGGATGACTATTTATCGATCATATCCATCGTACATGCTCTAACTCCTTTATGGTGTTTTGTTTCAAACTTTTGTGATCAAATTCTTAATCCACCTTATTGTATTTTTACTTGTTGTTTTCCTTCATGGTAAGCATAAAATGTTCTCTAGAAGGTCGTTTTAACTCTAGTGTACTATAGCATAGTATTTTGTTGCTATCTTGAATTTTGGCACACACTTTTGCAAACGGAAGGAATGCTACTTTAGCTGGCACAAACCTTTGCCTTAGCCTAATTTCACCTGTGATTTTGATATATTTTTTATTTCTAAGATCATTAAATTCAGCTGGCTTCGTAAAATATTATGTCACACAATTTCCTAAGTAAAGAGTCAGTTCGTGCAATCTTAAATCTCATCTTCCTAAGTTGTCACAGTGTAAGATGTCACAGATTATTTTTCAGTCACTGATACACCTGTGATAGTTCCTGTAACAAGTACAACCGTGGAGAATTTTCGTAATTGTGACAGTATATTAAATTTACATAAGTAACTATAATATTTGTGGAGGATTTTTTGCATACTAACACTTATAATCCAAATTGATACTTCCACCCAATTATTTCCCCACACCAAAAACCACCCCAACTTTACCATTTTTATAATTTCCTTTATCACTACCATACCAACAATTAAGAAAAATTAACAATTACATTAAATTTCTAAATACCAAATATTTATTCATCTTCTAATTATAATAAACTCAATTAGACAATAAATAATTAGATTGCACAATTTGTGCCATTTGCTGGTCATACCGTTAGTAAAACAACTTCTTAATTGCCCCACATGCCTACAACAAACATGACAGGTTATGAAGTCCCCTATAATAATAAGTAAGTCCTTCCAAGATCACAAATGCACGCACCAGCTGAGCAATTCCTTCTTCTGAGGGTAATTGCTTTGAGATTATACTATTTGTGCCATTTGTGATAATGGTGGCCGTTTTTTATGGTATGCTTCTATTTTTACGGTGTAATGTTGTTTTTCTCCTTGTTATGAGTTTTGAGTATTCTATCTTTTTGGTGTAAAGAGGACTCCTGGCGTGTGTTTTATACTTAGTGAGATAGAGGTGTGGAACTGGTAGTGATTGGCGAATAAAACTACAGAGTGCTTACAGTTATTATTTCTGGAGTTGTGATCTTTGGGAGTTGGAACTATTATACGAAAGGGTAAATTACTTGTCTTGGAACTCATGTTGTTTAAGAATATGTTCCTCTAATGCTCTGATGTCAAGTTTATTTTGTTGTTCGGATACAGTTGTGTCAGGGAAATGCAAAAGATGCTTTCATGCAACTGTCACTGCCTCTATTGCAATATCAAATTTTGAATTACTGGACTAAATTGATTGTAGCATGCATGCATGTTTCCATATTTTTATTTCTTTTTCTCAATCTCTTAAAGATGATGGTTTGGTGCAGGGGTCAAGTTCTTTTGCCTGGATTACCGATATAGAGAGCAGTTGCGTGTGAAAAAGTTGGTATGTGTATGCAGCCAAGAGATAGAATCTAGGAGGAAAGATAGGAAGGATGCAAGAATTGTGATTCTTACGTACAAATTCAGATTGTTTTGAAATGTCGTTTGCTTGATCTTTGGTCTGGTTTGTTTCTTCGTCGGTCTCCACTACTGCAGCAGTCATCTAGTTATTTGCTAGGGATTCATATGATATGATTTATGAATCTGATCAAGTTTTGTATCTGAATATTATAAGCAAATTCAATAGTCTACAGAACATAAAACAAAATTGAAAAAAGGATGAGAATAAGATGACTCCATGAACTGAACTCTCAAAGACAAGTAGCAACTCTCATCAGAATCTAAGAATCAAACTCCGTGAAGATAGGTTTTCACTATCTTTTTCCACTTTTGGTTGATATATCTGTTGAGTATTTTAAATGGTAACTTTAACCTAAGAATGATTCTTAACTGTCATTCATGAATGATTGAATCATGATCTCTTTAATGCTAAAACCATGAGCTTAATCTCGTATGTTTGCAAAAAGCATGAATGTCTCACCTTAGCTAAAAGCATTTTTGAGACATAGCTTGAACTATCTCAGATCTATAGAAGCATGTTTAAACATCTGCATAATGAACTAGATGATGAAATTAGTTATGCTAATTTCCACCATGCATATCTAGCTTAAATAAACAAGCCAGCCTCTTACATCTTTACTAATTAAGCATGACTCCTAAAATCATCCTTGAATGCTTTAAATTACTATGAAAAGTGTTTTTCTACAAACAGTTGCACCAGTAGTTGGTAGTCACCACATTACTCCTCAATTTAGATCTTGTGTTATAGAGTGGCTATTGTGAACTCTACAAGCTACTGAAATAGATAAAAATAATATTGTTGACTTGTATTTTTTATACAGAACGAGAAAGGCTCTAACTCCCAGGAAATTATAGAAGGAACTATGCATGCAGAGCCATGTTCATATCTTTGTTAAACTTTACAGTATCTTATTTAAAGTCTTCATCCTCTTCATCCTTTCTTTTGTTAAAGGTGGTTTCCTGAGTCAGGAGGATATTCTGATAGGGATAGTGCATTTGATTTGTAAAACTTTTTGAAGACCCGTGGGCTCTAATTTATGGGAAGGTATGTTTAAGACTAGGTAATTTGTCAAAGAGAATATTGTTTTACTGATTCAGAATGGTATGAGGATCAAGTTCTGGACTGACAAGTGAAATGAGGATTCTAGCTCATATATCTCTGGAACTAAAGCATCTTATGTCAAAGATATGATTTGGAACTTGTGGTGCAATGTTAACAAGTCTGACCCGAAGTCAGAAGTTGCGTGTTCGAATCACGCCAATTTTATTCTTTCTTGGCTTACTTAGCATAAACCCAGAGGACCCGGTGATCAAAAGCTACGTGCTTAACGAATTATTGGCATGTATAAATTCTTAATTGTGAGTTACTTGTAGAAAGTTTTGTGTACATTTCCTTTAAACTTTGTTCATTTTGCGTGAATTCC
The DNA here is from genome assembly GCA_023531295.1 of Papaver armeniacum. Classification (NCBI taxonomy): domain Eukaryota; kingdom Viridiplantae; phylum Streptophyta; class Magnoliopsida; order Ranunculales; family Papaveraceae; genus Papaver; species Papaver armeniacum. Next base: position 5,983 of record JAJJWW010004203.1, read on the forward strand.
CTCTAACACTACACCAAATTTGGGTTTTTGTAACAATAGGATTCCTAACTAAATTTTTTATGGTAACTCAAATGATCCATTATAAATCTAGTAACTCATATAAAGGGTTAGCAAATTAAGAAATAGTTACCATAATTTGGAATTAATTCATAAAAACTAAATAACTATTTGAAGTGTGAGATCATTAGTTATACATCCCTAACACATTTTACACTAAATCACTATTACTAATATTCCTACCCAAAATCCATGTATACCAAGATCCACCCCATCTTTATAACTCTTTGTCATTTTTAGTAGTAACACAATTTTACATAGCTAACACAATAAAAAAAAATTGAAATTTAGAAAAATGTAAAATAAAATTATAGGATTTTATAAATCTTTTGTTTGGAACCAATTTCAGTTCTAGAACCTGAGAACAACTTATATCCTGGAACCAAAAGGATATGGGAACCGCAACAACTTGACTACTTCCCAACTCGATATCTTCAAGGACCAAATCTTATCTTTGAGTTTTCCGACAGAACTCCATTATCTTCACCAACAAAGCGTTTAATTTTGATCTCCCAAATCGTCTAACAACGATAGTTGAAGGAATTAGAGGATTGAATCTCAGTCAATCAAGGAATTAGTCGTTTAATTTGGATCTCCCAAATCGTCTAATTTTGCTAAACTTGATCAATTACAGGTTGGTTTTCTTTTCTTTCTTTTTTTTTTTTTTTTGCTTTAAGATTGTCTAATAATGAGTCTCTCAGATTTCATGCTATATGAATTGGTTGTTGTCTGGATTATTATAACATTGTGTTTAGAAATTGGATTTACATTGACTAACCTAAATGCATGATATTGCCCAAAATATGTTTGCTTTCTTTAACCGATTGATTGAACGTATGGTAAATTTGTGGAATGCTCAACGCCTGCAAAGGTAGAGTTAACTTTAGTGAGAATCCCTAGACTTAGAGTGTTTAGCTTAAGCTACAGGACAGAGTTCAGTTGTGATTTCTTCCGAGGTTTTGGTAGGCTTTTGATGTGAAACCTGAAAACAAAGATGAGATAAATTAAGAGTGACCAATTAGTGTTTAAATTGAAGTACTAGCTTATTGGTCTTTCATTGAGGAAATACTTGTCTCATGTAATTATGTGTTGAAGCTCAATTTCGATATACATCCACAGCCCCATTCATCTTTCATTGTGCCCTGCACTAATCATTTTGGTGTTTTTCAAATTTTAAAATCTCGCGACGCTAAACGTTTTTGGCCAAGTTTTTTTATATTTCACGCTATTTTGACTTTCGAAGCTCATTTTAGGTTCAATTATTTCACATCAAAGTTTTGTGTTTGCACATGCATCTGCTTCTTGTCAGTGAACATGTGTACATACTTAGTTTAAGGACTTGCATTTTTTTTTTTGTATACTGCAATTCTTACTTTATGCGTGTCATTACTTCAAGTGTAGTGTTGACATGAGTTATTGCTTGTGTTAGTGTTCGTCCAACGTATGTGTCCAATGCTGTCGGAACATTTGCAGTTCATTTTCTCATATATTTTTATCGAGATATGATAAGCACGCAAATCAAACCAATGCAGTATGCAACCAGCTTGCGATTATAAACTCCACCATTTCCTACAATCAAACCCTCATTTCAATCGACTTCAAAACAGCCACTGTACAGTCAATCAACCCATTACTGCCTGCAACTTCAGTTCGATGTCATCTGTATTTCTTAAACCAAATCACCGTTGAGAAATCGGTATTGGCAGCTGTTCGTAAGAGATCTAATACAAGCCACCACCTTGCTATGAAGAATTGGAGAATTTATTTCTGTTTTGGCAAAGAAAAGAATACTCCCTTGGTTGAAAACTACCACAAAGAAATGTGGTGAATAAGTAGCCACGTCCCACTTTATTCTTTAACCCAAAATGAAGCTTCACATGCTTGACATTTGCAAATGCCACTAACGAGAAATTTAATGGAAATTTAGTGAACAACTTCCTGTATTCAGTAGCCGTGAGTGGTGCTACCAAAGGAATATGGCTGGCCTTCTCATTCCTTGCAACGGTGAACTGAATTGCTGGTGGTTTTAGTCGCACTTGCCGGTTAGCTTTCATTTCACCATTTATTCTTCCGATGATCGGATTCGCTCGTAATTTCTACAAAAGCACTAAAATGATATTATTAGCCTATTAATGTGTCCTAGCTAGTGTAAATATGGGTACAATTATGTCGCATTTGCGTGCTTATCAAGATAGCTATAAATTTCTGATCAGTTTAGCATTCTGAGTTCCATTGACTAAATTTACGTGTAGGTTGTATTGTACATTAGTTCAATAATGCAACAAATGTTAGCTTGTTGCCACTATTTTATCAGTTTGACTTGGCTACGTTGTTCAGGTGAATTTTTGATTTGCGCACTAGCTAGGATGATAAAATTGTGCATTTCATTATCATTCAGGCTCCATTATGTGGTTGATGCAGGGGCATAATCATTTTGGTGTCCAATCTGTTTATTTGCATTATTCTATCACTTTACTTCTAAGAAACGCATCAGTTGTGTTATTCATTTTTCATTGTATACCCCTTTTTTCTAAGTATGGATAGGTCGTTATGTGTTTGGTTATGGTTTTCTTAGTGCTGCTGTACTAGGCTGCCTCACAGCATTTACTTGTATCATTGGAAACCATTAGAACTGACTGGATGTGCTTAAACATAATAGTTATAGGGAAGTAATTGATTTATTTGTTTGTCAGTAGCTTGCTTTTTTAAGCTGTCTTCTTTTCGATCTTTTGGCTATCCATTAATAAAATTTGTGAATTAGGAAAAAAAAAAAGGGACATGCATTTCATAAACAGGCGAATGAGGCTTTTGTCAAAATTGTCCACAAAGAGGGCTGGATTTGTATGTTCAAACTTTTAAAACCAGCATTAAAAATTCAATACTCGTTAACATCTTATACTTAATTATTTATATAGAAACATTCTCTGCATAAATCTATATCTAAAGATGCCATTAGCTATCGTAGACTTTACTGCTTTCTTTCACACCAGATGAGATGCTAATGTGGTTAATTTTGATTTTTCAGAAAAGAGAGGTTGGATGGAAACAGATAACCTGTATATTGTAGAGAAAACAGAGGAGCTCTCTATTCTATCGCCAGGTCAGGAATTTTTAGAAACATCAAAAAACAGAGTCCTTCACTTAACTACAAACGTGGGTGTATAAAACACATGTTGTCAATAATTCGTTTTGGTTTTCTATTTTAGTGAATCTGCCAAATTATAAGTGACGGTAATGGGTGAAATGTTATTTTGTACAGCTAAAGTTTGGTTGACTTGTCACATTTGCATAGAGGACCATGATACTCAAGATAGTGGTTTTATGTTTTGACTTGTCACATTCGCGTAAATGGTTTTATGTTTTCTCCTAGATCTTATGAAGAAGACCATGATAGTCAAGATAGTGGTGTCTGCGTAGAGGCATACACCACGTTTAAATCTCCTGAAACTCACCTATCAAAGTGGTATGGAGTGATTAACCAAATCCTAGAATTGGATTATACTACTTTTCATGAGACCGTGTTCTACTGTGACTGGGTGAAGGTAGGAAGTGGAATCAAAATTTGTCCAGATTCCAACTTGGTTTTGGTAAAGTTGAACAATATGAGAAGTTCCAGTAAAATGTATGACGAAATATTTTTATAAGAGTAACACCTTGCTTCTCATTTGCATTTTCTGTTGAAGATACTTATCAGAATTCTCCTACAGGATCTTGTTGACATTGATGTCTTCTGCGATGCGAAGGAGGTTATTGATGCTCTTCAAAGCAAGGACGTAGCTCCGGATATAGCTTGGTGTGCGAGAGAACAAATACAGTTGAAGAAATCAAAGGTGCGTCATTATTTCTCTAGTTTCTGTTTGTGTTGTGATACTAGCTAGGTGAAAAGCCCTTCATCTTTATATTATGCTCGTTTTACTTTAACATTCTCTAGTGATTTTTCAGAAACTTTAATTATCCAAATAGATTGGATATTCTCGTATCCAGGATTTTGGACGATATTCTTTAGCAATAGTGCTAAGTGACTGTTGTTTGTCTAGGTCGGGATTAATCTTAAGAATCAGTTTTTACTGTTTTGTATATCCCTTCCGACCTATGTGTTAAATGGTCGTTCTACACTTAAAAGTGGGGATACTGGATACAAATGATACAGCATGTTAGTTTGGTTAAACTTAGCAACGTGGCTATAGTTTGATGGTGTGGATACCGGATACAAATGATAAAGCATGTTAGTTTGGTCAAGGTTGGTGAAGGGGCTAGTTTGATGGTAAGATTTCTTGAGGTTAGTATGGGTTCTGCATTTTTACTTGTTGCATTGGAAAACGTGGCAATCTGAAACATGTCAAGTTGCAGATTGTCTTCTTTACCGATTCTGACTTGCAACTGTTTTTCTTTTTTAGGGCAGCTTGATTTGATGTCCGTCATTTATTTTTATCACTTGGGTAGGCAGGCATTAGCATATGTACCACAGTAGTTGTGTATGTGTACAAGTATTGCTCCCTTTATCTACTTTCCTTAACCTCTATCTATATAACTTTATCTAAAATCCTTAGAAATATTGAAACTCACATACAGAACATAACCCGAACTTGTGGTGCAATGGTAGCACGTCTGACCCAACGTCAGAAGTTGCGTGTTCGAATCACGCCTGGTTCACTCTATCTTGTCTATTTATCAGTGCTAATCTCTTTCATCACGCATGATCTAGGTCGAACTGAGCTAGTTTTGAGTTTTGTTAATTGAACCAACTGTAACAAAAAATGTAACCAGTTTATACATTCAAACAGAGTTTAGTAAATACATTTTTGTCACAAACCTTCAATGAATTTGTAATTCGTATCTAAGAAATTGATCAGTGACTCGAAATCTTCCAATTTTGTGCAGTTACTTCCATTTCCTCAACCTCGTTTTAAAAATGGATTCCTGGATAGAAATCAGATTGGCCTTGTTATCCGAAACCTACTATTTGGTTTAGACAAGTGCATCTCATTCTAATAATATCTTGAAGACACAAGTTTGTGTTGTTATCCAACAAAACATCTGGTGTTTATAACAAAATCAGATTTGTGTATCAAAAATTGATTAGTGACTCGAAATCTTTCTATTTTGTTTGCAGTGTGGACCAAAACATGCCTTGACCGATCTCTGATTAACAAAATTTGATTCTTGTCTCAGAAATTGATTAATGATTCGAAATTACTGATTTTGTTTGCTAGTGTCTATTTCCTCAATCTTGTTTTTATTATAGACTTCCTATAAGAAATTAGATCGACCTTGGTATCCAAAACCTAATATGTAGTCTAGAAATGTGCAACTCAATTTGATATGTCCTCATGACGACTCAAGTTAGCTGTTATCAAATTGAATATTCCATAGTATGCAACCCAATTAGATTTGCGCCTCAAAAATGGATTAGTGACCAAAAATCTACCGATTTTACGTATTTACGTCTGTCAAAATCGAGTTTTCATTATTTAGACTTCAGATTAGAATTATAATTGACCACGGTGATCCAAAAATTACTTCTTGATCCAGGTACGCATACCTTAATTCAATAATATCCTTTCGATATTTGTACAATCCAAAATACATTCATAGATGAGTGTTCGACCTTTCTCAAAATCTTGTTCTTAAACAATTCATTATCTGAAACTCATGCTTTATATATTTTTGACCATGATAATTATCAAAGTTATCGAATGTTCAATTCCTAAAGTCGGAGTCATTTGTATAAATTAATTTTCGGAACTCAATTTTTTCTATTTACCAGGATATTCCACATTATTTCACAAATCCATTTCGTTAATTCATATTCATCCTCGTATACGTTATTTGGATTTTTGTCTGGGACGAAGGTTGATACTCGTTTCTATTACTTTTGTCGTTATACCGAATTTGAAGTTCGAATCGACACTGAGCTTCATATTTATTGATTTCGAGGATGTATCATGCTAAGTTTGAAGTCAGAACCCTCCCGAAGCTTCGTGGTTCATAGTTTGTTTGTCGTTATACCACCTTTGAAGTTCGAATCGACACTGAGCTTCATATTTATCGATTTTCGATAATGTATCATGCTAAGTTTGAAGTTGGAACCCTCCTGTAGCTTATTAGTTCATAGTTTGTTTGTCGTTATACTACATTTGAAGTTTGAATCAATACCGAGCTTCATATTTATCGATTTCAATGATGTATCCTACTAAGTTTGAAGTCGGAACCCTCCCGGAGCTTTGTGGTTCATATTTTGTTTGCCATTATACCACATTCGAAGTTTGAATCGACACTGAGCTTCAGATTTATCGATTTCGATGATGTATCATGCTAAGTTTGAAGTCGGAACCCTCCTGGAGTTTCTTGGTTCATAGTTTGTTTGTCATTATACCACAATTGAAGTTCGAATCAACACCAAGCTTCATATTTATCGATTTCGATGACGTATCCTGCTAAGTTTGAAGTCAGAACCTTCTCGGAGCTACGTGGTTCATAGTTTGTTTGTCGTTATACTGAATTTGAAGTTCGAACCAACACTGAGCTTCATATTTATCGATTTCGATGATGTAACATGCTAAGTTTGAAGACAGAACCCTCCTAGAGCTTCATATTTATCGATTTCGATGATGTATCATACACTAAAGCTACTTCATGAAATGTATGACTAGTCGAAATTACTTCATGACCTATGTGACTCGTCTAAATTCCAACCGGAAGCACAAACAGAAAGCACAAAAGCACAAAGAAAACACACTTCCCCTAATGCAACTACAGTCATCGATTTCATTTTTCTTTCTTTTGATTCATTCTTATATATTCTTCGGATTTATGTATAATCGAAGCTCGATAACAATATCCAAATTTATTCTGATTTATATGTAGTCTATCGATTTTTGCCTTGACGAAGGTTGAGAAGAAACACACTTTGTCTTGAAAAGAAACACACTTTCTCAATCTGTATGAGTATCCGTGAACCAGTTGTCCACCGTTAGATATCACCACAATCCGTATGAAAATTCATCTCAACCGTCCAAAATATTTTATACAAAAACCTCAAGGTGATTTCTCATCTCACTTCCCTCTTTCTCTTCTTTCTTTTCTCTTTCTCCGTCTGTTCTCCTCTCTAACTCCGCCTCTACTCCAAAACCCTCTCTTCCTAACAAAATTTCCAAATCGAAGTCTAATTAACATGAACTACAAGTATGTAAAGCAGTGATGACATACATGGCATTGGATATGAACTTTGGGAGTTATTAAGAACTTAAACTCACTGATTGAAGCAAAATCTAGGGTTTTTGTGATCTTCTAAATCTGTATAGGTTAATATGTTCTTTCGTAGTTTATTTTGTTTTTTCCCTGGTTGATAACGATTGTTTCATGATTCTGAACTGTTTGAGCGTGTATTATGCAGATTTCACGCCTAAAGATGGGTTTCCATTTTAGGTTATTTCCAATTCCTCAACAACTCAAAGCATCGACATCAATGAATTGGTATTTTCTGGTAACTTTTTTACCATTAGCATCGGTGGTCTTGACTGTTTTTCGTAGCTAATTAGAATTATAGGGTTTCTGGTGTTAATTTCGTTTGTTGAATGATGCAAATGTTATCTTGTGGGGAAATTTGGGAGGAAATTTCTTGTGGGTGAGGAAGATGATTCTTAAGGTTATTACAAATTTTTTCTCGGTTTCTCTAGATTTTGAGTAAAGTCTTTAAATCTTATCATCTTTAAGAAAGTTGGCATTTGTGGAATGAATGCTATCTCTGTGGACCTATGGTTAATATGTGTGTTTGAATTGTGAAGTAGAATAAGTACTCGATCTGCTACTTAACCCTGTCTAACCCCCCTCTCGAAACCCAGATAAATTCAACTTGAAACACAAGAAGGTGGTGAGAGGGGAAGATTTTGGATGAACTAACTTATGTAGATGAAGCCATTAATCACTGGCCTCCAAGATTTAAGCAAATACAGGTCTGCTATATCTATTTTAAATTAATAGGATTTGTGTTTGTTAAGTCTGTGTTTGTGGTTTAATAGCGGTTTTGATGTTTTTTCTTGTTGATATTTCGGATGAATGATTAAACGCATACAATTTGGAAGACCTAACCAATGCCGACAGGTGAGGCCTTGTATTTGTATTGTCTTCGGTATTTTTGTATATTATTCATTTATAGAGATCTATTTTTATGGATTTGACTTTTACCTTTTCTTCCTTGTCATTGTCAGGAATGTAAACTTCTCATTCAGTTAATGAAATACATGTTATTTTTTTCCGAAAATCCCGGTTAAGCTTTGTCCATGGAATCCATGTGATACAACTGCAATTTATGCGTCGAAGCTTGCTTGTTAGTGGATCTACTTCTTGGTCTTTGTTAGAAAGTTTGTACAAATATCGCTCCTGCTATTTGGTAAAATTCTCCCTCTTTTGGCTTGCCTTTTATTGTTTTGCAATGGATATAAGGCTAATAATTTCATTATGAGTTTGTAGTTCCTTTCCCGGTAGTTATTCGTTTAAGCTCATCTAAGATTAATGCTACTTTGGTGTGGTTAATTTGATTGCCCAAAGCATATTTTACATCTGCAATCATGACTTGTCGTGATTAGATTATGTATAGATGGCTTCTAAAGTTTGGTCCATAAAAGCAATTCTCCGAGGATTATTATGTTGCGATGTTTCAGTTAGTATGTGAACAGATTGTTGTGGGTGTGAGATACTTGGGTTAGCTTCCATGCAATCTTTTATTTGTAATCACTTAACAGAATAACGAGCATAATTTTTTTTTTTTTGAAAGATTGAGATGTGATATCCGATGACCCCTCCTAACTATCTCCCTAAATGTGTCTATTTTCCGTTATCAAGTGCTTCAGTTGAATACGCTAGTCATTCTAAAAGCAATATCTCGTGTGTTTGCAGATTCTTGTCGGTGTCATTGTTGTGATAGCATTGGAATTTTTTGGGTAGCGGCAACAAGTGGATTGTGGCAATTCTCTCAGAATGACGCAGTTAGGCTACTTATTTTTCTCGGGTTGTGACAACGGCTGCAGCTTGGACAATCTATCGGTTTCATCTCTGTGGTTTTTCAATTGAACCAGCCCAACCACTTAGTAAGATTCCTGACGATTCAAATCCGTTTGTGTTTCTCTCGTCTTTTAGTTTTAGATATGGTGTTCAATTCCTTGTCTCCATATCATCGATCTCATTTTGTGTAAATGACTAACGGGTTAGTAAATTGTATACCTATCTACAACCCAACCACACAAGGAAATAAAGAAGGTATACGAAAAGTAGCAGCGGGTAATATCACAATCAATATAGTGAAACATCATTTCTAGTTCTTTATTTCTATTCCATTATTCAAATTGCGGAGTCTCGGTGCTCGCTTCTTTGTTAGTCAGTAGAATATGATCGATTATGTTTCTTGTTGATTTTGCGGTTGATTAATAAGGAACCATTACTCACGGTTCCTTCTATTACTTCTAATGTGCCGGTTTACTTGCTAAGGTTTGAGTTCTTCTTTTCATCTTCAATTATGAAAGAGATATATCGTGTGCTTCGGTTGAACAAGCTAGTAATTACGAGAGCAATATCTCTTGTTTTCTGACGAGGAAATCGATTTATAGTTCCCAAATGTTGTGTTATTGAATTGTTTTCCAGAATGAGCTTATTTGGCTCAAAGCCATATTCAACTTATAAGGTTTTTCTCAATGTTTCATGTGTGAATTAACCAACCTGTTTTTGCTCCTTGCTACGAGGTTGTGTTGCGAGATATGGGGAAGTATCAAAGGAAACCGACATCCCGCCAACAACAATCCAGGCACCCTTCTTTCATTTCGAGCAGCCACTTTCTGTAAAATACTTTTTGCATTAATTTGTAATTTTTCATTAATTTGTAATTTTTGCATCCGTTCTTCGATGTAAACTTAAGGACGTGTTCTGTGCTCCTTGATTATGATTACGTAATACATGTGTTTTTCCTGTGTTCAACCCTTTTTTCTTAATTACTTAAGTGTTCATGGATGGATGCTAGAAGGTTCAAAAGTAATATTTATAATCGGTGACCAGGACCTTTTTAGTCCCGGTCACTGAAAAGTGGGTGAATAGGTAAATTATGTCAAGCCACCAAATCGCCATCTTTCGACACTCTCTCGACGGAAATATTGTATTGCAAAATTATGAAACATAAAGACACATGTCATTTGCTTAGTGGCCATGTTAATAGTTATAGAAAGGGTTAGGAAAAATTATATAAATATCATCCATTTTGTCAACATTTTGTGCAACGTTCATTTAGTATAAATTTATTTTTGGAATTTTGGATAACGGTCTTTTAAATTTCGTGTAAAATTTTGTATGTTTTGTAAATATATTCTCATTCTTCACTAAATTTTTGTATCTTTGGTCAATATATTCTCATTCTTCACTAGTTGGCGTTCGAAATTATCTTTTAAAAGATGGTCATATTAGGTAGAATTTAGGTTCAGGGGCAAAATGGTTATTTTTTTTAAAAAATCAAATAGGTGGCAAAATGGACATTTCACTAACTTTCGGTCAAGGGGTAAAATTGTCATTTTCACGGTCTCTACAATGAGAAACTCATGTCCAACTCTAGTAATCTTTGAACCTAAGATGTTCAAAACAGATATATTTCTTCTCCAGTCCGTCCAAATGAGAAACTCGGGTATAACTCTAGTAATCTTTGAACGTGCGATGTTCAAAACTGATATATTTCTTCTCCAGTTCGTCCAAATAAGAAACTAGGGTATAACTCTAGTAATTTTTGAACCTGCGATGTTCAAAACTGATATATTTCTTCTCCAGTTCATCCAAATGAGAAACTCAGATCTGACTCTAGTAATCTTTGAACCTGCGATGTTCGAAACTGATATATTTCTCTCTAGTTCGTCCGAATGAGAAACTCGGGTATAACTCTAGTAATCTTTGAACCTGCAATGTTCGAAACAGATATATTTATTCTCCAGTCCGTCCGAATGATAAACTCGGGTATAACTCTAGTAATCTTTGAACGTGCGATGTTCCAAACTGATATATTTCTTCTCCAGTTCATCCAAATGAGAAACTCGGGTATAACTCTAGTAATCTATGAACCTGGGATGTTCAAAACTGATATATTTCTGATCCAGTTCATCCAAATGAGAAACTCGGGTCTAACTGTAGTAATCTTTGAACCTGGGAGGTTCGAAACTGATATATGTCTTCTCCAGTTCATCCAAATGAGAAAATCGGGTCTAACTCTAGTAATCTTTGAACCTGCGATGTTCAAAACTGATATATTTCTTCTCCAATTTATCCAAATGAGAAACTCGGGTATAACTCTAGTAATCTTTGAACCTGAGATGTTCGAAACTGATATATTTCTTCTCTAGTTCGTCCTAATGAGAAACTCGGGTATAACTCTAGTAATATTTAAACCTGGGATGTTCGAAACTAATATATTTTTTCTCTAGTTCGTCCAAATGAGAAACTCGGATCTAACTCTAGTAATCTTTGAACCTGCGATATTCAAAACTGATATATTTTTTCTCTAGTTCGTCCAAATGAGAAACTCGGGTCTAACTCTAGTAATCTTTGATCCTGTGATGTTCGAAAGTGATACATTTCTTCTACAGTTCATCCAAATGAGAAACTCAAGTCTAACTCTATTAATCTTTGAACCTGCGATGTTCGAAACTGATATATTTTTGATCTAGTTCGTCTGAATGAGAAACTCAGGTCTAACTATAATAATCTTTGAATCTGGGATGTTCGAAACTGATATATTTCTTCTCCAGTTCATCCAAATGAGAAACTCGGGTCTAACTCTAGTAATCTTTGAACCTGTGATGTTCAAAACTGATATATTTCTTCTCGAGTTCATCCAAATGATAAACTCAAGTCTAACTCTAGTAATCTTTGAACCAGTGATGTTCGAAACTGATATATTTCTAATCCAGTTCTTCCGAATGAGAAACTTAGGTCTAACTATAATAATCTTTGAATCTGGGATGTTCGAAACTGATATATTTCTTCTCTAGTTCGTACAAATGAGAAACTCGGATCTAACTCTAGTAATCTTTGAACCTGCAATGTTCTAAACTAATATATTTTTTCTCCAGTTCGTCCAAATGAGAAACTCGAGTCTAACTCTAGTAATCTTTGAACCTTTGATGTTCGAAACTGATATATTTCTTCTCGAGTTTATCCAAATGAGAAACTCAAGTCTAACTCTAGTAATCTTTGAACCCGCGATGTTCGAAACTGATATATTTCTGATCTAGTTCGTCCGAATGAGAAACTCATGTCTAACTATAATAATCTTTGAATTTGGGATGTTCGAAACTGATATATTTCTTCTCCAGTTCATCCAAATGAGAAACTCGGGTCCAACTCTATTAATCTTTAATCCTGGGATTTTCAAAACTGATATATTTCTTCTCCAGTTCTTCCAAATGAGAAACTCATGTCTAACTCCAGTAATCTTTGAACCTGCGATGTTCGAAACTGATATATTTCTGATACAGTTCGTCCGAATGAGAAACTCAGGTCTAACTATAGTGATCTTTGAACCTGGGATGTTCAAATCTGATAAATTTCATCTTCAGCTCATCCGAATGAGAAACTCAAGTCCAACTCTAGTAATATCTGAACCCGGGATGTTCAAAACTTATAAATATCATCTTCAGTTCATCTGAATGAGAAACTCAAGTCCAACTCAAGTAATCTTTGAACCTGGGATGTTAAAATATGATAAATATCATCTTCAATTCATCCAAATGATGTTAAAATCAGGTATATCTTTATTAATCTATTTAGCTTTTTGACATCTCCCGCTAATCGAAACTCTTCGGAACCAAGATCTTTACCGACATGAAAATAACACATGCTTCTCACACACTTCCCTTAACCCATATGAGAACCCCAAACCAAATACCAGACGTTCAGATTTTTACACGATCCGCATGATAAACTTTAGGTTAATCTGAACCGTCGAATGCTTCTATCAAAACCCAAAACTCATATTCTCTCACTTCATTCTCCCCTTTTTATCTTATCTTATCTCTTTCTCAATTTCTCTGGTCTCTTTCCAGCGGAAAAAATAAACCCTAAGTTACCATATATCAACACAACCGCGGTCACCTTCACTCAATCACTCGCTACCACCAATGTAATCCCTTGTCCCTGAACTAAAATTCTCTGTGATTCTTTTCATTTTGCTTTATTTGAATCGAAAAATATATTCCTGACGGAGAACAACTACAACATGAACTAGATGAAAGCAAAAACCAAATCCCAATCGAAATCAAGGGTTAGGGTATTTTCTCTTTCCTTCTCTCTCTTTTTAGTATTTTTTCCTGTATTTTTTGATGGTTTAATTTGATTGATGAAGTGATTGTTTTGTTTGTGTAGATGAAGAGAAAAGCAAAGGTAAAGGTAAAATGAAAAAACTATTATCAACTAAATCTGAAGAATATGTATTCTCTGATGCTATTACTGATGTTACATAACGATTGATAAGATTTTAAGAATTTTGATGTCATTAACATGGCATTCAGTAAAAAATCCCTAAATATTTTAACCCTAACTTTGATTCTCATCTCAAATCTATCAATAAACATGTACATATGTGCTTATAGTTAGATTTTATTCATTTATCTTCATACATAGAAGTTTATGCTTTTAAAACAGCTTAAATCTAGGGTTAATACATCATGAATTTATTTATGGAACTGATAGGTTTACAGTGATATCACGGGGTTTTGATTTTGGTTCAGATTTGAACTTGGTTATGAATGATCTAGTTTTTATGGTTTTCCTTTCCATTAAGGTGTGGAGTTGAATCCAATCTTCAATATGAATCTGAACCTTACATGTTTTTATTAATTCATAGAATGGTATTAGTTTCATGATTCAGTAGTTACTTACCAAATTGGTATTACTGGTGATGTTAGATGATTTATGATGCAATAATTTGATTCTCAGATTTGTTGCTGGCTTGGATAAAAATTTACTGGGAATTTGTTCGGTTCTCTATTTACATTGACCGAGTATGAGTATTACAAAAGAAAAACGGAATTTTTGACAATAAAATTTGTACTTCATATATATAGTTCATTCCTTGTTATACCTAGTTCATTCCTTGTTATACCCAATGTTGTGGTTATTGTGTTCACTTGTCCAAGGACTGTATGTATGTTATTCGATATGTCTATCCGAGGTCCCTGTTTGTTTGTTTTTAGATTTGGGTATGGAAGACCCTTTGGAGGTTTTCAGAAGTCAACATACCTCAGATTGCAATCTTTTAACTGGTTATCTTGAACTCTTTTTAACTGCAGGTAACTTTGGCTTCTTGGAAAGAGAAGTTCCGAAGTATGTTGGAGCAACAGCCATGTATTTTATGTTAAAGAAACTGAAAAAGAAACATAACATCACTGACGAGCTATATGAAACTTCAAACACATGGGTGGAGGCTCTGAAAGGGCATGACTTTCTAGGTTTGTACAGTTCCATTTCAAAATATTTCCTAGTAGCTTGAGATACATTTCAGTTTAGTCATGGAAAAACAAACTTGAACAGTTTCGTTAATAAAACAATGTTTGTTTGTAGGGGGTGCTACACCAAACCTATGGGACCTATGGGGTTCTGAGACCCATCAGATACCTGAAATTGGGGAAAGATATGGTGGATCACACACAGATTGGTGATTGGTACACAAGGATGGATAAAGCTGTTGGAGAGTATTCAAGGAAGAAGGCAGAGGCTTAAGGTATTGGCACCTGAGCATCCAAAGACATGCTTTAATCTCATTATGTCTTTATCTTGTTAAAGTTTTAGTTTTTTATAGGATGATAGAACATATTCAAATTTATTCCTATCTGTGGTGGTGTTTCTATGTGATTGCACAACTGGGGAGGCTAAGGTTTTCGCAGGAGTACTACACGTTTCTATCTGTTTTTTTTTTTTTTTTGAAAATTTTGAAAAGTCTACATTAACAATCAAAAATTGCAAACAAATTTCCTAATACAATAGTGGATATGCTAGATTTACACATATACTGTCGGTGTCGTTCCTCTTATTAACTAATCAAAACCTCTATGAATGATCTAGTTTTTATGGTGTTCCTTGCCATTAAGGTTTGGAGTTGGTTAGCTTAGGGAAAGTCATGTTTTTGTTAGCTTTTTACCTTTACTTCTCAAAATCTATGCTACCAGATCATGTTCAGATAACTATGATTGACATCCATTCAGGGTTCTGGTGATGAAACAAAAGTAATTTGTTTCAAATGAAAAATTTGAGGTAATTTTTGTTGTCTTCTGTTTTATCTTTCCGGGTTTTAGTTTTCAAATAAAATTTTGGTTTTTTCTATTGGTTGTAGGATGGTTATTGGTCTAATTATTTATTGGTTTTCTCTGCTGCAGTCTGGCCTCGTTCTTTAAGGCAATTGAGGTATGGTAGGGCTGATTTGTGTTAAGGCAAGTGTTAGACAAAAAATCTGAAATAATAAAAAAAGGGGTAATAATTATTATTGTATTCCTTACTTACTTCAGTAATGGTAAGGCTGATTTGTTGGTTTTGCATGATAATCTTATAGGCTGTGATTCTTTAGTCTTGGGACTTGTTGGTTTTAACTTGCTTATGTTATTTTGCTTAATTTGTTTTGAGAAAGAAATTGTATTCTTTCTGTACTATGTATGGTGCTTAACAGAACATGTTATCATTTTTTTTTCCAAGTCTTTTCAAGTATTTCGCTTCCAACCCTGAACTTTTTAAGCATGTGGCTCATCTTTGAGACTGACATATATGAGTACGTTCACATGTTGTCGAAAGTTGAGTTTGCTGGCTAGTGATGCTTGTGCCTATTTGCTTAAAACCCTGAACTTTATTTGATCATCAATTTAGACTGCACTGATGACATTGTTTTTAAGATTTAACATTGAGTGAACCTTTTATTGATGTTAACTGCAGGCTCATAGGATAGGTTTAGACTATATGTATGTGGAAGGTTTAAAGAGGCTTAACAAGAACAAAAAATTATCTAGAAGCTATCTAACAAATATCATGCTTTCCTTGCATCTGAAGCCGTAATTAAGCAAATTCCTTGTCTTTTCGGACCCGGTCTCAATAAGGCAGGAAAGTGTATTTCTTTTAAAAACACATCTCTCTTTCCTCATATTTTTGAACTTGCAAATTGTCTATGTACAGGAAAATTCCTAACTCATCAGGATTCTCTGGAGTCAAAGGTTAATGAAACCTAGGCCATGGTCAAGTTTCAATTAAAGAAGGTAATTTGCATGGGTGTTGCAGGGGAATGGAGGAGAAACAAATCTTCCAGAATGTGCAACTGAGCGTTAACTCCCTCGTATCATTATTGAGAAAGGATTGGCGAAACATAAGTTCATTTTCACCATACTTGATATTGCTATGCTTTGACTTAAAAGTTCAAGCTCGGGAAGAGAGATGTGCATGTTGTTTCGAACCGAATCAATCCTTATAGTCCATAGCTACTCTGTTTTTATGTGCTTTGTCCCTCACATGGTTTTTAAGTTGGTTTTCATGACTTGTTTGACCTGTTTGTTTTACAGGCCCTTAAAATTGATCTTAGTGATGCAATTGTACTTCTATTGGGAGTTTGTGTTATGTCTACTGAATGTATGTATCTAATTAGTGGTTTAAAGCTTCAAAGTGAGTTTGGGCATCCAAATTGTCTTTGGAAGATTCTTAACAACGAATTGATGCAGAACTTTGCTTCTCAATTGAGTGAGTTAGTTAACATCGATGATATAGATGGTGAAGTCTGGCAGGTGAAATTCTAGACCGTATGAATAACTTTGAATTTTTTAGGTTAGGTTTATAAAAGAAGTGCTAAAAATGTACGACTTGTTAGCAGGTGCTGATGGTAAGGAAGATGGTGGTGGGCATCAAGTGACTTCTTAACCCATGAAGGAAAGACCACGCAAGTGGAGGCAACAAAGTCAAACAAATTTCCAAAAGAAGTGCAGTGCAAATGTCGTTGGTTGGCGGTATGGTTGTACTCCAAAATGTAAGTTCTCTTTCTTCACTTATGTACAACTTTTGTGTCTGCAGTCATTTTTGCTTATATGACTTCCATTCAACAATGTTATTGATTTCTTGTTTTTCTTTTCTTTCTTTTGTCTTTTCACTTTTTTTTCTAATTCCTATTTTGTTGGCTCTAATAACATTTAATATAATGTTGACTATATCTAAGAAAGTAAATAAGTTAAAATGGATCAACACCATGGAAGATTGGACATGGTCTCGGCATAATTTTTATCCTTCATAGTGTAACTTTTTCTCTATTATTTTCTTTTTTTTTACAGGGATTACAATGCCAATATCTAAAGGGGGATTAGTGCACTGACCAGTGAGAGGTGATTCTTTGTGCCATTATCTGCCGGATAGATGTACGTGTGTAAAACGGAAATGACAACAAATGGCTAGAATGAAATTACAGTGGTGACTTGTGTTGATGGTTTATAGTCGTTGTACTCAGGAAATGTAAGTTCTCCTTCTTCACTTCTTATTTCTTTAACTGTAGCTTATGTGTCTAGCTACATATTTTTCTTTCTTATTAATAACTTTTTACTGTTACAATCATTTTATCTTATTTGGGTGTGTCTAGCTACGATACCTTAGGTTATATGTGCCTTTCATTGTTGCAAGTTTTGTTGATTCTTTTTATTCTTTTCTTGTGAAAAGATCCCTCAATGTAAAGAGCTACAGCTGGAATAAGCTGCTGCTAGGATGACAAGTTCAAAGCGGTGGATGGTTAGTATTGAGAATGCATAAATTGCATATAGAAAAAGAAAAGATTGTTTCAGGTTTAATTGTATTGCAAGCCTGTAAAATGGAAGTTCAGGTCCATGACGGTTACTTGTGTTGCAGGGCTGTCAACTGGAAGCCCAGGTCCATGATAATGACCTGGGCTATCCATTATATTTTAGTTGTCAGTAAACAATTATCTCAGGAGAAACTGTAACAAAAATTGTGAAGAAATTAACACGTTTCCTCTTGCGAATTGTTGCAAAATATTCATTCACAGTAATAATTGTTGTTGTATAGTGACAGAATGATACACGTGTCACCAGCGGAATTGTTGTATTAATACAGTAACAGTTAAAATCGTTAAGGTAACTGTGGCACAATCTAAAAATTAGTTCAATCGTTACTATTAATTATTTTAACGCTTAGTATGTGTGACTTTAATTAAAAATTGTCACAGAAAAAACTGTTGCAAAAATTGCAACAATATTAATAACGACGTTTTTATTACAGGTTATAACCGTTACAAATATTATTAGTAACAGGTATAGCATGTGACAAAATCCTGGATATGGTGTAGTGGCCTTCTAATATTATTTGTACTCAAGCTTGGTTATGCTTTTAGCTAATTAATTATCATGTTACTCATGTGTGGCAATAGTTTATTTTTAAAATTTATGCTTCATGTGAGTTCGGTCCTATGCCTTTCTCATTTCCTTAAACGTGCTTTCTTTGTAGAGTTAATCTAATGTTGAACTGATGACGAAGTTGAGATTCAAACGACACCTGTACATATATCACTGAAGGAATAGGCGCAGTGGCTTTGATTTCTGATGAAGCTCCCATCAGATGGGTAAGTAGACGGTATTAATGTTCGTTTGTTGTGTGTGTCTAAACCAATATGATTCAGAAACCCATCCAATCAATATTTGTTGTCTTTTCTTAGTTAATCTATGATATCATTGGAATTGAATTACCTACCTGTTTGACATTCTGGTACACATCATAATGTGCTCATTATTCTTTACTGTGTGTATATATAGGACAAGATTAGTGGGCTATTGCAGCAAGGCAATAAAGAGGGAGCTACACACCCACTGGGATCAAAAGTATCTGCTGAAGTTTGGAAGAGAATGCGAAGGCGGCGACGACGTGAATGATAGAAGCGCAAGCTGACTGAATTCAAGCTCAAGATGACCAACTATGCGCGCAAAAAGAGGCTATCAAAAGGTTGAAAGAAGATAATGAAAAGCTCACGCTAAACATGATCTGAAAACAAACATCTCATGCGTAGACTCTAGCTATAGTCTGGTATTACTTTTAGTGGTGAAAGTGTTTATTTAGTGGGAGTTTATTTATCATATGTTTTTCATTTTGGATATTGTTTTAATAATTCATTTTAATGGTTAACTATTTTTTATTCAACTAATATTATTTATTTACTGTTTTGGAATGATCAGTGATAATATATGCTAGTCAAAATGTGGTGAGGGTGGTGCTGCGTCTCTAATAAATTTTTGTGACGAATGACTTCGTCGGAAAAATTATTTTGGAGACAACTATATTCGTAAGTAAAGTTGTTTTTTAGACGAAGAGACAATCCTAATTGGTCACTATATGTATTTTTGGAGACAACTAAATTTTTTCATTGATTTTTTATTTTGAGACGAAAGTTAGTTCGCTGCTAAACCGTTATATTTTCTGAGATGAACAATTTTGTAGCTAAAACTATTTTTGGAGACAACGAAATTTGTTTCTTCACTACAAGTATATGTTTGAGAAGAAAAATTTCACGGCTAAAACTATTTTATGTGACGAATTTGTTTCTTCACTATAAGTAGACGAACAAATTTCGCTGTTAAAGTTATTCTAAGTGACAAAATATTTTCCTCACCAAATATACCTAGAGCGACAAAATTCTTCGTCACAAAATTATTGAACAGTGTCTATTTTATTTGCTCACAAAAAGATAGTTTTGGTGGCAAAAAGACTTATGTCGCTAATTAAAAAAATTCGGTGACGATTTCTCAAGGACGTCACTGAACACTTTCAACGACTCACTATAGGTGATGAATTTTTTTTGCGCCACTGAATTCTTTTTGCAACAAAGAAATTGGTTTTCGTGACACAATATTTTGCAACTAAAAGCGACTTTTCTTGGAAAAGCATCGCAGTTTTTTCTTCTTTTTTTCTCCCGTAAGAAAACAGAGATATAGTGCTATTTTTCACGAAAGTATTCTCTACCTACCTAACGTCCAGTTAAGTATTTGATGTAAACCAAGTGTAAGTTATTAGTTAGGTGCGAATCCTCACACTAAGTGTTTGTATACCTACGTTTTCGTTAACAACGTTATAAACGACCAGTTAAATACAGAGTGTAAATAGAGTGTAATTTAGTTTTTAATGTTTCGACCAATAGAGCCCCACCCCTTGTCCTCTCCAGAATTGCTCTAGTTCAAAGCTTTTATCTCGTTCAATTTAAGAGAGGGGTGTCACGCTCACCGCGCGACGTGAGAGCTCATATGACTTAGTGTTTTAAAGAAGGGGAGATTTTTGTTTTGTTGTTTCTAAAGGATATTGTTTTTTGAAATAATTGTCTCAATATTAACTAAAGATTGTATAAATAGCGATCCCACCTCCATCGATCCCTTTCCAAACATACTCCACTAAAGATTTAAAACATAACACAAGATAATAATAGGATTAATTAAATTATATGAGATGCACGTTTTGGCTATAAATTTTTTTTAAAAATTGGAGTTACTCGACAATTTAAATTGTTGTATATGACATATTTAATTCTTTTTATAGTTTATTACTCGTATTATTATTGTTGATAAAAAAAAAAGATGATCATTCAATATTTTTGTTGTAAATTTTATAGTTGAATGAAAATGATTGCTTATAGAAACTAAAATAGTTTTTCTTATTTTGTAGAATCCTTTTGGTTTATAACAATTCAATTTCAAGTTATAATCGATAAATTAGAAGTTATACTATTATAAATTCTTTTTTATTAGAAGTTGTACGCCTCCGATATGTGGTTATATTATTATCCAACAAGTGGTATATGGAATCGAATATGTTTGCAACCACATACGCATGCGCGGCTCGGTGGCTAAGGATTTTATTTTGGTTGCAGGAGATCGCTGGTTCGAACCTCACTACATCTTTTTTTTTTTTTCCTTCTTAATAATCTTTAGGGGGATTATGAATCGGTTGGGTTGGTTCTCTTCGAATGATTTCTTCAACCTAGTTAACTTCACAGAGACCACTTTCCTAAAATGAGACCACCAATGCCTGAAAAAGGAAACCACCAGTTTAGAAACTCGACCAATTTCCAAATCTGAAGCTTGCTATTTCCTGCTAATCTGTTGCTTATATATGGCACTCCTCAGTTCAAATCTATCTATCTATCGCATCATTATCTTCTTATTCTTTAACGTTTCTTAACCTAATTAAGCATGTCTACATCTCAAGGCTATCTCCCTCTCTGCTTCAACATATGTTCAAAGTATTCTCCCCCCATTCTTCACTACACCATATCTAGGTTTTTCTAACAGTAGGTTTCCTAACTAATTTTATTTTTCTAACTCAAGAAATTCATTATGATTCTAGTAACCCATTTAAAGAGTTAGCAAATTAAGAAATAGTTACCATTATTAGGAATTAATTCATAAAAACTAAATAACTATTCAAATTGTGTTATTCATATATAACACACTTTAAACTAAATCACTATTACAACTATTTCTACCCAAAATCATGTTTATATTAAAATGAACCCCATGTTTATAACACATTATCATTTCTATTAGTAACACACTTAGACATAGCTAACACATTAATTTATTTTCAAATTTAGAAAATGAAAAATAGATTTTTAAGATTTTATAAATCTTTTGTTTGGAACCAATTTAAGTTGTAGAACCTTGGAATAACCTAGGCCTGGAACCAAAAGATAAAAGAACCGAATTCTAACTTAGCCAGATTCCCAACTCTTCCCATAAGGTCCAGCCGACAGAAGAAAGTTCTTCATTTTCTATCTCTCTTCCATTAACAAAAACCCGAGAACAAAATTCTCTCTTTTCAATTGAAGCTGAACTCAAAGAACCCAAATCCATCGTCGTTCTAATTGATTAAATACCCATCGTCATCGTATGATTGATTTCTCTTTGTTTATTCAATTTCATTAATTTCAGAGGAACTTGAAGAGAAATAACACAAAGATATGGAGTTTCATTTAGATTCTACAAAATTTATAATGATTTTCTTCTTCTTCTTCTTCTTCTTCGACTCATTCACATTGTTTCTGGTATGATTCTAGTCTTCTACTTCGATTAATCTTATTACATTTTTTCAATTATGAACCTAGGGCTTAAACGAGATTTTTTAAATTGGGTTTAAATTGGGGGTATCTGATTTTGGTCAGTCAAATTGATTAATTGAGGGTTAATTTTGTTTCATAGTTTTAGCAAAGTAGCCCTTTAGGGTTAATTTTGTTTCATAATTTTTTTCAGTTTTAGCTTTTGTGGTTGGTTATTTGTGATGTAGCTTTTTAAGTGTAGACTGCTTTTGAGTTCACCATTGTATGACTTATTGAAGTTTTTGTTACTCACTGAAGTTTCGGTGTAGAATGCTTGATGTTTTTGTTACTAACTGAAGTTTATATCCTAACCGTTCACTATTATATGACTTACTGATGGGTGTGGAGTGTAATTGTATGCCTTCATAAGCATGTTTAGTACCATCCATCCAGAGGAATATTAAGATGAAATTCACTTGTATTTCAAATTTACCAACCCAAGTTTCCTGACAACATATTCAGTCTACCGGATATATTCAGAGGCATTGATTTTCAAATTTACCTCGTCAGTAAAATAGGGGAACAACATTATTGAGCATCTATTTTTTCCTCATCAGTTTCTCTAGGTAAAAAGATTAAAAGAAAAATTTTCGGGTATGCTTTTGTGAGCCTCTGGTACATACAGATCACCATCATAAATGGGGCCTTTTGATGAATTAAAAGAAAAAACTTAATAAATCAATTTATTTATTAGTAAAATTGCTCTTACAAATATCGCACTTATTTTTTGGTTGTTACAGATTGCAAGTTCACTCTTTTTCTCAGAGTGTTTGGACATCTTTAGGATTTTATTTTTGTTTACAGTCTTGTCTTCACAGTTGTAAGGCAAGATTTATTGTTAGTTTGTTACAGTGTTTACTGAAACTATATCTTGCTATTCAATTGTTCTGTTTGGTTTATGAGCATACTTGTACATTTGCAGTCAGCGGCGGTGGCTGTCAATACGATTGAGTTGAGTGTTTTGTGTGACTGAGCAGTGCTCGTACATTCCTTCACACATTTGTTACACTTAAGCATTCAAGTTGTTTACATGTAAATAATGTCTTGGTAACGTTTACGTTATTACTTCAGCGCTATTTTGAGCGCCTCCTTTCACTTGTTTTTGTTATTGTGGTTCAACTTTTCTATCTTTAACTGTGTTTTACCTCTACCTTTGATATCCTCACAGAGATTTCAGAGGAAGATCATGGTGTGACATCTGAGACAACTCGAGCTTTGCTTGAAACAGAACAGGGGTATACTTCTCTTGTGAAAGAAGAATTATCGCAACCACAAGCCACCACCACTGCAACGGTATTTCTTTCGTATGTTAAATCGATCAGTAACCACATTTAGAAAAATTTAAAATCAAATTGATGTGAACCGTTGAGGCTTCGCGTCATATGCGTTCTCAAACAAGTTTGTGTCATAAACTTTTAAATGTGAACAAAAAAATTGCAGTTTACCGTCTTCAAGTGTGTTTCCAAATCATGGAACAAACTATTGTCTCATGTCTGTCTTCCTAGACTTTCTTCAAATGTTTGGGTTCTTAGAATATACAGGGGAAGAACTCGTAGACTTTCTGATGAACAGTGTTTTTCTGGTCAATGGAACTGTATATGTTAATGTGTAGCTTATTACTACTTGCACTTTGCTTAGCTATTGATTATGTTCAAGTGCTGGATATGTTCAAACTTTTAAAACCAGCATCTTAGTCTTAGCTATGTAGAAACATTCTTTGTATAATTCCAATTTCAGGAACCTTAGAATTGGCATATTTGCTTTCGCTATATTTCGCAGTTGTATGTAACTTAGGTATACTAATCCGATGTAAATCTTAGACTTGTCTATCTTTATGCCTTGGATTGCCAGCAAACTGCTTGCCAGATTTTAGCCTGGTTGTATAGAATATCAGTTTTTTGATAAAATGGTTGTGTGAACTTTTGAGAATCGGCTAGGTTTTGGATGGTGTTCATTTTTACTTCATAATCGATTTCGGTTTGCATATGAATAACAATGGATGGACTAATAACTTAATGGTCCCCAGAAAAACCATGAGCTTTTATTCCCTTATTTTCTTCTTTTTTTTTCAACTGTTGAGGTCTGTGTTGTCATTTTATCTAAAGTTTGGTCTGCGTCGTATATCAATTCATTGTATTCCCTTAGTTTTTATCTAAAGTTTGGTTGACTGTTGTTATCTTCATCTTCAATTCAAAGAATTGTGTTGCATAAAGTGGGTAGACAGACTCAATATGCGAATGTAGTTGATTGAGACTTCTAAATCAGAAGATTAGAATGTAAGTCTCGTCTGCTTTGTTTTTCCCCTTCTCAAGAATATGTATCTCTATATTCTCTCGGTTTCTAGTTATTATGTATCAGTTTATTAGTTTCAGAAATTTGCAGTTTTGTTAGTTTCACTGGAAGCTTAAAATTGTTATAGTTATTATGTATTTGTTTATCATCTGTGGAGAATGAATCACCCTTGTATCTGCAGATTATTGAGTTTCATATTAAGCTAATATTTTTCTTACGTTTGTGTGTTAAATCAGGTAAGTTCGATCAGTTCTTCCTGAATTGTGGTGTCACTACATTGACCGTGCATCTCAGCTACATCCAGATTTTAAGCCTTGTATGCATATGATTTATAGCTTCTCTTTATGTCGTTAGCTAATTTGATGAATTTTAATTTTCAGAATGCCGGGAGAAGTGGGTAAGTTTTGGATGTTAAATAAAAGATAGATTTGGTAAAGTATATACAGAGATGGGGTCCTTGAGGTATTGCGGGCTTTGCTGCCAGCAAGCTCGGGTCTTCCTTAAATTGCTCATTTAGAAGAGTTGTTCTTTTGAAGCCTTTGGAAATCCATCTGAAATTTCAGGTGTCATAGTTAATAGTTTTTTCCCCCTTTTCTTTAGATTCTTTCCATTGTTTCTGATCATAATATAATAGGCTCATAAGAGTAGAATTCCAGTCCCCAACGTGATCAAATGAGATTTATTTCCTTGCAGTTTGTCATCTTAACTAAATCCATGCTTACAACTCTGTTTTACTTCTTCTCTGGCAGCTCAATTTGATCTCTGTCATTTATTTTATCACTTGTATTGGAAAGCCTTGACATACGTATAACAACAGTTGTGTGATGGCAAGTGGTGCTGAGATATAATAAGGCATAGTCCAAGATTTCTTGAAAATATTTGTTCAATTCACTTTTTGTGCTAACTTGCGTCTGTTTGAGGGAGTTAACATTTTCGCAGTTGACAATTTCGATAGCTAATCATAGAAATCTTGTGAATTTATGTGGTTCACAATACTTATGAACTTGTGGTGCAATGGTAGCACATCTGACTTCAGGTCAGAAGATGCGTGTTCGATTCACGCCAGGTTCACTCATCGTAATGCAAATTATTTAGATGTGCGAAATTGTGCGTGAAGGTTCATATGGAATAGTGACGTGTTTCGGTAATTCAAAACAACTTTTTCGTCGGATAGTGTGGCAATATATTATTTAGATAAGAGATTTTGTTTTTGAACTAATTTGTAAGAATTTCGTAATTGTGTATAGTAAATTGACATCTATTTTGTCAATCTCGTTCAAAATTTACCAATTTCTTCGAATTATTTGTAAGAATTTCGTAATTGTATGCAAGAGTTTAGTTGATCGCGTAACTCAACTATTGATATGTGACTCTAAATCTACCAATTTCTTCAAATTTTTCGTCAATTTCATGCACTTACATCTATTTGATTAATCTCGTTCAATCTAGACTTCCTGTTAAAATTAAAATCCTCCCTAATGGTATGAAATTTACTTCTTAATGCAGATATGTGCAGCTTAATCCACTAACGTACAATTGGATTCGTGTCTCAAGAATTGATGAGTGACTCAAAATCCACCGATTTTATGCACTTACTTCTGTTTCTTGAATCTCATTTTAAAAATGAATTCCCAATTACAAATTAGACCGATCTTGTTATTCAAAACATATTATTTGTTCTAGACAGGTGCAGTTCAATCTGATATTCTCCTCATGACAAAAAGTTGTATTCTTACCAACGAATATTCAATAGTCTATAATATAATCGGATACATGTCTTATAATTTGATCAATGACTTGAAATCTACTGATTTAGTGCATTAACAATATGATAGGTTCCAGTAAAATGTATGACTAACCAGCAATTCTAGTTGAAGAGGCCAGCCAGTTTTTTTACTCCCAAGATTTGTAAAGCTCGATCTGATCAGTGGGTTGTTATTAATTCACCAAAGGGACTAACGACAAAGGTAGACGATCTTAAGAAGCCTAGTCCCGGCAGCTTTCAAGACGTTCTTGTCGATGAACCCCATTTGGCTTGTTTGCTTAATGTTTATGGTGCCAAGATACCAAGAATGGTGCCAAGAAGACGACAATAGCTACAATGTAATTTCTGATGAATAGCCTGGGATCATTTACAACGAACAGGTAACCTTTGGATTGCTTTTACTTATTAGAACTGCAAGTTGAAGCATATGTCATCTGCGTGCACTGAAAAAGGTCAAACCGACCACTTGCACCTTCTACTAGCTAGTTTTGTTAGTTGAATCAACTGTAACCAAAATTGTAACTAGTTTACACATTAAGAGTTCAGTAAATACATTTGCAAATAAATTGGCTTTTAAGTCTATTCTAATGACCTTTAGGTTTTTTCGAGTAATCGTTAGTTCGATATAGGTCGAGAATATTGTTCATATTATAATTTAATGACCTCTTCTACTAAGTCGGAATCTTCACCTGGCTCTAAACCTACAAATGTTTCTCATATTACCCTTAATGACCTCTTTAATTAAGTCAGAATCTTTACTGTAGCTATAAACCTACAAGTGTTTTTCATATTATCCTTAATAACCTCCTCTACTAACTCAAAATCTTCATCGGAATCCTAAATCTACCGATATTGTTCATATTATCCTTAATGACCTCTTCCACTAAATCGGAATCTTCACCGAAGCTCTAAACATACCAATATATGTTATATTATCCTAAATAATGCCTTCCACTAACTGAGAATCTTTATCTGAATCATAAACCTACCAATATTGTTCATATTATCCTCAATGTCATCTTCTACTATGTCAGAATTTACACATGAGCATTAAGCCTACCAATGTTTGTCAGATTTTTTTATTGACCTCTTCCACTTATATGTCTGAATCTTTAACGAAACCCCTAATCTAACGTCATTAAGTATTGAAATTTTGTTTAATCGGAAGAGAATAACAGTTCTTGATTTCATTTCTGATTCTTCTGATTCATTCTTATATATTTTTCGGATTTATATATAGTCATGGTGATACTTTTTTCTCTGGAACATCTAAACGACAATCAATTTGAAGCTGAAATTTTGGTGACATGTTCCTCATATAAAACTCTACATTCCTACCAAAAATGAGAATATTTCAAAATACGAAACTTTGGATTTCGGTCTTACGAATGTTCAAAAGAAACACACTTGTGTTCAAAAGAAACACACTTATGTTAATCCGTATGAGAATCCATTACTATTTATCTACCGTTGATAAATCTCCGCAATCCGTATGAGAATCAATCTCCACCATCCAATTTTTTTTATACAAAAACCTAAACTTTTTTTTCTCCTGTCACTTTCCTCTTTCTCTTTTTTCCTTTCTCTTTCTCGGTCTGTTCTCTCCTCTCTAACTCCGCCTTAACCAAAACCCTCTCTCACAACACATCCTTGTTCATAACCCTAAATATCCTTGAATCCTTGTTAATCCGTGAATCAAAAACCAATCCGAAATCGAAAAAAAGCCTCTAATTTAAACGTTTATAACCCTAAAAAATTGATATTGTCCCTGAAATAAAAAAAAAAAACCTTTTTTTTGTGATAATAATTGTTCTTTGATCTATTAGCCAATGATTGAGGTATAATCCCAAGCTTAATTTGTTGTTGTTTTTGATGATCTTGTTTGGTTTTGATCTAAAATGGTTTGTTCTTTACTCTTTCTCAGGCAAAAGAAGAATTAATGAACAAGAAGAAGACTATTGGAGCTTCAAAAATGTATAATTTCATGAACCCTAACGCTATCTATCTTCTTTGTTGCAATAGATGTTCAATTTTTGTTTTTATTTGTTTTTTTCATCTCGATCTTAAACTAGGGTTTTTCAATTTGGGGATTTTCTTACTCTGTTAGTGAAGATGATCATTGGCTTCCTAGATTTAAGTAAATACCGGTCTGATATGTCTATTCAAACTTATAGAATTTGTATTTGTCTTTGAATAACCAATTTCATATGGTTTTGATGTTGTTTCTTGTTGATTTTACCAGATGATTGATGAAATGCATACAACTGGAAGATCAAACCAGTAAGAGATTGAAGGATGCTTTCGTTGCGAAAGGCATGCTGATTGTGAAGGAGAAAGTTAGGGTTTATGTTCAGAGTATGGCGAAAGGCGGGCTGTAGAAGGAAGAATTGAAAGTTAAGAATAAGAATGTGGTGAAGTGAAGAGTATTAAGAAGATTATTTTGAAAGAGAAGTATAATTGTAGGGCAAAGGATTTGGTTGAGATTTTGATGGATGAGAATATATGGAAGGCTTTTACGCAGAGTAATGGGAAGATAAGTAAGGAAGTTGGTGGGGAGTTTAGTTAGTTCGGTGGGTCTATTACTGGGACTAATTTGGAACTTGAATATGGGAAATTGATTGCTCAGAAATGGAGGTTTGGGAATTGGGATGATGGGATTTACTCTACGGCAATATATTGCATTACTTTGAGTTTATTTTTTGTTATTGAATTGGATTGATTATGGATTTTTGGATATTGATTATTTGTTTTTTGCAGGTGAGGATTACATTTGATGAGCCTAAATCTGGAGTTACTGTGATCAATTTGGTGCATACTGAAGTTCCCGAGGAAGACAGGATTGCTCTGGTTTATTCTTGTGAACTTAGCTATAGCATCAGCAGCTCCGATGCTGTTTCTAGGTACAAAACATCTCTTAACATATTAGGATAGAAGAAATGATACTTGCATTCATTTACAAGTCTAAAATTGTCCCTTTTATTACCAGTAAACCTTGTCGGCAGTAGCTGCATGTACAACTGCTAGTTTATGAATAACCTCACTTCAACTATTGTGTCCATTCCACACCCTTGAAGGGTTTCAAACAATGCTAATTGCTCTGCTTGTAGTTTAGGTTGTCCTCAGTTCATTCTTACGTCATTTTTGTTCTACGCGATTTGTAGTTTCTTTACCCGTGTCACTAGTTCTGAACAATTTGGGTGTTGGTTACGCAGATTCTGCCAGGAAACGAGTTAAACAAAGACTTGTGCAAGCAAAACATCCGATGAGAAGTGAGTATTTCTTCGTTGTGTATGACCTTTATAGGTTTGTGTTCTAGTTTTCTCAACCATATGCCTTAATATTGGCAGTTCTTGTCAATAATCGTATCAACTTAAATACAACTTTTGTTTCCTGTCAACTTTTTTGGTGTTTCCTTCCAGGTACTTAAAAGGTAACTGACAGAAGATGGTGAAACATTGAAGGTATACAACAATACTCTCTCGACTTTAGATCTTAATGGTTTTGGGATTCTTCTCTACTATGATCATGTTGATGTATACTTGTCAAAGAGAATTTGAGTGAATTAAAGTTGAACGTATTTCTTTTGTTTATTTGTGAACAATTGACCGATTTAATAGTAAAATAGTGGAAAGTGTTGGAGCAAGTTGATGAAGAGCTGATGTAAAGAGATCTTACAGATGTAAGAGCAGCATTAAGTCTCGTGAAGGAGTTAGCGGGAAACCTGGTGGTCTTTGTTGCTCTGAGCACATCAAGGCAGGTAACTATACTTTAGTTTGAAAGGTATCTTCAACTTGCTGCTCTTTTAGGATATAATTCACAAAATTACATTGATTAAAATGCCCCATTCCGTTAGTTTTGGGGCATTTTGATCAAAAATGGGCTTCTTTACCGGTCAATGGAGTTTTGAAATTCCATTTTTATCCTTCTTAATCAAAAACGCCCCAATCCGCCACTACCACCGCCACCACCAAACGAACAACCACCAACCACCATCGATGCCACCACCACCACCACCCACTGCCACCACAACCACCACCATCCCACCACTACCACTAGAACAACCACCACCAACACCACCGCCACCGCCACCGCCACCGCCTCCACCACCACCACCACCACTACTACCGCGCGCCACCACCACCATCACCGCTACCACCACCGCCACTATCACCATTGATGCCACCACCACTACCACCGCCACCACCACCACCACCACCATCACCGCCACCACCGCCGCTATCACCATCACCACCATTGCCACTTCTTATACCAGCACCACCACCACTACCACCACACTGAATCCTAAATCTTGAACCCCTAACCACGAACCCTAACCCCTTGTTGATGGTGGTTTTTAAACAAAGGGTGAAATCGTAAAACCCCAAAAAACCTAATGTCACCAGTGACACATTTATTAGGACATTTAATGCAGGTAGTCAGTAATTAATATGGGGTATTTTTTCAAATTAGGGTTACAACGAACAAAACCCTAATTCCCCTCCGTGCCAATGCAAATCATGCCAGCCACACCTAGCCCAAGCTAGCCAAACCTCTATGCCAATGGCAAATCATGCCAGCCATACCAAACACGCCAAAGCATGCCAACCATGCTAGCCGCACCTCTATGCCAATGGAAAATCATGCCAGCCATACCAAACGCGCCAAAGCATGCCAACCATGCTAACCGCACCTCTATGCCAATGGCAAATCATGCCAGCCATACCAAACGCGCCAAAGCATGCCAACCATGCTAGCCGCACCTCTATGCCAATGGCAAACCATGCCAGCCATACCAAACGCGCCAAAGCATGCCAACCATGCTAGCCGCACCTCTATGCCAATGAAAAATCATGCAGGCCATACCAAACGCGCCAAAGCATGCCAACCATGCTAACCGCACCTCTATGCCAATGGCAAACCATGCCAGCCATACCAAACGCGCCAAAGCGTGCCAACCATGCTAGCCGCACCTCCGTGCCAATGGCAAATCATGCCAGCCACACCTAGCCCAAGCTAGCCGCGCCATGCCAAATGCACTCTGCCTAGCTACGCCAGTCACACCACGCCAAACGCCCTTACCTTGGCCCTAATCACGCCATGCCAAGCCAAACACCCTTACCTTGGCCCTATCCGCACCATGCCTAGGCTGGCTAACCGTGCAACCTAGGCCAAATTGGCCACGCATGCCATTGGCACATGCCAACATGCTCGCTGGTAGCTTTTCCTACCAGGCCGCGACCCAAATTGGCCACGCATGCCATTGGCACATGCCAACACGCTCGCTGGTAGCCTTTCCTACCAGGCCGCGACCCAAATTGGCCATGCATGCCATTGGCACATGCCAACACGCTCGCTGGTAGCTTTTCCTACTAGGCCGCGACCCAAATTGGCCACGCATGCCATTGGCACATGCCAACACGCTCGCTGGTAGCTTTTCCTACCAGGCCGCGACCCAAATTGGCCACGCATGCCATTGGCACATGCCAACACGCTCGCTGGTAGCTTTTCCTACCAGGCAGCGACCCAAATTGGCCACGCATGCCATTGGCACATGTCAAACATGCTCGCTGGTAGCTTTTCTCACCAGACCACGACCCTAATGGCCGAGCATGCCATTGGCACATGCCAACATGCATCGCTAGTAACTTTTCTCACCGGACCACGGCCCTAATGGCCGAGCATGCCATTGGCACATACCATCACGCATCGCTGGTAGCTTTTCTTACCAGGCCGTGATCCAAATTAGCCACGCATGCCATTGGCACATGCCAAACATCCACGCTGGTAGCCTAACTTGCAAACCGTGAAACCTACCGCCAAGGCATTCCGCACATGCCATTGGCACATACCATCACGCATCGCTGGTAGCCTTTCTTACCAGGCCGTGATCCAAATTAGCCACACATGCCATCGACACATGCCACACGCCCCTAGTAGCGCCACTTGCACTCAAGGTGCAACCAACACTCGAGACATCAACACAAACTGGGGGATGCTTTCCAGGGTTTTGGTTTGGCGGTCACGACTGCGGCGTACACTACGCTCACATTAAGAAAGCGTGAATAGGAATAAAGCGGTCAAATAAATGAGGAAATAATGGTGAAAACGTTTTCACCCATAAACACCTTGCGGTTACCACCTCCTCCCATTATTTCACCCTTTACTCTCTTCCTTCATGAGGCCGGTACGTTTCAATCTCGACTTGTATAAATAGGTCTTACCTATTTCCACCGGACAACAAGTCTCGGTCGGGAGAAAAATACAACACTCTCGGAAAAGGCAACTTTGCAAGCTCTCCAAAAGCTTTCATCTCTTGCAAGCTTCCTAAGCTTTCACTTTACGATACAAGTCGAGACACTACTCTCCCGAGGTATTCGGTCTCAACACCTTTCTTTGCTTCCCTCCCCAAATCAACCCTTCTCCTCCACTTTGTGACCGAAGCAAGTCTGGAACGGCCATTTCTTGGTTTAGGCCGGACTTGTACAGATTGATCTCTCGAATCTAGAAAGTGCTCACGTGCAGTACATTTGTTTAGGGTTTAAACCAGTTTCTCACTCACCTACCGAATTTACCGAAATCGGCAGAAACGATTTTTACCCATAAACACCCCTAAACCCTGAATTTTAAACACTGAACCCTGAATTATGAACAATGTACCCTGAAGGGCAATTTCGACTACTTAACTCTCTCTAACGGAAAATCTAACGGAATATGGCATTTTAATCTTTTCCCTAACGTCCGGGGCATTTTCACAACCTCGGGGTCCATTTTGGGGCATTTTGCCACTTAACCCATAAAAGAATCAAAACCAAGACAATATTTAACGGTAAAGAATCTACCTGTTCTACTTATGACTGCCTAATCACAGATTCTGGTTGTATGTTCCGTGTTTATACTTTACAAATTATGCATTTGGATAACAAAGTTATGCATCTATAACAAGTTATGTAACCATTGTTTTGGTTGATTTTAGTGCGTACATAAAAAAATTTGATGCGTAATGAAGTATGCATCCATATTTACGGATGCATATCATGTTATGCATCTATTTTCTCGATGCATAAAAGATTGTGCGAGCAATTTTCTCGATGCATAACGCATTATACGGTCATATTTTCGGATGCATAACGGGTTATGCATCCATTTTTCTTCCTTTGCATAACATGTTATGCGGCTATTATTATAGGTGCATAACATGTTATGCAACCTTTTTTTTGCTTTCAATACTAACAAAAGTAGTTTGCATAACGTGTTATGCAACCATTCTCTGTACTGCATAACAAGTTATGCAAACAAAAAAAGGTTGCATAACTTGTCATGCACCTACTGATAATTGCATAACGTGTTATGCAACCATTTTCCGGACAGCATAACAAGTTATGCAACAAATTTTCTGCTCAGCTTCAGTGGGTCGCGTTGCACCAGATCATTACCTTTCCCAAGACGCGTCAATTATTTTCTCTTCCTGCCTGACTTGTTATCAAAATTATTTTCCCAACAAATTGTCGGACTGTTCTCTTATCAAAATTCCCAACATTCCCACGTGATAGGGTCCCACCAACAATTGCAAACAAACTATCTTCTTCCCTGCCAAACGATCATCATCCCTGGCTCTGATAGTAGCAGCGTTTCCTGAACTTCATCTCGATCTCCATCACCCTAAGCCTGTTCTTGCCGAAAGTAACCAAAGACAGTAAACCTCCTAGCCATCACCATTAACAACCTGCAACAATGAATAGCAGCAGCACCTTGCTCGTGTTCTCCATCTCTGCCGGGATCATCAGCCATCTTTCATCGAGCTTCAATAATGGCAGCAAGCCATAAGCATCATCACTGCCTTCTCGAGCTCGTCACAGCAAACTCACCATTAACTCGAGCTCGACTTCAGTCGCCAATCATCATCAGCTCGACTCCATATCGTTACTGCCATGATACAACCCACGTCTTGGTTCATCTCGAGCTCCAAACAGCAACAGCTCCATGACTGCCATCGTACACAGCTCCATTCTCGTTCACTGCTCCATTCGAAGTCCGCAAAACCCATTTAAAACTCTCCATTTATGTTGTTGTAAATGTCAAGACTTCATCTCGTCAACCACAGCTTGATGTATCCAGCAAAATCTCCATTCAAACTACAGCAAAATCTCTTTTCGTTGATAAACACGATCTCTGGGGAAGCTAACGAATGGAATTCTTTGCTCCTCATTCAAACGAAGAAAACCGACTAATTTATAAAAATCTGGGTGTGGGAATAATTTTCACCCAGAAAATGGGTGCGCGCCTGTAGATTTTTGGGCGTGGGTTTCACAGTAGGAAAGTTTGTGAGAATGGGTGTGGCTGTAGTTTTCACTTATACTTTTCAGGGTCATCAGCTGCTCTTCTAGGAGTTATGGGCTCTCTCTTCAAGAATTTTGGAAAGTTCTTTCCAGCAGTTGTTGTGTCCGTTGTTTTCCTTGTGATGACTGCTGGCTACTTTCATGGCATTTTCCGAAGGGTGCTACATGGTTGAAAACTCAAGTCTATTATTTTTTTATGTTTGCGCTTGGTTTTTTTGATCACGGAACAGTCTGCAGGGTATGTGTGTGTTGTATGGATTACTCTCTATAGTAATTGTATGGATTACTCTCTCTATAGTAATTGTATGCCTTTGATGAAAATTTTGTTGTTTTTAATATTCATGAGTAAATATGATAAGCCAGAAGCCAACAACATGAACGGTTGTTGGTCGGATGATTAATAACTATAGCCGGTGGCGGTAACATACAGATTGCAAGAGTTAATTAGCATATGGTTACGAAGAACAGAGTAAAAACCGACGGATGGAACATCTGCTGTATCTTTCCGTAAATTAGATGGATCAAAAAGGCAATGATCAGATCAATGGAGTGACTACACGAACAGATCATTACGAAAAAAGAAGATGACATTTTATTTTCTCTAAATTATTGTCTATGACATTTTATTTGGACGACATCAGGATTTACCAGTACACAACATTCCTAAATACTTATTCCGTCCATCCTACTTAAGATAAGAACCCTAATAACCATCATCACTCTTGTAAGTGTGACACAGTCTAGCATTTTGGAATTGCAACACCACATTTCTGTACCATCTTTTTAGCGTTTGGAGTGCTAATATATTTGCCAAGGTTAGGGTCCTTGACATACTGGCAAAGGCAAGATTGTTGTTGCTTCAGCTTGGCACAACATTGTGCACTCGGAGGAGCCGATGTTGTAATCGCGCTTAAGCAAGGTTGTAGTTCCATAGCTACACAAGCAGCCCTGGATACAGACATGTTGCTCATCATCATCATTGCAAACAAAGCCACCGCTGTGAACGTTACCAAGTAAGAAGTATTCTTCTTCATCATCATAGTCATCATCTTCACTGCTAGAAAATTGAAATTTATGGTAGGATGAAAAAGTAAGTTTATGAACTGTAAAATGTTTTGTTGATGAAGGAATGGGGATGAGGGTTGTGCTCAATTTATAGATGGTGATGAAAGCAAAGAAGAATCAATGATACAAAAGTATTCATGTAATCTAGCCATGTATGAACATTATAAAATGGGTTGTCTGTTGCAAACTTTTTCAACTTGTTTTGGCTCTTTGCAAAATGCCTGTTTGTCAGTTTTTATCATGCGTGCAAGCACCTCAAATGTCACACCACTACAGTTGAGAGTTGAGATCATCTATTTGGCATGTCTTCTAGTTCTTTGAGAAGAAAACAAATTTTGTGCGTAGGTATGTAGATTAAAGTCTATATCGATTTATATAATGTAAACTCAAGCAACATGCATGCGTAGAAGGGCCTCTTCTGTATGATTGATAAAGTCACGTACCAATCAATTTTGAAACAAAATAGTCCTGATCACTAAATTTACTGTAAATAAAGGTTGAATTTCTACTTCAAAGGTACACCATTTTTACTTCTTTTTCCTCTACGCTTAGAGCTAGCTCTCTCTTACTTGAGCATCAAAATGTGTCTGTAGGTACTTCTTTTATGCCATGTACTCTCTGTAGAGAGTTGAATCAACAACCGGAATTAATCAATCTTCTTTGATCTTGAGGAGTGTTAAGGTGAATATCATTGCCCCAACTTTTTAAAATAGGTTTTCTTAATTTCTTTGGTTACGGATGCAACTTCGATTTGCACTGTCAACTGCTTGGATGTTGCGCAAGATAGGTTCGTATGTCTTTTTCCTTTGCAATACTCTTGTTTAATCATATATGATTAGTGTTTATCATTCTTACGATGAAACTCCTATGCATCGTAAACGCGTTTTGATTTGTGGCATATGGTTGGATTTTATCGTTTTTAACTGGAGGGATTAGGTGTTTAAACTCATTTTTAGTCCATAATCAGATTCTCGAACTATAAATTTAGAGATCAAGTCCATCAACTACACATACCACTAGCAGTATAATATTTTTTTACTGGGACACAATTATGAAATCTTTTTCACATTTATTTTTAAGGGAGTGTTGATGGTGGTTTTTAAACAAAGGGTAAAATCGTAAAACCCCAAATAACCTAATGTTACCGGTGACACATTTTTTAGAACATTTACTGCATGTAGTCAGTAATTAATAGGGGGTATTTTTTTCAAATTAGGGTTACAACGAACAAAACCCTAATTCCCCTCTGTGCCAATGGCAAATCATGCCGCCACACCTAGCCCAAGCTAGCCGCGCCATGCCAAACGCACTCTGCCTTGGCCCTAGCTATGCTAGTCACACCAAACGCGCCAAAGCATGCCAACCATGCTAGCCGCACCTCCGTGCCAATGGCAAATCATGCCAGCCACACCTAGCCCAAGCTAGCCGCACCTCTGTGCCAATGGCAAATCATGCCATCCACACCAAACGCGCCAAAGCATGCCAACCATGCTAGCCGCACCTCTGTTCCAATGGCAAATCATGCCATCCACACTTATCCAAGCTAGCCGCGCCATGCCAAACGCATTCTGCCTTGGCCCTAGCTACGCTAGTCACACCACGCCAAGCCAAACACCCTTGCCTTGGCCCCAGCCGCACCTCTGTGCCAATGGAAAATCATGCCAGCCACACCAAACGCGCCAAAGAACTCCAACCATGCTAGCCTCACCTCCGTGCCAATGGCAAACCATGCCAGCCACACCTAGCCCAAGCTAGCCGCACCTCCGTGCCAATAGCAAATCATGCCAGCCACACCTAGCCCAAGCTAGCCGCGCCATACCAAACACACTCTGCCTTGGCCCTAGCTACGCTGGTCACGCCACGCCAAGCCAAACACCCTTACCTTGGCCCTAGCGCGCCATGCCAAAGTAGCGCCCGCACCTAGGCTTGCAACCGTGCAACCTAGGCCAAATTGGCCACGCATGCCATTGACACATGCCAACACGCTCATTGGTAGCTTTTCTCACCGGGGCATGGCCCTAATGGCCGAGCATGCCATTGGAACATGCCAACACGCTCGTCGGTAGCTTTTCTCACCGGGGCGTGGCCCTAATGGTTGAGCATTCCTTTGGCACATGCCAACACGCTCACGGGTAGCTTTTCTCACCAGGGCATGTCCCTAATGGCCTAGCATGCCATTGGCACATGCGAACACGCATCGTGGTAGCTTTTCTCACCACGGCATGGCCCTAATGGCCGAGCATGCCATTGGCACATGCCAACATGCTCGGCTGGTAGCTTTTCTCACCAAGGCATGGCCCTAATGGCCGAGCATGCCATTGGCACATGCCAACACGCTCGCTGGTAGGTTTTCTTACAATGTCGTGGCCCTAATGGTCAAGCATGCCTTTGGCACATGCCAACACGCATCGCCGGTAGCTTTTCTTACCAAGAGGTGACCCAAATGGCCGAGCATGCCATTGCCACATGCCAACACGCTCGCTAGTAGCTTTTCTTACCAGGACGTGGCCCTAATGGCCGAGCATGCCATTGGCAAATGCCAACATGCTCGTTGGTAGCTTTTCTTACCAGGCCGTGATCTAAATTGGCCACGCATGCCATTGGCACATGCCAAACATGCACGCTGGTAGCCCAACTTGCAAGCCGTGCAACCTAGGCCAACTTGGCCATACGCGCCATTGGCACGTGCCAAAACCCACGCTGGTTTCCTAACTTGCAAACTGTGCAACCTACCACCAAGGCATTCAAGACATGCCATTGGCACATGCCACACACGCCACTAGAATCTCTGGCATTGCCACTTGCGCTCGAGGTACAACCCGCAACAAAGGCGTGCACATGCCATTGACACATGCCACACACGCCCCTAGCAGCGCCACTTGCACTCAAGGTGCAACCAACACTCGAGACATCAACACAAACTGGGGGATGCTTTCCAGGGTCTTGGTTTGGCGGTCATAGCATGCAGCGTACACTACGCAAACATTAAGAAAGCGTGAATAGGAATAAAGCGGTCAAATAAATGAGGAAATAACGGTGAAAACGTTTTCACCCATAAACACCATGCGGTTACCACCTCCTCCCATTATTTCACCCTTTACTCTCTTCCTTCATGAGGCCAGTGGTACGTTTCAATCTCGACTTGTATAAATAGGTCTTACCTATTTCCACCGGACAACAAGTCTCGGTCGGGAAAAAAAAATACAACACTCTCGGAAAAGGCAACTTTGCAAGCTCTCCAAAAAGCTTTCATCTCTTGCAATCTTCCTAAGCTTTCACTTTACGATACAAGTCGAGACACTAATCTCCCGCAGTGTCTGGTCTCAACACCTTTCTTTGCTTCCCTCCCAAAATCAACCGTTCTCCTCCACTTTGTGACCGAAGCAAGTCCGGAACGGCCATTTCTTGGTTTAGGCCAGACATGCAGTTGATTTCTCGAATCTAGAAAGTGCTCACGTGAAACACATTGTTTATGGTTTAAACCGGTTTCTCACTCACCCACCGAATTTGCAAAATCGAGGCGGAAACGATTTTTACCCATAAACAATTGGCGACCACATCGGGTGGATTGATCTATCAGCTACAATGTCAGACTTTCGATCTCGTTTTTCGACCCAGATTTCAAGATGGTAGGTGAAGGCGACTCAATCCGACTCAATTGCCAGACAACCCGGTTACCAGTTGTAAAAACTACACCAGAAAACTGGGGACTCGCTGAAGATGCTACCAGCGATTGGGGACTTGCTGGCGATGTTACCAGCAAAGCCTTTTTACATGGAGAGGGGCGATTTCGCAAAAACCTATGAAGTGAGTAAATTTAGATTGGGCAAGATATACGATTTGTTTTTAGGTTCTTAATAAAACCGTCATACTACTGCGTCTTGTGCCTATTGCTAGCACACACTTTCATAAAAGCAATATTCCTTTCCCAAAACATAATCAGTTATATTATCAAAACCATTCATCCAGAGAAATAATCCAATATCCTCAAAAGCTACCAGTTGTCTATCAAAACCGGTCGAACTTTGAACCAGACATCTAGTATGTTTTTCAAAAAAAAAAAAAAGAAGAAGAACCTAAATGAAAGTTTAACAGAGAAACATTCAAGGAAAATCATCCAACGACAGAGGTATGCTCTTCTTGGGGAAAGTCAAATTTGCATCTTCAAGGGCTCTCTCTTCATAATCAACATCTTGGAAAGCTTTTCGAGTTCTACCTCCTGTCGTGCAATCTCCTCTGCTTGAGAAAGGCTTTCGACCTGCTGCATATTTCGACTTCGGATCTCAGCAAGGCCTTCGACAAACCACGAAGCGTTGAACTACTTTTCTACACGACGTCGCGATGGTGCTCCCAGGTCGGAAATAACGTCTTCGAAACGGTGTGGCCAATCACCACGCATGTCCTCGGTGGAAGATAAAGCCTCTTCCACACGCTTAACCAGCGCAAATCGACTAGTGATCTTCTTGGTTGTGGCCATATGTCCATGCTTCTCCCAGTTACGGTGTACAACGCCTCATACTTAGCCGGACGCTCGAAACCACCAACCAAAGACATGACCTGGATAAGGAACCAAGTACGGGGGATCGAAAATGACGCCTGCAACTGGCCTCACGACTCGCAAAGGGTCTTTGTCCATGTCTACGGCAGCAACCATCAGAGAATCATCCACCGTTTGAACCACATCTGTGCCCGGCAATTGGCTAACTCCTATCTCCAAGTCACCGGTGGTGGTCACCAAAGGCAAGTTTTCGTGTGGCTCCTTTGAGAATCTTCCTCCGAACGAGGATTCCTCCCGCAAACTTGAGTTAGACATTTTTCAAAAGAAGAAACGGAAGAAGAAAGAAAAAGAAGCGCGAAACTCACCGAACCACTTCCAGAAAAAGAACCAGTGCTGCCGGAGGAATCACTCTCACTTGTCGAACTTTCTTCTTTCGCTGACTCATCACCGCTATGAGAAAGCTCAGTGCCGCCGGAATTCTTCGAAGAAATTGCCGTCTCCTGGCAACGTGCAAGGGCGGCGAAAGCATTAACACTGCCGAAGCCCTGGAAGAAACAAGACACATGTTTTCAGCGAGAAATTCACGTGTTTTGAGACAAACCAACAAGGAGGCGACACATACCTGGTTATTGGAAGAACTGAAAGACACGAGAGCTGCGGGAGGATCTTTTGAAACCGCCCGGAACCCGCCAGCACGATTCTTCGTTCTCTGTTCCCTTTCCTGGGGACTTTCGGAGTTGCCAGGCAACTTTCGCTTGGGATCTCTCAACATTGGATACTTCTTCAAAACTGCTGGGGAAGGTTTAAAACGAACTTTCTCCACCACGTTATTTACAAAATCTTGGATCATAATGAACTCATCGTACGAACTCATTATAGCCAAAAGTCGTGAAGTCACTCTTCCGTTTGAAAGAAGCGGGGATGCTTTCCGGGTTTTGGTTTGGCGGTCACATCTTGCGGCGTACATTACGCTCACATTAAGAAAGCGTGAATAGGAATAAAGAGGTCAAATAAATGAGGAAATAATGGTGAAAACGTTTTCACCCATAAAAACCTTGCGGTTACCACCTCCTCCCATTATTTCACCCTTTACTCTCTTCCTTCATGAGGCCAGGGTACGTTTCAATCTCGACTTGTATAAATAGGTCTTACCTATTTCCACCAAGACAACAAGTCTCGGTCTGGAGAAAAATACAACACTCTCAGAAAAGGCAACTTTGCAAGCTCTCCAAAAAGCTTTCATCTCTTGCAAGCTTCCTAAGCTTTCACTTTACGATACAAGTCGAGACACTACTCTCCCGGGTGTATTCGGGGTCTCAACACCTTTCTTTGCTTCCCTACCCAAATCAACCCTTCTCCTCCACTTTGTGACCGAAGCAAGTCCGGGAACGACCATTTCTTGGTTTAGGCCGGACTTTATGCATTGATCTCTCGAATCTAGAAAGTGCTCACGTGCAAGCACATTTGTTTAGGGGTTTAAACCAGTTTCTCACTCACCTACCGAATTTGCAAAATCGGCGAAAACGATTTTTACCCATAAACAGGGAGAAACAATGGAAGAA
This sequence comes from Papaver armeniacum, assembly GCA_023531295.1. Taxonomy (NCBI): domain Eukaryota; kingdom Viridiplantae; phylum Streptophyta; class Magnoliopsida; order Ranunculales; family Papaveraceae; genus Papaver; species Papaver armeniacum. The sequence continues at coordinate 47,684 of JAJJWW010004203.1, forward strand.
ACTCGAAAGGCACCATCTTCTAAGAACGAAGATTGAATAAGCAGTTTACCGGAGGAGATAATCCATAATCATGTTTTCCTCGGATACCAAAAATGCAGTCCAAACTAGTGTTTTGTCGAAAAGCAGGATTGCTATTCTCCCATTTCTTGACTTAGGAGCTCGTTCTCAACAAATCGCATAATTAATCAATCAGAGGTTCATAGATTTTGTTTACATGGTCATGTTTCGCAGTAACTGTGATATCGAGAAGTTTAGTCAGTAGGGCACAATCAACATTGGGCATACGAAATTCTTCATGAACTGCTTAAATGTAAATCGCTGAGGAAACTGACAATAGAAGTGCATGATTATGATGTCAGATATGCTGGTATCGTTCTACCGAAATCAATGACTTTACCTCGGCTCGAATTGTTGTCGCTCATTGGATGTTCCATTTCCAATTTAGAATTATCTAAAAGGTTCTTCTCAAGCTGTCCACTTATCGAAACGTTATGCTTAGAGGAATTTGATGTACAAACTGATTGTAAGTGGAAGTGGAATCTTTGTTGATTCTCCCAGCCTCGTGCATTTTCATTGCATTCATTTCGATAATCATACTGATATTACTACTACGATTAAGTTTATCAAGTTATCTGCTCCAAAACTCAAAGTCTTCTTCACTTGCAGAATTTTCTTGTCACAAAGTTATTATTTCTTGACATGATAATGAAAGAAATGAAGAAGATGAAAATGCAGAAATGTATTCTCGAAAGGTTCTTACTTACCCACCTCGCTTACGCAATCTACATCTGACGCTGGCAATGTGGTCTACAAGAGGTTGCTTCTGGGCTATAGCGTACTTTCTCAGGATTTCTCCTAATATAACTTCTATTTCCTTTGAACTGAAGGAGGTAACATTCAACAAAGCGCTTAGTCTATCTGTTTTTCATCCATCTCATTCTGACGATATTTTATTTATTTGTTGTGATTGTATGGAAATAGGCAAATTTAGCAGACGAAGATGCAGGATGTAGGATTGACAAGGTGATCATCACCTGAAGTGTGCGGTTTTGCAGGATGTTGTTTTGCTTTTTGGTTCTACTTATGGCTCCCCTGATAGGGAGAGACCAGTTAAGCAATTTAAGGATATGCTAAAAGTAATTCCTACAGCTTGTGTTTCAAGCCTAGTAGGAGACATTTTGAGTTTTTTACTAGGACTTGCAACAAAGAGTAGTCAGACAGAAAAGTTATCAGATGCCAACAATAATAGATACTTCCGCACCGAGACTTTCAATAGAAATGCAAGTGTGAGCAAGATATGTCAATATAACTTCTATGAAAATAGTACATCTAAATTGTACTTCATGTAGGGTTGGATGGAAAAATTATATCAAAATATGTAACAGAAAAATCTAAAGGATTCTTCTACAAAGAGAAACAATGAGAATTGAATTTTGCATAAAATTTATTACAGAACACAATCAAAAGTAAAATGATCTTATTATTCATTCTCGATCATATTCGTCTTCCTCCTAATCAACAAATCCAGGGCCCCATCCTTGAGATACAGGTATCACCGGTAAATCCTTGTGGAACAAATAATCCTTGGTTAACCATTTGGGTTTATCATCTGATGATGGTTCTGATGACCCATCTTCATTAACAATGTCATCATGCCGGTTGTCCAAAGCCAATGATATTTCGGGATTGATTTCCTGGTTCCAGTCGATATTTTCATCGATATTCATGTCTGCGTACCCATCTGTTTTCAGAGATTCAAAAGGAAGGCTATTTGATTTGCACCAGAACCGAGCTTTTGCCTTTTTTAAAGCTTCATCACCGGAAGAAGCATCCCAATCCAAACATCTCTTAATCTTACCATCCCAGATCAAAGATTTTATTGACAATTGAGCCTTCACAATCTGTTCCCAAGAAATCGATCCCTTCTCTTCGCAATAGTACCTCTTTTCCCATGATGCGGCCACTTTAGGCCGCCATACCATAGATATAGCATTTCTCTTGTTGCAACCACTAATTGATTTTCTTGCCATCATAAAAAGAAAAGACGATTATCTAAGGATTATCAGACTGATCTCTTTTATGATGTTTTTTAACAAAGTTATAGCAGTGGTGATGAGTGATAAGAGTGGTGAAGAAACTATTTAAAAAAAAAAAAGAGAAATCTAAAAATGATTCTAATTGAGATTAAAAATTTGAAAAACAAAAAAAATATCTCAAGATTTTGTTTTGGTTGTTTAAGGAAGTCATGGATTCCATAAACGGTAAACCACGTTTATGCATGGCCACGTTTATGATTGACCAAAGAAGAAACTATTGTGCATGGCCACGTTGTACAACTATAAAAATATATACCAATTCCTTTTTAAATATCTCGTTTTCTAAGGAAGGTTTTTTAAATATTTAGTTGTTTAAGGAAGTTACAATGGTTAACCACGTTGTGCATTGCAAATCGATAAATTCTCACGTCGTATAACGGTACAAAAATATACCATTTCCTTAGTAGTGGAGATTTTCCCGGCTCGCATTCAGTAAAAATGTGGAAATTTTTTGAGTTTCTGGTCGTATAACCGTACAAAAATATTCCATTTCCTTTGTACCGGAGATTTTCCAGGCAGGCATTAAGTAAAAAAAGAAGAAGATTATTTTCCATTTTCATTTCTCAAATCATCCGATTACAAACCCTAAGAATAGAAGACAGTATAGTCATTTCTTAAAGCATCCGATTTCAAACCCAAAAACGGCCGGAAAAGAAATTATGGATGAACAAGCTTCATCAACACTACCCGCAGCAGAAACAAGAAATGCTGAATATAATGCTGTCAAGAATACAAGAGATTCGTGTTATGATAAAATAAAACAGCTTTTCGTGGTAATTCATTAGACTATTGTTTACTGTTTTGTTTTTTTACTTTGCTAAATAATTTTGTTTTACAGGAAGGCGATGATCGACCTAGTAGGAGAGCAGTCACTGAGGTAAGTTAATGATATTTGAGTAAACCTAAGGGGTTTTGTATTTTTCATTCTCAAAACTTCATTTAATCTGTTAGATGCGAGAGGAAAATACTATTTTGTTTCCTACCAAACGCCTTCGGGACCTTCCAGGTACGTTTCCGTCCTCCCTGATCTATCTTCTGGTGTTCATAAATATATTAATTGACAAATCCAAGTCAAGTTTATTTCTTTCATTTGTTGTCATATACAGGCGTTGGAATTGGCCATCAGTTTTTGTCGAGAGGAGAAATGGCCGCAGTTGGATTTCATAGTCACGGCTTTAAAGAAGTGGACTATGGTTTCCAAGATGACTTTGTAAGTCACTTTTGATATATAATTTAATTTGACAGGTTTGGAGTAAGAAGTGATAAAGATTAATAATATTGCAATAACTTGTTTAATTAATTATCAGTTGCCGCACGAAGAATACACAGATTATACATTCCCGATAGCAACGTCAATTGTTGTGCCGTCTACGTTGTTTGAAGTTGAACTGTATTATACCAGCCAAACTGGCCAGGAGTTTGAGGATAGGATTCTTGCTCTCAAGGTTTAAATTCCTATCCTCATTTCATTTTACTAATTAATTACATAATGTTTACTTTAATTTTCTTGCTATTTATCAGTTGTTCTTGCTTTTAGATGCCATATTTTTAATTTGTTTCGCCTTGCAGAACAATGAAGAGCAAAACGTTCCTATAAGACTGATCAGAAAGCATAAAGATGAGGCCAAATCTATTGGAAATATATACACTTACGACGGTCTTTTTAATGTAAGTACTGCTAGCATGGGGATGTGTATTTGAATTTCTTCTGATCATGCATTTTTTTTTTTCCCTCCTTAGTACTGTATTGTTTTATGTTGAATATAACAGCAAACAACTCTTTGTCTCAATTGCAGGTAGTAAAATCCGAAGAGGGCGTTTCCAGCGGGCTAACGTATCGTCTCAAGCGTCTTGAGGGACAACATTTAACCATTGCCCAGGTTTGTTTACACTCTTATGAACTTTGCATAATGACATCAATTTTACTTTTTTTTCTTAATGATTGTTTTATGATGATATCACACTACAGGATCGATTTCTTTTTAACCATCCTTTTGGAGATCTCAATGCTATAGAAGGGTATGGACCTGTATTTTTTTCAGAGGATAATCTTTTCTTTTAATTAGTTTATTCAAAGCATGAGCTAATTTTGATTTTCGTTTTATACGACACACAAGGCTTTGCTGCGATGATATTACCAGTGCGGATCCAGAAAAAATCCCGATCATAGCAACCAATAATGGTGGTGATTGCCCATTTGAACCCACGAGTAAGTTTCATGCTTTCATGAATTGCTTGCTTGGATACTTTTTATCTTGTTTATATATCTGTGCCAATTATTTATGTACAGATTTTACGTATAGCAAATCTCTTGTATTCGCGAAAAACGTAAAGAGACCAAAAATCACCCAAGGCTGCAAATGTGAAGGAGATTGTTCTGATCCCAAGACGTGTCCTTGTGCGCAACCTAATGGGACGTATCCGTATCGGGATGGCAGGTGAAACTGATATGTCTGCTTGAATTCCTTTAATAAATTCCAACTTTGTGCATGGCAGCCTTAACAGTCCATGTCTAACATGCTAGTTTGGTTCATTGATTTCAGATTGCGAAATAGTACGAAGCGAATAATATATGAATGCGGAGAGCATTGTGGTTGTGGTTCTAGTTGTCGAAACAAAATAACACAGTGTGGATTAAAATACAAGCTTGAGGTTTGTACTTGTCATATATTTTGTTTCGTTTACAATGATTTGTCCTTACTTTTCTAGAATCCTAATTTACGACGTACTTGTCTATGTTCTTTGACAGGTTTTCCATACTCCACATAAAGGTTGGGGTGTGAGAACAAGGGATCTAATTCCTAAAGGCGCGTACCTTGGAGAATATATAGGGGTGATCAGGAGGGATGAGGATGCAGATGAAGAACTGGAGAATGTGTACCTCTTTGATATCGCTCCGTCAGAGAAAAACAAGAAAACAAAGGTACTATTACTGGCCTATTCCTGATTCACAATTACTGTATTCAGTTTATAACTGACTGATGTTATTTTTTCTCCCTTGCAGAAGGCCAAGTATTGCATAGACGGGGAAAAGGTTGGAAACTTTGTTCGCTTCATCAACCACAGCTGCGAACCGAATTTATTCGTCCAAAGTGTTCTGAGTGATCACCGTGACGTCAACTTAGCAAGAATAGTGCTATTCGCTGGTACTAATAGGGATATACTTCCAATGGAGGAGCTCACGTATGACTACGGATACGAGATAGACAGTGTTGAGGTGAATGGCGTTATAAAGAAGATGAACTGCCGTTGTGCTGCCAAAACATGTCGTGGACGCCTGATGTAGGTCAATCTTGGCCGGGAAAAGATTGAATTTGACTTGTCTGCAAGCCTGGAAAAAAACATTATCCTGGGCCCTGGCCAATTCTCTTTTTACTTCTGTATTTTTCTTTTACTTTTGTTATACCTGCCTCACATGACAGTAAAAATATTTCTGTTTTAACTTTTTTATTTTATTTTCAATTACATTCTGATAATTTGAAGTGAAGGGTAATTTTAGTTGTTGTAATGTATTAGCAGTGTACTCAAACTTATTCATTAGCATTTTCAGGATCAATGCTCAGAACTGCACTCTTTCAGCAAACAAAATTGAACTGAGGAGCTAGAGGTGTGAGAATGCAGGAAGCTGCGGCTTTGCCATACCGTCCGGGTCCAGAAGGAGCCCATGGGCGCCAGACAGACTGTCATGGGCTAGCCTGCTTTGCCCAATAATTAAAAGTGGGCGGACCGGGTTTTTGTTCAAATATTGGAGTCCACTTTGCTTTGCCGTGCTTGTTTAGTTACCCACTGCCCGATTGCCAATATCCTCGAATAAAGTTTTCTACTAGTGTGATGGATTTCTCAAGAACTTAAATTTCATGTGGACAATTTATTGGGGTTAGAGAAAATTCGAATTACATTTCACAATAATGAATATGAATTGCTTGAACTATCATTTGAACGAGTTACGAGATATATCATCATTCATCAAGCCAAAAAAAGAACCATTTTTTGGGGACCATGGTTTTTTGAGGGGACCATGGTCTTATTAGGCCACCTTCCCTCTAGTTATAAGGGGTGTCCTAATGCGTTGAAATTACTAACCTACCCTTAACCTAATTTAATTTAAAACCAACCTAATAACCACCTCTCTCACTCTATATATAACCACCACCTCCTCCCACCACCACCACCCATCACCGCCCGATTACTACCACCACCACCTTCGGCCATCACCACCGCCACCGTCGCCGAGTACCACCACCACCTCCTCCCACCACCCGCCGATTACCACCACCACCACCTCTGATTATCACCACCACCAACCACCGATTACCACCACCAACAACAACCACCACCACCTATATATATATATATATATATATATATATAGCTTAATTTAAATCTTTAGCAAAGATATTCTCACAAACCCATTACTTGTCGTTTGTCTTTGGTTGAAAAAATGAGAAGTAATCATCAAAATGAGTTGAAAATTGAAGTTGTGGAGAGGTTTAATGGAGGTTACTGGTGTTGAGTTCGGTTACTTGTTCATCTCACAAGGCAACCGAACTACACATTCGGATGAGTTCGGTTACTTGTTCATCCTCACAAAGCAACCGAACTACACCTTGAATGAGTTCGGTTCTATATGCTTTATAACTATGTTGAACTCGACGAGTTCGGTTGTTTCTCATAAATGTATAAAAGCGCCATGTGCTTAGAACTCTAGGGTTAAAAACATAAGAAAAAAAGTTGCCATGTAACCGAACCTTCTTGTTTTTCTCATTATTTTTATTTCTTTTATAACCGAACTCTATCAACTTTGTTCGGTTATTTCGCAAAAATCTTAAAACTTCCATGTAATAAGAACTCTACGGTTAAAAACATAAGAAAAATTTTTGTTTGTTAAGTTCGGTTGGTTGTGCAATTGATCTCAAGTTTGCGAAACAACCGAACTTATTAAACTTAGTTCGGTTGGATCGCAAAAGCATGCGGTTGCGAACCAACCAACCATATACACTTGGTTAAAATTTATTTGTACGTAAAGTTCGGTTAGTTGCGAACCAACCGAACATAACACTGCATGTCAGAGCTTCCATTAATATGGAGTTCGGTAACCTGCGTGTTTGGATCAAGCAACCGAACTACACCTTCAAACTAGTTCGGTTACTTGTTTATCTCCCAAGGCAACCGAACTACACATTCAGATGAGTTCGGTTACTTGTTCATCCTCACAAAACAACCGAACTACACCTTCGGATGAGTTCGGTTACTTGTTCTTCATATAAAATAACCAAACTGTTCAAAATCCAGTTCAAAATTTTACATTTTTGGGAAGTTTTTACCAATTTAACATACATTATCTAAGTTTGGAACATACTTGTTCACCCAAATACTCTTCCTCGGGTTGTGGTTGATAAAATCCATTATTTGAATACTCAATGGGGGTGAATTGGAGAAAAAAAAAATTTATTTTTCATGTTTTTCTCCTTCATCTTCTCTAACTCTACTCTCACAATAATTCTACTCAACTAATAATAAACCCATCCTTTAATTTAATCTCACTAATTGTTTTTAACTAAATCATTTCACTAATCATAACCTAAAATTAATTAAGAGGGTAGATTAGGTATTAAATAAATAACTAGATATGGGGTGACCTAGATGAGGAGCATTGTTCTTGAACATGGCCAGTCCTGGAGTCCATAGGGATAAAGTCCTACACATATTACATCTCCTCCTGCTCCAGGTTGCTGTTGTTTAACATCTTCAGCAACTATCTGAAGCTACAAACAGAAGATGCATCACTTTCCCTTTATCCAAAGTAATCAAGAATAAGTTCCCTGTTTCAATCTGAACAACACAACAGAGCTAGAGACACTCCTTTGAACATTAAAACTTAAACTTTTGGAACAAACTAAGAACATAATAGATCGTCAGGAACAAGAAAGTGCGAATAGCATTAAACAAAAAATTAAGAGAGTTTCTACAATCTAAATATAATAATTAGGAGAGATTCTACGAGTTTATCTGCATAACCCGGACAGAAGTTATAATCAAGGAAGAATGTGCTTAACGAGGTTTGTACACCAAGGTTTTCTCTTCTATCCATAAAATTGTACCTGTGCTGCTTAAAATTTCTTTCTGACCCTGTACAGTAAGTTTAGTACCCTTCTCTGTAGTGAAAATTCTACTCTGTCAAATGAAAATTTGTACTATTTCAATGCCAATGTATTAAGAAGCCTTCCAAAAAATTCGACTTCTCGCAATTAAGAAAAATCTGTCAGTTTGCCTCCATAAGACGCTTAACTTCTTCAAATATACGGGTAAACTCGTCCAGAATACACGAGTAATTCCCTTCAAGATAATCTCTAGTCTTCTGGCTGCTTCCTGTCTTGTCATTGCACTTAGTCCCTCCAATTATCAGATCGAAACCACCATAGGAACCGACTAATTCTTTTAGTTTTTGAGATGTAAGCATATTGAGATCTGTAACGGAATCAACAAGTTTACCTTTCTGGTCATTGCTTTCCCACCAACTTCGAAATATTTCTCTATCCGCTTTGGAGTTTTCAACAGTAACAACCAAGTTGAGGGGAATTCCAAGACGACTAAGTGCAATTTCCGCACCACCAATACCAGGGAAGATCGAAAGCACGGAAATGCCATTTGGAAAAATTTCTTTCAGTGCGGACAGATGGTATGCTATTGTGTCCACCTGCAAAAATAGCGTGAATTCGTTATTTTCAAGTAATAGAAAAATTGGAAGATGACTAGCTCCAGTCCACGATGTTGTAATACATCCAAATAACCTTGGCTAAAAATGAAAGTTACATAGCATAGCAAATTTATACGAAGCACTGTTGTTTCATTCACCCAAACCAAGTAGGTATTTCCAATTTGTATACAGGTTTCAGCGTAAACCCGAAACCAGAATTACTCAAGTTTAACACAAGAACACAAAGATTCAAAACATGTACAGAGAAACTATTATCCGAAACTTAGGTATCAATGAGACTACAAGTACTGCTACTTCCATTAACTTTTATCAATATTGTTCCACCAAAGTAGTAGTTATAGTAGTAAAAGGATCAGATAATGACATCCATGAGAGCAGTAGTATTATCACGGTCAGATTCCATCTCAACATGCTTCCTACTGATGGCAAACAGGCTTGTTACAACAGAAGTAAGAAGACATGCACGAATTTTCAAATGCACCATGAACACTCTGAACTTAAAGACAAGCAAAAGCATGGATGAAAAAAACTGGCTTCAAAATGTAAAGGCCCTGAACATTTGATTCACAAATTGGGCCACAATCACATGCAATGCAGGGAAGTTAAAGGTTTAGATGGCAAAATCTGAGATATGGTTAACTGAACCAGGCTCTTACGCATATTATTTAACCCCAGCAAAGATCTTCGTCAACTACTAGGTAATCATGGACAAAGATCTGACATGTTTTTCTGGCCTCAGAAGCTAAAAGTGCACTGAAACTTTCATCACCAAGTCCTCTTTATTGACGGCTTGACTAATCCACAACAGCAAGGTTAAATAACTTAGGATAAACCACTCTACAAGGCTTTGGTAGACAATGAAGATACTATTCACAGCTTAAGACTTCTATGTACTAGGTTCTTAAGAAATTTAAACTTCTGGAAGGCTTCTTCTAAATGAATCTATGGGGGAAGACAATTCAGGTTTGCATCTCGTTCTAGAAGAAGATCTGTACCAGCTGTAAGGTGATTATGACTGAAATTTTTATCTAATATCTGTTTCTTTTAGCAAAATTGAAAAGAAAAGAAAGACAAACTAAGTAGCAAATAGATAAATATTGGAAGATTACTAACCTGAACTGCATTGCCCAAAGCTTTATACCTATCAGTTCTAGTTCCCCCACCTCTAGTATGGTGCTGCGGATATCCCAACAGCTTTTCTAATTCTTCCGGCTCAAGTGGCGCCACCGTGTTTCTTCCGGTCCATACTAAGTTCAATCTTTGACACTCATTGACAATGCTTTGTTGAACATTTGGAGTTGGCGCCCCATTGCAGTTTGCAATCGATCTTCTGATTACCTCTGTAGGTTTAGAACTACCATTACATGTATCCAGAGAACCAAACTGAACTCTTGTATCCCACCATGGCCACCAATCAGCGGTATGTGGTAAAGCTTTAAAAATTGTAAGTGGGGGAGTAGGAAGTAAGCGAAATCTGTTCTCAGTTGGTATGTTATGAACATACGCTCTTCTACTTGCAATTGCACTGAAGGATTTCGAGTCCACAAACTCAGGTTTGAAGTTGTGTAAGTAGGAAGATGCACCAGTTTCGAAAAAAAAGTATGGAGCACCAGTAGCTGCAACCGGAAGCCTCATACTTAATGCTGGCTTCAGAGCATCTTCAGCTTCCCGGGATAGTTTTATCCTCTTTTCCGTTTCTGGCCTTCCATTACTTCTACAAGAACCAATGCCTCTTTCCCATTGACCTTCCTGTTCAAACAACTTGTTCTTCCTGCTATTCAGAGGACTGTCAACCTTTGGAATCTCAAGAGAAGTGGCCTTTGCAATCTGGGCAGCAGAAATGTGATCCACAAGCTCATGGGTTGAAGTGTCTGGATCTGCAATGACAACAAATTCACAAATATGTCAGTGTACAGGTGGCGTGTGAGTGTCATAAAGTAATTTGAGATAGCAATCAAGATCTTTGTGTGGTCTTAAGAGGCAGATACGAGGAAAAGGGCTTGTAGTGGCCTTAGAGAAAGTCTGTAGTCCCTAATTCACTTTAAAGGGACTGGTGAACAAAACCAGACAAAACTTGGGCTAGATTCACTCTCGCCAGATTGACGATTAGGAATGATCAGTCACTGGACTATCACAGAAAATCCTCCATCTGGGTCTGAAATGGCTTCAGCAAAGTGTTGAGCAGCACACAGAGAGTGTCACTGCAGCTCAACCTACTCTGTAGTTTCTTGACATCTGTGAATACATGAGTCAAATCTAAGTTGGCGTAATGTAGCTCAACCTACTCTTGCTGCTCAGAACTAGAAGACAATGCATGGTTGCAAGTCCCTTATAGAACAACCCAGTTAGCTATTAAGAATACTTGGATTTTGGTTAATCTTAGTGAGGTATAAATCATGGAGATGCAGAAATGACATAAGGAAGCTACAAAGGACGACTCATCACAGGATTCTTGAGTGCAAGTTAAAGATCATAACAACGCTGAAAACTTAATGGCTGGGATACGTACCACATGCATTAATAGCTGACGAGACTTCATCAATGTGGAAGCCCATCTCCACTAACTCCAACATCTTCCTATCCTTTTCGGAAAGATGTGGCGAAGAGTCTTCGATTTCCTGCAAAAGTAATGGTCAAGATAGGTTGATTTAAGAAAGTAACTACCAAATTACTGCAGAAAGGGACTCATTCAATACAGGAAATGTATAATCAAAATAACTGCATAAAGGGACTCATTCAATACAAAATTACTGCAGAAAGGGACTCATTCTATAATCAAGTTTAATTCCTCGAACACTACCATAAACGGTTCAACTAAATGTATCAAACAAATTGAATATCAAAGAAATTTCAGCTTCAACATACTGGTTTAACCAAATATCTGACTCACTTTGTATGAAAGGAGAGTTTCCAGTATTCTTCCTTCATTCTCTTCTCCTGCATGTACAAAGATGAAGTTCTTAAGAGAAATTTTATAAAGTTAGCCACTTATTCCAGAAACTATTAGAAATATTGTATGAGGAGGGTATGTACAAACCATTTTCAGCAATTACTTTCAGCACTAATTCTTCTGCGAAACCCATTGAAGTAAAGTAAGATATTGTCTTGGATCGTCCTGGGTTTGAAGAACTAGCTCCACCATGAGGAAGATGACCATTTGAACAGGCGTAGGTAGATGATTGAGGTTCGTCATCTTCATCATCAAAACTCCAGCTATCACTCGAGTTTCCATTATCCTAAACAAACAAAAATACAATGAAGATGTAAAAATCAACATATCAATGAAAGAATAAAGAAAAAAGAGAAACACCCAAACACCAAATTTCACCCACCATTTTGAAGGCGGATGTAATTCACTAATTCCCCTCCTTGTCTATACAATGTACCTGTTGCATGGAACAAAAAGAACCCAAATATTAGTGTAAATGCAAAAACAAGCAATTGACATTAACAAAATTTGGTCCTTCTGTTTTACTTTCAACTTAATATATAGACACACACTAGGCAATCGACATTGTACAGAGCCAGACATCTATCTATTCCCATATTCAGTACTATTACAATTCTATCAAACCCTCTTCTACAGAGCCTTCTATACGCATACCCGATACTACATTCATTACACTGCAACCTTCTTCTATTACTAAAAGACTAACTCAGTTGAAATTTCTGCACCACTCCATTGCATTCAAAAACTTATAATTAAAGGAAAGTTTCACACAATCAAAGCCATGCATACACATCTAATCAAACCCGGATTTCAGTGTAACTTTCTTTTAAATAAGCTTTGAAACTAAAATAGTAAAATCCATGAAACCAAGTTCAACCCAAATCAAACAGGGTACCTAGAAAGCAACTGGTGACAGAGAGCTGTTCTTGCTGTTGGACTTTATGGACTGTGGTGTTGCTGTAGCTCAAGAACAAATGAGAAAACCCATTTCTAGGTAGACTGGTGACAGATAGTGCTGAACATCTGCTGGTGGTAAACGCGAAGTTGGTGGTTGCTGGTTTTGAAGAGGAGCTTTTACTCCTCTCTGAGGTCTTTCTACAAACAGTTCAACGGTGCAGGGGATGAATTTTAGTGAAACTGCATAAAAAACCCAGAGTTGTATCAAATGAGAAAACCCATTTCTAGGTCTTGAAATCGTTCAAAACCCTAAATGCAAAACAAGAAGAAACAATGTAGAAAAGAGAAAAGGGGCAAAAATTGAATGAAATTTTCATGGAATTGCGAAAAAAACACAGATTTTTACCTTGCCAATCTTGAGATTTGAAGAACCCTAGACTTTGTAATCTCCGCCTCTATCTCTCTCTCTGGATGACAACAAGAGAATTGGGGTTTTCAAAGAGAGAGAGAGTGAGAGGACAGAGTACTAGTAGTGGTGGCGAGGCTGAGTCTGAGACTGAGACTGAAAAAGTAGAGAAAAAAATGGAAAGATTTTGGAGTAAAGACGAGGCCAGAATTTTACCAGGACCCTTTTTTGGTCCCAAGGGATGCGTCCTACAGTAAAAACAAAAAAGGTTCCATTTCAGTGGTAAAAATTATTTGGTGTCATCAAAAAGAAAAATCTGCAGTACAACCATAAAATCTTCAGCGGATAATTTACATAATGTCACTTAAATGACCAAAAATCTACCTTGCAGGTAATAAATTGTCACGTGTGCTAGTGATCCAAAATTAGTCTTTGCAGCCCATAATTTACATTGTGGGTTAAAATTTACGTCGTGATCCAAAATTAACGACTCTATCCAAAACTGGTATTTCGTGATGTAAAATCTATATCATTGCTCTCGTATTATTTCCAGGATCCACACCTGGAAAAATGTCAAAAGGCTCACAAAAGTTTAAAACTCTTTTGTTTCTGAAACGTGTCGTCAAACTAACACACGTTTTTTTTTCCAGTTATAATAAAGAAGTCGAAAAGTAACCTTTCAAGGTGAACTCAAACATGGCTCCAAGAGCATAGCTCAGTGATATCCTATCAACTCCAGTAAGGAGGAAATCAGGGGTTCAATCTCAGCCGTAAAGGTTTGTAATAGTTGTATATTGGGTTTGGCGGTGTTGGGTCTGGCAGTGGGGCCAATCCAACTGGCTGGGTTCGGGTGGAGGTTTGGGTCCGGCTTTCGCGTAAAAAAAAAAAAAAAAAAAAAAAAAGGTGAACTCAAACATCTCCGTAAGTGTGGTTGGACCGAAGATCACACAAGGATCTTTGATTAAACGACTTCCCCTCTCTAAACTCCAAAGTAAATATATTCGCCAAGGAACTTTAATTGAACTTCAAAGTAGTTTAATTCTAGTAAAAAGTTATCGGCGAGCTCGGTGATTACGGAGCTAAAAAGTTAATATATGGAACCTTGCAAATTTTCCATTGCATTGGTTAACACGTATACCAAAGGTTAATTTTTAAGAGTGATACAAAAAAGTGTTTGGGAAACATAATAAAAGCGTTTTTGCTTTTTGTTATTTCAAAAACAAGTATCAATTTCAAAAGTTAGACGCAAAAAATTATGTAATTACTAATTCGAAAATCATCTCTTGGGACAAATTTTATGTTAGAAAGTGAAAAACTTGTTGACATGAATTATGCTAGAAAGCTAAATCTTGCATTCAGCATAATGATATGCGGAGAGAAATATGAAGTTCTTCCATATTACTGCAAAAATTCATGGATGATGTAGTACTTCTGTTTAAAGAGGTGAAACGAATTGTGGCTTGCTTTCATATGATGTTGGAACATCCTGTCACCTACTAGTTGAAATGGAGCACTTTGAAATGTACGTTCACGATTACAATCTTCCTAATTGAACTTGTAGTAATAGCATCCTGACTTTTTGAAGCTTATCTTAATCCTGATCTCCCATCATGTATTGTAATGTAAATTTTATTTTTGCTGATCAGTTTAAGAATCAAGGATGTTAAAGATGATGTTCCTCCAGGTCTACGCATAAGGTACATATCTAGTGGCACTGGTTGGTTTGGAAATCCATTTAAACCGCAGAGAAAACTCCAAGAGTTTATAAGCTCCTCTTGTTTGGTCATATATCCACATCATAGTAAAACGTTTACATGCGATCACATATAAGTTCGAGTACTGACTGCTTGATTCAAAATTAATATTGAAGGGTTGTATATGTTCATGACTTTCAACATAGAGTTATAACTTGCTACTTGACATTGTGTTCATATACCCAAAACCAAACCTTATCACAACGGATACATTCTTCCTAATATTTGTCTGTCTTATCTTTCTTCTCATTCAATTGCTCGAGGTTGAATGCATATCCCGTCCACATCGATGGATTAAATGGTTGGTTTACCATCCACAATGAATAAACAAGTTGTGAAAGGTTCATTTGTGGATCGATTAGTATGTTCAAGAAAGATTATAAGGTTTGGATGTTTTCCTAAATGAAAATATTAGAAATCATTTACTTGGTGTAAGGTTCGATTATTTTTAATCATATAGAAATTGTAATAGAGAAATTTACTGGACCTGGTCGATTTCTTTCCAGCTGAATTATCAAAAGAAATAAAATAAAGAAGAGACAATAATGAGCTTCTTACAAATGGGTGTAGATAACTTTTTCTATTTTGTTCATTTTTCTTTTCTTCTATTCTGTCTTTGGATGGAAGGTCTTATATATAGCCCTCTTTTTATATATTTTTTTTTATTCGATCAGTATATACCCCTCCCCGAGTTTCCTTTTAAGAAAACGATAACAACAATATGAAGTGCCATTATTATTTCATAATATTGTACTAGGAATAACCCACAGATTAACGTAGATTTTCCATAGATTATTTCATATTAGTGTAGTAGAAATAACTCGTGTCCTAACAATACTATTTTAATTGATCTATGATTGATGTCTTTTTTTTCTTCTTCTGCTTTTCAGTCATGTTCAATGTGAAATAGTATTCAATTTTGCTGCAACCCAAAATAATGTTTATACATACATTGTAAAATTTAGCTATATACATCATCCAAAAACCAACGCCAATCATTTAAGTACTACATGTGCGTATATATGTTTACAAATATATATCTCAGTTATGCTTCAAACAAAAAATATCTCACTTCTCTTAAGATTCACCATGCCCTCCAAGTCTAATTAATGCATATATAATATTGCGATTTCATATGTTTCTTTGAATATCTTGATCGATGAGGTGACCTAGTAATTATATGTTTACATATTCGTAATATCCTAATATATTTACGTTGTGTGTTAATATTAATTTAATAATAAAATGTGTCTCATGTATTAAAAACACGATGTATCGAAGTGCAGGTATATGACTGCTTAACCTTGGTGGATTATTATTCATGTTCATAACCTCATTTTCCCAAGTCTAGAGGAATAATTGTGGTAGTGTAGGCACCTAATCTTTTTGGAAATACGAAAACACTGTGGAATTTTCATCTACGTCGTGTACTCATGCTCCCATTACCAGGGATAATTCCCTCGTGTGCACTCTATCCAATACCTATCGAGCTTCCTTATAATTGCTCTCAATTATGTATCGTCATATGGGTAATTGTTGCACGATGATAGAGGTGGTTCATTTACCATCCACAAATTGTGGATTGTAAAATAATTAAAACAAATAGCAATATGAACTGCTGAATTTGGGATTGATGAAGACTTGTAGCAGAATAGTAGTGTATGTGTCATTTTATAAAGTACTAATAGTAAAAATATTTTTAAAATTAATCATGATAAAATATGATAATATATTCATAATACATTAATATATTTATTTGTACATTAGTACTAACTTAATGATTAAAATATGTCCCATATATTAAAAACACAATATATCAAAAATACAACAACGGAAAACCAATTAAAAAAGTCTAAATAACTTTTTATTATATATGGATAAATACAGTGATAACTATAAGTAATACCTAGAATGTGAGTAAACATATATTTTGAAAAAATATCTAATTTGTTAAATCTAGTTTTTATTTGGTTTTTATTTTAGGATTAAAAAGGTTTCATAAAATAAGGAGTTATCTCGTAAGGTTGCACTAAACATTTGTAACTTCTGAAACTTTGTTGACTAAACAAATAAAGCAATGTTTAATCCATTTTATATACATTGAATTACAAAGCCTAATAACTATAAAATCATGTTTTATAATTCGGCTGAGGTCTTTTATATGGTATTAATTTCAGTATATTTAATCTTCAATTGTCAAATATAAATCATGTACCTAACAAAGATCCTTAGTTCATGTTCAAATTTTCTTGCACAATTTCAAATTCAGGATTATAAAAAGTCACAACAAATGTTATCAAATTTAGATGACTTATTAAATTATACCCAATATTATCGAATTTTGCGAACCATAAAGAGTAAAAAGGACGAAGCTACACATTAGTTAGTTTAGTGGTTGGATAATCATCGTTTGAAGTTTAAGACAATGTTCACTAAATAATATTACACGATGATTCAAATCTTAACGTAAAAGTAAAGTTCGAGTTTGAAAATTTACAATAGGTGAAGATGAATGCATTTGCAAGAATTAGTTCATTAAATAGAAGATTATATCAATGGTGCACAAAAACAAGGCAACACCATTTGAGAAAATATATATTTCGGATTTTTTTTTGGAGAAACAATGAACCTCAAAAATCGTGATGCAATAGGATTGTCAGGTCTCTTCGGTGTAATTAGTGACCAAGTAGCCTTATATGTTATTGCGGTCATGCAAGCCCATTGTACAAGAATGAATGATGAAACCGACGTTGATTTGGTAAGAACAATTATACAACATGTCCAATTTTTTACATCAATAAATTTGTTTTTGTAAATTGAAGAAAATTAAGTATCAGTCGGATTTTCCCCACAAAAACGAAATATTTCTAATACGAAATTTATTACAACATCTTAAAAGAGTTGTGTAAGTATAATGCATTATTCTTAGCAAATATGCAGTACTAAGTTTATAAAATGTTCACTATACTCTCTTTATACATCAAATTGATTACCATGTCAAACTAGTTTACCATTGTCTTCTCCAGATCCAATTGCAAATTCAAATTCCAATTTAAATCTCAATGGTGCTAATAACAACCAGCATAAAGGTATAGGAAAGAATAAAGAAAAATTTATGTGAAAACTAGCCAAGAAGGAGCGTCTAAAGATTTTAACATGACCGAGTTTTCGGATCGTCAAGGAACAGCCGCGAAGCAAATGGCAGTTGATTGGAAATCTTGAATAAGGAGATGAAAAAAAATTGTCTTTCTCAAAAAACTTTATCTACTACCATGACAAGCATAAGATTCTTAATGTGGATACCAAGATAATGAATAACCAATAAATAAAAATGTCGAATGGATTTTAGCAGGCTAAAAAGGCAGATGGAAGAAGAATAATGACGAGAAGAATCTAACAACCGCCTTCATGATGATGAAGATCATTTGAACATACATTTGTTGCTCTGATTTAAAACCGTATGACATGCATTCCCATCTCTTCATTAGAAAAATCCATTGATTATGAAATAAAAACTAAGTAAATTGACATGTTAATACTTTAGAAATAGGTAGACAATGTGAAATCATGTAAAATGCTATGAGTAAAAATTAGTAGAGTATATCTATATATATAGTGAGAATTGTTGGATAAAAGTATAAAGGAAAATTTTTTACTGAACGGGAAGAATTTTTCCATAATTGAAACATACTTTCCCGATCGACTAATTTTTTATTTCTTAAATATACTTTCCCGTAGTGGTGGCCATGTGACATGGAAAATTGAAATATTTGTCATGATGTATAAGAACTACATGCAAATTGAAACATTCGTCATGGTGCGTAAGAACTGGCCTGCCTCCAAGAATATACTCCTCCGTTCCAATTTAGATGATGTTGTAGAGTTTTTCACGCAGATTAAGAAACATCAAAGAGAGTAATTTTTTTTTCCAAATCTGCCCATATTTATACCTTCCTAAAAATTTAAACATCCTAGTTTTTTGTTTCTGGATTCTAGTATAAATTATGAATCCCCATGTAATTCCACTTGGGATGACCAAATATTCTAAGATAATAGATAATATATTTAAAATGTTAAATTATATTATCTCTAACTGATAAGAAGGGAAATGAATGTTATGCTGTGATCCCAAAGAAGGGGTAAATCAATAAGAATTTAGAGAAAATAGCTAAACTCTCGTTTATTTTGAAACATACAAAAAAACCTAAAACATCATCTAAAGTGGACCGGAGGGAGTATATATATGTCCGTTTAAAGCTTACATATGATTAGCTTCGAAATTTAGGACCCACACCAACTGTCGACCTATAATATGCTTGACCATCATATATGTTACACGTGGTAACTTGAACACCGATTGAGATCGACCAAATATATTACTATAAACTTCTAGAAAGATTTATGTCATCATAAATCTTGATTCCTTTTTGGCACAATTCAAGGGGGTTTTGATAAGCTGAATGATATGAATCGAATCTTGACGCAAGGTATTCAACATCTTACTACTCCCTCCGTGCCGTTTTAGTCGAGTTCTAGAGTTTTTCACGCAGATTAAGAAACAACATAGTGAAAAACTTTTTCCAAATTTACCATACTAATACCTTTTTAAAAGTTTTTTTTTTTCATTTTTTCAGATACGACACAACTAGGCCACCCCCTGAGCAGACACATCTAGGCCACCCCTTGAGCAAACATAGCAAGCTGGAGACCCACAGCTAATCCAAGTGCCACCCCATCAACAAGACCTAATCTCAGCACTATCATTCGGTAATGTTCGTGATCAGCCTCGTCAACTGTGTATAGATCGAAAGGCAGGGCAGTACAGCCCCCAATGGAGTGGTTACGCCCATAGAGGAAATTGATGAAATTATGGGTGATCCAACCTTCCCTTGTGAAATCGATCTCCTACGTCCAGCCCGCATTATGGAAGAAGGGGTTTCTTTACCAATTAAGGCAATAGCCCAATAGTTGGAGTGGAGTTTCTTAACCTACAGGTCACGATTTCAATACTTACACCACATACCTTCTAAAATTTTTAAAACACCTATTTTTTAGTTTCTAATAAGTTATGAATTCCGTTGTAAATTGGTAGGGATAAACCAATATAAAGTATATATCCTTCAATTCGTAGATTAGATTTAAAAATTGGAGTAATTATCTATCTGCTGATTCATATGATAATTAATGTTATGATGTGATTCCAAAGAAAAAGTAAATTAGTGAGAATTCGGGAAAATACTTAAATCTTCATCTATCTTGGAACATAAAAAAACCATAGAATATCAAATAAAACGGAACAGAGAGAGTATTTTAAAGAAAAGTTTCCTTTTCGGTAAAGCCTTATTCTGGTGAAGCTTTCTTTTAATTACAAATATAACCATTGATTATGGAATCCTTAAAACCAATCAAACAAACTATGGAAGATAATAATAAAAGAGCACTAAGATGGTGAATTTGTAATTAGGGGCCTTAATGATGCTAGAAAGCGCTAGGTTCGAATCCTGCTGACAACAATTTTCTCGACATCATTTTTCGGTTTTGCTATTAAGCAGTTCATTACTATAAACGATTTCATCGATTTTATCAGAATCAAAAAACCTGTCTAACAATATATCCATATGCAAGGAATTGCAACTAAATTCTTCAAACACCAACTTATCCTTCCTGATAGACTTAGAAATGGAGTCAGCTAATTGATTAGCATTTCTCCTTACATGACTCGCTTTAGCAAATTTAAAAGAACCTAAAAGAGTTTTAATATCTCTCAAAGATTTTCTATTTTCCCATCGAACAAACAATGAGTAATTATTGATAGCATTAACCACCACTTCCGCATCAGTAATAATATGAATGCTCTCCAACTCCATAGCTTGAACCCATCGTAGACCTTCCAGAATTGCCATGCATTCTCCAGCTTCAGCATCAACTACTCCAGCTGCATAGGTTCATTTAAACCCTATGCATTCTTATGCAATATTGTATAAGACAACACCAGTGTCACATTCATGAGTATCACAATCAAAATAAGCATCCGTAAAAATATTAAAGGCATCCGTGCATTCTGAATGACTATTATGCACATGATTATGAGAAAATTTATCATGAGATGCAGACACAAAATTTTAAGTGGCAATATTAGCTAATCAATAACATGGATAGGGAACTTATCTTTGATGGTGATGGAAGTGATCTTCCTATAATCAACACAAAACCTCCAAGTATTATCCTTATTTTTCATTAAAATTATTGGAGAAGTAAAAGGGACTATGACTGTCTTGAATAATCCTATTTTTGAGCATTTCTTGAACCAATGACTCCACTACTGACTTGTGGATATAATGACATTTATAGGGTCTGAGATTGATAGGTTGTGAATTAGGTTTAAGAGCTATTTGGTGGTCCAAAACTCTTTGTGGTGGGAATTGTGTTGGTTCCTCAAAAACATGAGAATAGTTGTTGAGTAACTCTTGAACTGGTGTGGGTATGTCAGCTGGTAGAGGATTCACAGTAATAGAAAAAAATTGTCTAACTAGAGCTGAAGTATTCTTTTTGATAAAAGTTTTCATTGCATTGCTACTAAGCAACATGAGAGTTGGTTTAATAGATGTACCTTGCAGAGTAATCTCTTGACCATTGTGAAGAAAGGAAATAGAGATTTTGGCCAAATTAAAAGTAACTTCACCAAGTTCTCAACTAATCAGCTCCAAAAACTAGATCACACCCTCCTAGAGGGACTAATCTCAAATCTGCATAAAATTGTTATTGTTACATTGTCCACTGAAATTGTTGACAGACCCTTGTACTAGTAGTCTTAGCACCATTATCCAAAGTGACCAACATGTGGGAAGTTGGTTGGACTTCACATCCTAATTGAGTTGCAAGATTAGAGTCAATGAATTTATGAGTACACCCCTTGTCAACCAACACAGTGATAGCTTGCTTCTTAATGAATCCTGCTATCTTAATGGTGTTAGGATTCACATTGCCAGTAAGGGCATGAAGAGAGATTTCCAAATATGATTCAATTAAATGATTTTCAATATGAGATTGTGTAGGTGGAGCCTCTATTTCATCAGCTTCATGATCAGCCACCATCATAAACAACTGTTGTGATTTACATCCATGACACTACACCAAAACAACATTTTTGTGACGTTTATAAATGTTGCGCAAAATTTGTGCAATGGTAATAAATGTTGGCAAAACGGCATTTCGCTTTGTTGTGCAACGCAAGTTATCCGTTGCATAAATTATATTTATCAATGCTTAAAAACGTTGCATAATGGTTGGTGCAACGTTTTATTTTTCCAATTTGTGCAACGTATATACTAATTTGTGCAACGAAAAATAATTAAAGCAACCTCAATATACATTGTAAAATTTTTACTGAGAAATAAAAAAAATATACTATTTTTTATTTTAAAATTCCAGTATTCCAAAACTTGGCATCTGCTCCATTTGAATCCAACAACAAATGTTTACAATATTTTATGCTTGAATTCTTACAATATTCTATTTTCCAACATGGATTACATACAACTTATACTCTCTGCAAAAGATCAAAGATTGACATACATTTAAATACTTTCTTGAACTTGTAAAAGTAAATGAGATGAACTAATACCACATATGACTTGAAGATAATCTCGGAGTCGCGGAGGTGAGTTATGACTGATTTAACATACCAATTTTCGAAATTTTTTGCGCAGTTGATCCTGATGCAGGAAGCCAGCCCATACTTCTATTGCAGCAGCACTTGAAAACATGAGAATACATATATAAAATACTCAAACTAATATGCTTCAAAGATACTTGGGACGATAAACGTACTAAGTTTAAACACAATTGAACAAAAGAAATTGTAGTAGATGATAGAAATTGCATCTCACGAATTGTCAGTCTAGCAATCTCGCAGTACGTTAATATGCTAGGAGAACAAGATACAGTAGTTGAAAACTTACAATTCTTCGAAACATACCACACAATTCCACCTTAAAGTTTCAAGAAAATGAAACAGATTCCAACGATTTTTGTGGATTCCTAACCTTGTTACATGTTAAATGTTGTTTCTGAGCTACTAAAGATGCTTCTACCCATCCAACGATGGAACTCCCACTCAGAGAATGTAGACCAAAAGCTTCTCCTTCTAACCCATTCTAGAAGCACATAAACCACAATGATTAATTCTTTCTCATGGATAATGTTAATGGGACTTTGAAAAAGAGATGATCGGAAGACGAAACTTTTACGACCATTTTTGCCATGACAAATCTCTTCTTCCCTCATTGAGATCACTTAACATGACAGAACGTAGAACCCCCGCGTTCCGTGTCTCAAAATGTGGCCCGATATTCTAAAACACAATCACAAATAGTGAAAACCTTAGCAAATAGACTTCTCAAGAAACTATGCTTCCATGAATATGAAAGACATTTGACAAAAGAGAATTAAAAGGGGTAACTAACCGGAATCCCAATAGCAATGCTTAAGATGGAAATCTTGTTAAGTCCATCTCTTAACTTCATATTTTCCTTAAATGTTAGCCTTGGGTCCTCTAAACTCCCATATGCAGTTCCTACCATTTACATAAAACAAGAAAAGAAATATGAATAAATGAATCAAGTGTTAAAGATTTCATTGTTTATCTCCCCAGAAAGTGTTTACTTACTATGTCGAGTACCAAAGATAATCTGTCACGTCTCTTGTTGTATTTATTTGCTCCAAAGACCCGATACTATAATTATATGGCCATCATAGGAAGCAGGCTCCTCATTGAACGACTTCCAAGCGAACCCATCACCTACTGAGTCATGTTCATGTGAGCACTTTGAGTGCCAACCTGTTCATGACATTGTTAAGTTCAAAGAGCACCAACTTTCTTTGAAATAGGAAGCCAAAAGTGAGTATTTTCTCACCATTGCAGTGTTGAAAATAGTAGTTTTATAATCAGGAAGGAATGCAGCACAGCCTCAAGATTTGTAGTTGAAGACGTGATCCTGATACGAAGAAACTAATGCGGGTTTGCAAAGATTGATGGGTCTGTGCAAATCCCTCAAATGACCCCATTTCGGTTCTCTTAGTAGACCTACAAGTTTGAAGTGAACAATCACCATCCTAAACATGTTGCAATATATCTTAATTCTGACGGAAAATTTTTTAATGTAAATTATACCAAATTCTTCAAGAGGAGCATCATAATCATAGCTAGTGCCTATAAAAGGACCTCCAGCAGTGTGGCCAAAATTTGTCCCTCCATGGTACCGAAAGCAAAAGAAAATGAATTTATTAACTCTTCCATAACCTTCGGAAAAACTACAAAGCATCTAGAGTGGATACAGTTAACAAAAACTAAAAAGCTAACACCCTAGCTTACCATGTAGTAGTTAATGAAGGATCCACCTTTCTGGATAAACTTGGCCACTGAAAATTCTAAGCCTTTAGCTAGTCGATGAGGAACAGGACCACCAAATTCTATAAACCTGCCAGTCAACAACCATCAAGAATACCAAACCAACGTTCTTTTTCATAGTTAAACCAATGACCATATGCAATCAATATACAAATTTATGCACAATTGGAATTTGGAATATGAAGACTAACAAGAGAGGAGAGAATACCATCCATTCCAGTTTTCAGTCTAGATTTTTGGATTATAACGCCTGTTTCGCAGTAGAAACCATTACAAGTGTTTATCTGTTGTAAAATTTAAGAAGTTAAGAGTGAAAAAACAGCATATTACTACTGACTTTAGCAAGTTCTTTTTAGACTTTGTACCTTATGTGCAATGTTATTTTTCTCTCTACTAGTTCAAGTTTTAGCACAAGTTCTTGTTAACAACTAAGAGACCGATGAATCATATATTAGACCCATAGACACCATTAAATGTATATTTTGTCCGTTCTTGTTTTGATAGCTGATGGGTATAAATATATAAAAGGTATGGATGAACCAAGAAGTGCAGTTGATCCTTGTCTAGTGTCTACATGATATATGGATTTCTCTAGACAAGAAATTAGAATTGTTGACAAAATATGTGCAATTGGAACTTACTATTGGATCAGGGGAATCATCTTGCTTACACATGACCCATGATACACTAATGCTGAGACAAACTGCCATTTTAGCAACATAGTTTGTATAAGACCTCTCGGGATCACCCAATTCATTCTCCACAAGACCATACTCAAATCAAATCCCTCATCAACTAAGTAACCCCGGGAATCTATAATAGTTATTAACGAGTAACAATGATCAAATTCTAATGTTACATATAACCATAAATAAAGTAACCATTCCAATTGATTCAAAAGAAAAATCCAATTACCTGATATGGTTGCTTCAACGCATTGAATATGGTTGCTTAAGTATTATGTCCATTTTTGTAGGACAGTGTCGTAGAGCTACATGTTTCCATCTGCAATACATCCACATAAAATCAGTAGTCTAGACTATGTAAACCTTTGAATCAAAAAATTGGATAACAATTTTTTGAAAATTTATCTCAAAGAGCAACTAGGCTTGCATCCAGAAAGGGGATTTTATCTCACCAAAACTTAGATCCGTAATGAACTTCATTACCACTTCTAGTATGATTTGAAACCTTAGCATCATATTCTATACTAAAACTACCGGACACAAAAATTCCCATAAATCTCTACTCCCTTCATCAAAAATCCCCATACCACCACCAACATCACTTGAACTCAAATGAAAAAGGGACATCAAAATATATCGCTAGTGGTTGTTTGTTCTCAGGAAAACCCACAAATCAAACCTCAAGTTTTATTTTTCTTTCCATGAGAAAACCCAAAAATCTCAGGTCTAAACGATTTCTATGAATTTTCATTAATGAGATTAGGGTTTAGGAATGATGGCTTTTGATTTCCGAAAACTCAATTTTGATTTCAAATATCTCGATTTAGGTTTAGAAGAGAAGAAAAACACAGAAGGGAAAAAGAACGTTTTGAAAGAGATGTGAGTTCCGATTTACGATGTTAGAGTTTTGATTTCTGAGATTAGGTTTCACGAGATATAGATTTTGTTTTCTGGAAACCTGGTTTTTCGAAGAGTTTCGAAGATGTTGATTTGGATTTAGAAGAGAAAGGATTTAGGTTATTTTCGAGAGAGATGATTTAGGTTAAGGTTCAGAAGAGAAAGAAAATAATGAGGAGAAACGAAGATAATTTTTTGGAAAATAGAAAGAAAGTTAGATTGCAATATACATTTAAGCCCTCGGCTATTTTAGCAATGGCAAGCGTGCCCCTTTTTCTTTCGTTTTTGATTATTTTCTCTGGTAATCAGGATTTGGTGCAACGTATGAATGTTATGTGCAACAAAAAAAAGTGTATAACGTTTATATCCGTTGCACATCCAATAATTAAAGCGTTGCAAAAACCTGGATATGGTGTAGTGGGCCTGGTTGGTACTTTTTATCACAATTGAAACAAAGGCTTTGGGCTCTTCTTTTACTCATTTGTTCATAATACAATCTTCTCATAGAAGGTATATAAGGGGATTTAGGTGGTGGGTTTGGGAGCTGTATAGTTGCATGTAGAAGCTACATTAGTGGGAGTTGTAGAGGTGGTTTAGGAGTAGAAAATCTACTGAAGTTTGAAGTAGTTGTGGGTGGTTTGAGTGGAAGGGGATTTGAAGGTTGGTTTTGAGAGGAAAGATCCACTACCTGCAATCTTGTTAACAAGAAAGCTTGAGATAGAGTGGTAGGTTTGTGCATCTGAACTGAGCTCTTAAGAACTTCTTTCAACCCACTAATAAAGCTTAAGACAAAGTATTCCTCAGATGAGGGTTTTTACTATTAATTAAGGCTTTTAACTGTTCAAATTGCTCAAAATATACCTCAACATATGTTAGTTGAGAAAGCTTGTTAAAACAACCCACATAATTATCATTTGCTAGATATTCAAAACGATTACAAATAACTTCAACAAAAATAGTCTAAGAGATAGATGTTTTACCAGTAAGAAAATCTAGAAACCAAGAATCTGCCTTACCATATATATAAGTGTAAGGAAGCAAATTCAGTTTCCAGTTCTTCAACAATTGAGTGGATATGAAAATATCTCTCACATTGACGAACCCAGCTGCGAGGATTCTCTCCACTGAATCTTGGAAAATCAATTTTTGGAGCTTTAGAGAAGGTATTGAGATTGCCAGTGTGAATTTTGTGAGTGTGACTGTCATAGGAGTGTGGAGTGTAAGAACTTTGTGGTTCTGTCTGAGGTCTTGAAAGAATTTTAATACGAGAGTCAAACTTTGCCTGATTGGGTTCAGAAATACTAACCAAGAAAGCAAGCAGGGTATTTTGACGCAGAGCAGCATCAGTATGTTCTTCAGCTTGTATAGATCTGTAATATTTTTGATGAGTTGTGAAAATTCACGGGTGGTTGGATCTACATCTTTGATAGTTAGAACTGTCATGATGTAGAAGAGAGAAGGATCTATGGGTGACGCCAATTGTTATGATCTGTGATATTGGGGGAAGTGATATAATATAAGACGAAACTATAACAGGTAATCAGCGACTCAATACTACTGTACTGCCTCCTTTAGTTCTATTTTCATGATAACCTTCAATGCAGGTACATGCGCACATAAATGGGAAGAAGACCTAACACTAACTCCTAATTAACATTATATATTGACCCTACACGTGGTCGAATTGCTGGCGTTCACTCATAACAGACTCAGAATAACTTAAAACAGGGTTAACTGTTAATAAAAATAGTTAATTAACTAAACTGAAAGATAAAAACACCCTTCTGGAGGACGTGCAAAGAGGCGAAAAATTCGTTGGAAAATGGCGAAAGAGGCAAGGAAAGAAGAAGAATTTAGAATTTACATGATAAAAGTAAAAGAAGGAAAAGGAATACCAAGCGAAATTTCGCAAGGAGGAGACAAATCGATAAAAACAATAAAAGAGCAAACACCAATAGGAGAGTCAAAGGCGGTTTACACTGCAGCGGAACCAACAAAAGAAATAAATGTTGGAACTGAAAAAGAACCAAAGATGCTAAATATTGAAACTAAAATGGATGCAGATGAATAAAAGAACAATCATTCTATTGCGAGAATTCAAAGACATCTTTGCGTGGAGCATGGATGAGATACCTGGGATAAATCCTTCTGTTGCATGTCATCATTTGGAAGTTCACAAAAAGGCAAGACCATTCAAGCAGAGAATAAGAAAAATAGCAACAATATATATACCATCCTCAAATAGAAGAAGAATTGCAGAAGATGTTGGATATAGGAATATATTATACGGCAAGCAAAATACCCAGACTGGATTGAAAACATGGTAGTGGTACCCAAGAAGAATAATGGGATAAGAACTTGCATAGATTTCAGTGATCTAAATAAAGCTTGTCCAAAGGACAGTTTTCCTTTACCAGATATCCCATAAATGGTCGAATCAGCGACAGAGAATGATAGAATGTCTTCTTTAGATGGATATAAAGGTTACAATCAAATTCCTCTCGCTGATGAAGATCAGGAGCATACTGCCTTTTTCGCACCAAAGAGGATTATATTGTTACAAAAAAATGCCATTTGGCTTGCGAAATGCTGGAGCGACATATCAGAGAATGATAGAGAAGGTGTTTGCGAAATGGATTCATAAGACATTAGAGGTGTATGTGGATGACATGTTGGTGAAAAGTAAAGAAGCTAAAGATCATGTGCAAGATTTGAAGGAAATTTTTGTACAAATGCGGCAGTTCAACATCAAAGTAAATCCTGAAAAATGTATTTTCGGTGTTGCGTCAGGAAATATTTTGGGATACATTAATTGTGTCAAAAGAAGGAATACAAGTTGATCCAGAGAAGGTATGAGCAGTTCGTGACATGCCAACACCAGCGACGGTGAAGGATGTACAGAAATTAAATGGGCTCTTGACTTCGCTAGGAAGGTTCATTTCGCGATCATCAGACAAATGCAAGAATTTCTTCAATATACTCAAGAAGGGAACGAAGTTTAAATGAACAGATGAATGAGAGAAAGCACTGCAAGGGATAAAAGACCACTTGATGAATGTATCCATCTAACAAAAAGCAGAGCCATGGGAAGAATTGCTGATTTATCTTGCGACCACTTCGCATGCTTTAAGTGCCGTTTTTTTGCGAATAGACACAGGAGTAGAAAATCCGATCTATTACATTAGCAAGACATTCAATTCAGCAGAGACGAACTATTCGAAGATTTAAAAACTAATACTGGCATTAGTTTATGCAGCCTTTAAGCTTCGCATATATTTTCAAGCCCATAAAATAAGGGTATTAACAGAGGTGCCAATCGAGTCAGTAATGAAAAATTCAAAAAGATCAGGCAAGGTTGAGAGATGGAATGCACAAGTGGGGAATTTTAAGATTAAGTATGAATCGTCGAAGTCACAAGTTGTTGCGAATCTTTTAGCAGAATTTCCATTAGAAAATGATGAAGCAGTGGAAGAGATGATGGATGTAGAAGAAGAACATGGGAATCCAAGAGACTTGCTAACAAAGCCTGATAGATGGGAAATATTGGTGGATGGATCATCAAATGGGGAAGGTAAGAGAATTGGAATTGTCTTAATTTCGCCAGAAGGAACAAAGATGGCTTTTCCTTTAGATTGGAGTTCGCATCTACTAACAATGAAACGGAGCATGAAGCAGTGGTGCATGCTTTAAGACTCGCAATAGAAATGAAATTAGAAAACACAAGAGTCAATAAAGTGGAGGCATATATCAAGGAAGGATAACAGACTAGCAAATGCCTTTTCTTTTATCCGAAACATGATGGTAGATCCGACTGCGAGATGCATAAAGATACAGATGCTTCTTTCTCCATCAATCAACAAAGAAGAGGAGGAAGAAGCAAATGTGATGATAATAGAAGGTGTGGAAGATGAAGAGGCGAATAAGGTCTCAGATTGGAAAACTGAACTTCATGCATACCCGGAGAGAGTAGAAGTACCAAGGAATATATTGGAGGCACATAAGTTAAAGAGTCGTGCGACGAATTACGAACTCAGAGATAGGGTATTGTATCGAAGATCATTTAACAGACCATCGCTTAGATGCTTGACACGAAAAGAAGGAGAGGAAATATTGAAAGCGTTACATTATGGGGATGCTGGTAACCATAGTGGAGGAAGATCTTTGTCATACAAAGCCAAAACACAAGGATATTATTGGCCGTACATGCATGAAGATGCGAAAGAAGTATCAAAACGTTGCGAAGAGTGCCAGCGGCACGGTAATAGAATACATGCACCCGGAGCACCTTTATCATCTTCAACAAGTGTGTGGTCCTTTGGAAAGTGGGGTTTAGACATTGTGGGACCATTTTTACCAGGATCCGGGCAAAGAAGATATTTGATTGTCGTAACAGATTACTTCACAAAGTGGGCAGAAGTAAAGGTAGTACAACATATCCGCGATAAAGGCGTTTTCACTTTCATATTCGAAAATATTATTTGTAAATTTGGAATTCCTGCACAGTTGGTGTCCGATAATGGAAAACAATTCGAAGGGGCAAAATATAGAAATGTTGCTTAAATTAGAAGTGATGTTGGTTGAAAAAGCTGGGATGGACCAAGAAAAAGAGAAAACTTGCAGAAGCGATAAATATTGTGAAAACGAGAAGATTTGGGAAAATCATCCACCAAACCCTTTTGGCGAATCAAATGTGGAAATCTGAAATTCCTCTAGTTACTTAGCTTTTACCTCCTTAAGTTGTTTTATTTTCGCTTTACTACTCTTACAAATGATGTATTTTCATGAATCTTGAAATTCTTTTATCTTTTTAGTACCTCCTTATTTGCGAGATAGATAATGCATCTTCTTTACTAATTCCCATACTTGCCTCTCATTATCTTTCATGCGAAAACTGAGTCTGTTTCCTGCACAATACTTAAATAGTTAGTTTGTATAAGTTCATTTTTATTTCATGTGCGTCAATTTCGCAGTCGTGTTCGTATTTTTCTGAAAAATTTCGCTATTGTGAATTCGCTATCAGATATATCTTGGAATTTTCCAAACTTCCATTTAGTATTGTTCTCTTATGTGGTGTTATTTTGCATTCGTAAGTAAAGGTCTTATTTTTCCACTCTTTGTATTTGCGACAAAATCGCAGGACGTCTTTACATTTTCATGAAATGACTCATTGATCTCGTCTTATCACTTTCTTGATTATTGCTCAAGCAGGATATTTTTCATGCCACAATATGACAGGCCTAAATATTCTTGCGAAATAAAGGCCCATGACATTGCCGTCTTGCGACGAAATCGCAGGACGTCTTTACACTTTCGTGCAATGACCCATTGATCTTGTCTTATCTTTCTCTAGTATTATTGCCTCTGCAGGATCATTGCACAAATATGACAAGCCTTAATACACGCGTGAGTAAAAAGCCTCATGACATTTGCGTCTTTGACACTTATCAGCTCCCTAATGGAGGGTGCCACCCTTATCATCCCCCTGGTTTCCCCTTCAAGGAGACGTACCTCTACCATAAAAGGTTGGCTCCTCCTATCCGGTCTTAACAACAACCAGTTATTTTCGCGGCCTCTTATCCCTTTGCCGATATGGCTCATGGTTACGAGACCACACCCTAAGTTGGGTTTTCTTCGGGCCGAGTGCATCATAAACAAGCCTTTCCAAGAATGTCCAGGTACGCTCCAGACGCCCCAGGCACTCTTGGATCAACCGTGTACCTCGGCGCCTTGATCGAGTTCTGTACTCCTTAGGAGAGACCTTCTCACCTTATTCGTCCAACCTAAGTCATAAGCTTAAGTTGAAAATACAAGGCGCCTCTTCTGGATGGGTTTTATTAACCCCCAGTCTCCATGGACCCAGGTTCCGGGGCGGTGTAACCTTTCCATGAGCCATGTAATAGGTTCTCCCCTTCAATGACGCACTTTAGGTCTTACATTTGCCTCTTGAAAAATTTTATTCGCGAACTAGGGTGTATCCCAAAGTTGGGTGCCTCTGTCTTTTTTTATTCATTCTTGTATTTTATTTTATTTTCTTTTGTAAAAGTCATAAATTCTGCGAAATTATCGCATATCTCCATCTGTTGTGTCTGATACATTTTATGTGAAATAATCGCATATTTGCATTCTGTTTTGATAGAAATAATTTCTACGAAATTATCGCATTTTTCATAAATATAACTTCACAACTATAAATATCTTCTTCTATCTTTCTACTCCCTAGTGAATTTTGCTAAATCTGTTAGGGATAATACTTCTTCAGATACAATCTATTCCATGGCCTATCATGCTTATGACCAGTGTCTTTTCCGTCAGGATCCATCAATTTATATGCCCATGTTCCAATTATTTCTTTAAGGATGCAAGGTCCGTCCCATTTTTTTTCTTCTAATT
The DNA here is from genome assembly GCA_023531295.1 of Papaver armeniacum. Lineage (NCBI taxonomy): Eukaryota > Viridiplantae > Streptophyta > Magnoliopsida > Ranunculales > Papaveraceae > Papaver > Papaver armeniacum. Next base: position 79,887 of record JAJJWW010004203.1, read on the forward strand.
TTCCATCATTTCCTCTCTGATACACTGGTATTTCTCGCAGCACCAAATCACCTGGCTGAAACTCTCTTATCTTAACTCGCTTATTATATTCTCGAGCTAATCTTCACTGATAGTTCTCCATATTTTGTAGAGCCTTCTCCTTCTTTTCTTCTAATTTATCAAGTTTTGATAAAGTCATATCCGCACTTAGATTTTTCTCCCATGCTTCTCTCTTTGTAGTGGGTACTTTTCTCATCTTAGGTCTTAAGTTTTCCATACTTTTTCTTATCTGAAGTTCAAATCTTAAGTTGATGTTAGATTCAACATTTTAGGATACTCGTGTCATGCAAATCAGCGCGAGAGATGTACTGGTTGTAATGGCTCCAGGATCAAATAAGTCAAGTTCAAGGTATGTCTTTACCTGTGAGGTACAGATTTGAACTTAATGTTTATCGCTTAATTTTCAGTTTTGAAAATTGTGATTATAGATATTTCGTACCTTCCATTACTCGACCAAGTGTCACCAAAGTGATGCTTTGAGAGTAATGAAAGTGTTTTAATAAGATTGAAGTTTTTTTTTCTGTGGTTTAGTTAGTAGGGAAGTTATTGCAGAAACTCAATGCCAAAAGTGTTGCGATACAAAGTTCTGTTTGCATGTGGCTTCGTGTAAATAAAGAGATGAAGAGGCTCGTAATTCAAAACACGGGAATCAGAAAGTGACAAACGAGTTTTTTATCAGTATTCAGTTAAAGCAAGGTTAGATTTTGATTTATTTTGAATGTTGCAAGTGTGAACCTTCCCAAAGGTGATTCACACTAGTGATATTTGGAATGAATTGTGTTTAATACTTGGTTTAGTTTTCCCTCTGTCTATTAAACCCAAAAGTTTGATAGTCAAGTTTAAGGTATTTCATTTTCTTTAAGATACAGACTTGGACTTATGGTATGTCTTTTGACTTTCAGTTTTCTGAAAGTTGTAACTTTAGACATTTTGTACCTTCCATAACTCGAAAAGTTTCGCCAAAGTGATACTTTGAGGGTGTGGAAGGCTTTTCTAATGAAGTTTTTGTGATCTAGTTTTTTTGAAGGATTAATGCAGAAAATCAATACCAAAAATGTTCCTTGCAACAAGGCACTGGTTGTATTTGGCAAGGATCAAGATGTGGATAGTGATGAAGGGGATGGTAGTACATACCATGGAAACCAGAAAGTAGCAAACAAACTCTTCACCATTTTTTGGTAAAAGAAAGGTTTGTTTATGATTTTTCAGATGTTACGAGTATGAGCTTTTCCCAAAGGTAATTCATATTTGTGATATTTGGAATGAATCATGATTCCTACTTATTGATTATTGTGCTCTATTGAACCCAAAGGTTTATAGAGTAGTTATTTTTATGCATGAAATGTTGATCTTAAACTTGTTAGGTTTGAGTCATGTATGTTGCAATTCTTCCCAAAGGTGTTTTGCGATGATACGAGTTTTGTATTTTAAGTTTAAGATGTTTATGTTTGCTTATTAATATGCTATTAGCTCTCGTTTGCATGCATAACTATTTAAAGTGATAATAAGCATGTATGCTTTGAAATAAAGTTTTGAAACATGGAAGTAAAGATCCTTGTACATCATGGTTTACCCAAAGGTGCACCTGATGATAATGAATCTATTCTAATGTTTCGTTTGTGTGTAATTAAAGTAATGGCAAAGTTCCGGAAAACAGTGGGAGTATGATAACATTAGTGTTTGGTTATCATCATAACTGTTTAATTTGTCTTGTTGTCTGTGTTGTTTAAGGAACGGAAAACCAGTGTGAGATCAATACAGAAAGTCCCTTTCGAGATAGCTTGTAATGAGCACAGAACATGTCTCTTCGGAGACATAGCTCTTTTGGCACAGATAAAGATCTCTTCGGAGATCAAGGTCTCTTTGATACACATATGAAGATTTTTTCAAAGATCAAGTCTCGAGTAAGACACAGATTAATTTGTTGGGCATACCTCAATTGAGTCAGTTATTCTCTTCGGAGATGTATCTCTTTGGAGATGTTAGATGTCTTGTCAGACACATCTCAATTGAGCCAGATGAATCTCTTCGGAGATGTTAATTGTCTCGACAGATATACCTCAATTGAGCCAGATGAATCTCTTCGGAGATGTTAGTTTTCTAGACAGACATATCTCAATTGAGTCATATGTATACTTGTTCTATGTTTCGACGGAAACATGCCTCTTAATTGAGCCAGATGTATACCTGTCTTGACGAAAAGTATCTAGAAATCAGATTTCATTGCGGTAAGAGCATTTATTTGATTGCGGTAAGAGCATATAAAGTTGAGAAGAGAGCATATAAAGATTGATTCAGGTTTAAGTTTTCTGGTTTGAAAAATAAATAAAAAAGAGTTTGCAGACAGTTTGTTAAGGCATAAGATCAAGCCATTTAAAGTGTCTGCATAAAGTTTAAAGTGCAGTTTGCTTGAGATTATATGGTCTGTCTAGTTTTCTGATTATAGAAATGGTGTATGCATCTCTTAAATGGTGTATGGGTATCTATGTCGAATCCTAGCGTACTTATCAGATACAAATATACAATTTTAGTAAAGAGTTTTGTTGCTAACCAAAGTGGAAGAATGTTAGACTTAATGTTGGTTTAGCAACAAAGCTTACTTTGCTTAATGTAATCCTGCTTAGCTTAAGGTAATCATGTTTTGCTTAATTCAGATCAGTTCTAAGCTGGATTACAGTCAACTGCTTAGTTGTCCCTATGACTCACCTAGTGAGGTGTCAACCAACTAATGATGGACAGGTTGGTTGACACATAGGCTATGACTAAGCTCTCTTCTAGCCTCTTATACATATCTGTTTTCAGTAATTAATCCATCTAAGTAATGAGAGGAAATAGGAGTAGAAGCTAAGTCATATTCATGTTTCTGCTTTGATATGCTTTTATTTCTATATTCTTAACTTGTACTGTTATGTTTCATGTTGCTGTACTGATATAGTGACTATGTTCAGCTAAAGGTTATTACTTGACTGTTCTGTGTAGCCTTAAAGATATTGTTGAGCATGATAAGACTAGGGTTACGGTTTTTTTTCAGCAGAAGGGTTCTTATAATCTTGTTTAAGCATAAAGCATGATGATTATGAAGCTGAAATTCCAACATGTACATCCTAATGCAGCACAACACACAAGACCGTACATCGATTCTTCATTGTTGGACATGTGCAACATAAGTTTTGATTATGAAAGATAGAATATAACAACATTGACCGACTAGAATAAAGGTTTATGTTAGTTCAATCTTACCCTGGTGGCAGGTTGTTCAAATGCCAAGCAAGACAGCCTGCGTCAAAAAAAAAAAAACTCCAAAAAAAAATGTGTCTCCTTCTGCACACATAAGCTGTCAATGCAGTAGCAATGGAGAAAGCGGAGGTGTGGTTTCGTGCATCATATTTGTCTAACCACTAAAAATGTATCTCTTTCTGCACACATAATGCTTCTAATAACATAACTGAAAGGCAACCTACTTCTGGAGAGATAGCTTGTTCCTCCGAAATGAGAAATGTAACAGAAAAGTTCAAATGTAAACTTTATAATAAAATCAAGAATGTCATTAATAATAACCAAATGACAGTGCAATGGTTATAGCGGAGTAACTCTCCGGCTGTGGAAATGCAATTTCTTCGCCTTTGGAGTTTCTCAAGGCTCTGGTAAGTCAGGGATCTTAAACCATGGTCTCAAAATAACTCTGTACCTTCTGCGTTAATGAATGATTCTTGAATTGAGGGTACCTAAAGCTTAGAACTGATCTTGGAGGAATCCCCAAGTAGCCTCCGAATTATGATGTTTGAGAAACTCAATTAAGTGAGCACATTTAGGCACATATGTCTTTTTACAATCATAATTGTCTTAATTATGCAACATTTCCTTTCTGCAGATAAAAATTCGGTTCTGGAAGTTCACCAGTACAGGTTCTAAGTCAGCTGGAGCAATCTGCATTCTGCATTGTCTTTCACAAAGAAAAATAGAAGTCCCCGAGTCTGTTTGTCAAGGAGCATTTGCATATAATAAAACTTCTACGTCGATTCAGTTCTGGAGATCTACCTGAAATCCCATGTATTGTGTCTTTCAAGCGATCCAATATAACATTATCTCCGGTGTGCACTGTGCAGCCAACCCTCTTCATCAACTATGGAGTTTGTTGCATCACCGCCACCTGGAAACCTTCTACATATATCAGTAACCAATAACTCTCGAAAAAACGATTTCTCTTTTCAAAGGGTGTTAGGTATATCAAAACATACATAGACAGAATTGAACATCCTTAACAACAATTGTTCAATGCATGTGCTGCTATACACCAGAGAAGAGCAGCGAATATGTAAGTAAGAAAATTGAATACCACGGATTCAAGAAGATGAGATAAACTCATATATATAATGAACAATCTTTTACCTCATAACACCGACAGATCTAAGTAAAGAATCCCATAATGAACAACAACGAATAGTAGGCACATTCATCCAACCACAAAATCTAGCTGGTCTCATATTGCGAAGCATCAAAAAGCTCAATTACTAATGCAAAGTTGGTTTTCCTATGCAACATTCAGTCTTGCTTTATTAAGACCAATAGTGCAAAATTACGATCGGTATACAAGACTTTACATTAATACTCATCAACAGAATAGGCTAATTAATGAACTAGTAACACTGACAAACCTAAAGCAATAACAAAATCATAACCAGAAGAGCTTTCATAATAATAACTTGGTTAAATATTTAAGTTTCTTGCAATATTCTACAACGAAGCCATCCAGGCTATAAAAGAAAGAAAAAAGAGAATGAGCAGAGGCATCACCGAAGCACATCAGTCATCCCAACTAGGTTGGCACCACTGATACCCTTCACGATCATATGCCAGTCATGCCCAATGTACAAAAGATAACATTCTGAAAAAAAAAATCAATTGTTTTAAATTCCATAAATCGCAGACGTTTATGAATAAGCTGACTAGGCCATAGACCCTGACGCTGCTGGTGCACTGCTTCTGCCTTCCTCCTCGTTATCAGAAAATTCATTCTTCTTCATCTTTGACCACCGCATTGAGCACATGATGTTGCTTTTTATCATACTTCCATTCATCAAGTGCTGACTTTACTTTACAGGACACGCTCCTAATATTCCCTGACTTGACTTTACAGGACACGCTCCTAATATTCCCCTGCCACCTGATCGACCTAACAACCCCCTCCCCCTTTGAAAAATCCTTCCAGCTGCACTCGCAGCACACCCTTGATTTACTACTTGAACCTGACTGCTTTCCCTTTGAGAAAATTTTGCTCCTAATATCAGACTTGCATTCAGCATTCTCTGGGGAAAATCACAAGTCTTCTGGTGGCGCATGATGGATATCAAGTTTATTGAGGAGAAGTTTCCACACCTATTGCAGAAGGGTGTGGTGGTATATACAATGTCCATATTACGAGGAATAGAGACCAACCGACCATTCTCTGTCAATTCACGAATTACCCTGTCGATGTCCATGAAAAAATCCGTGTTGTTTTTGTTCCATTTTGGACGAGTATCCGAATCGTTCAGATCAAGGCTAATAACATGCAGGTGGAGCTGTGACATGGTAGGAATGGCATGGAAGCCCATACGAACTGCATTCCATTGATTTTTTGCTAAGAACTCGTTTGCTAACTCTGTACCTGTACGTCTCATGTTCTCCAGTAACGGGATATCCTTCTCACTGAGGTTACTTGGACCGAGCAAATCCTCTCTTCTCGCGACCACGAGCACGTGATAATCTGCTTTTTTATTTGCATTAGAAATTACCATGATATCATCAGATACGACATCAAGAACATCTTGCTCGTATGTTCCGTCTGTAGTGTATGGATATTTAGCCAGGCGACAAAACTTGTCCTTGTCGACCTCCTCCTTTGAAGGTTTTCTACTTCCAAGACGACTTATAAAGGCACAAGACATCTCGAAGAACTTAGAGAGAGAGGTGTATGAACTCTGAATCAAGCAAGGATATATGATCAACAAAGTGTATTATGAAGAGAACTCATCAAGTATTTATAGCGGAGGGAACTAGCTGGTTTCCTAAACACTTGAGGCAAATTTCCTAAACTCGGCCACTCTCTGAATTTCCAAATTACTTGATGCCTCACACAAATAGGATTAGGGGGGTGTGGTCTTACAAAGTTATCAGCTGTAACCCTAACCGCGTCATCTCTTTCCATAAACAGGCTTTGCACAAGATCAAGCAACAACAAAATCCATACACACAACTTCACCTCTAACTAAACCAAATTCTGTCTCTGATTCTTGTCCCCGATTATTGTTTGAATCTGTACGTTTCATGAGATGATCATCAAGTCTCCCAAATTCTCAAAAACCATACTATCTTAATGTACGTTTTAGCATGATCGATCAGCTTTTGAAAGCGGACAAGTATTAGGTTATAAAATGAAAAAAGCAGCTATTTTGTCAAGAAGAAGCGGTAGAATATTTGCCGTGATATTTTTGATAGTTTGCTAGGTCTCCTAGCTTTGTTGCAGCTGTGTGTTTGGGTTAGTTTACGTCGGCGAAAGAACTTCATTTCGGCGAAAGAACTTCATTTCATGTATAATGCACTTCGAGTCTTTATTGATTTCAAAAAATCAATTATACATCTACCCATTGCAAAATCCAGTACCAGTAGTATCTGTGCAAGTCTTGTATAAATACTTTAAGCATTTCGAAAGTGACTATCCAGCTAAACCGCGGAGGGGAGAGTGCACCGACCACAGAACAGAAGCTCAACAATGTGAAAAAAGAAGAAATTAAACACCCTGGATTGGAGAGTAGTTGTTACAAAAATTTCACCATTAGCAAAGTAAAATTAATTACTGTACACCAATATTAGCTCAACCTACAACTGGCCCCCTTTACAATTTTCTCCAACTTCCATTTTAACAACACTGTTATCTACACCAATGTGCACTTTCTTCAGATCGAGACTGGCCTTGCTATTCACTCGATGTCTTTTCTAATGCTGGACTTATTTCATTACGCGTATGCCATCATCTAACAACTTTGAAAGAAGAAGACTGATAAATCCAGAGTTAAACAAGATATAATATAATTCACCATGATAGGTTTTTCCTTCTTGTACCAAGTATCTTTGATGAAGCCATCAAGTACCAGCTAGGTACGCAAGGGTTCCTCGATATTCCTGCCCCTAGCTAGGCTGATGCTGCAGGTTGAATCCCTCTCCACCACCAAAATTTGAATTCTTCACTGTTTAGCCAGCATAACACCATCACAAACTGCCCAAACCTCTTCCGAATTGTTTGAGTATTAAAAACTACACTTCCCATAGCAAGCCACAAAACCACCAGTGTCATTCCTAATAATTCCACCAATACCTGCAAAACAATTATCACAATAACCCCTTTTAAGAATATATCCGAGAAACACTAATATAATGTGGGGAATTTACCTAAAACTACGATTGAAATGTGCATTTGACTGAAACGTGCATTTCTTCCAAAAGTGTGACCAATTTGAAAATTCTTCTAAAAGTGTGACCATGACCGGTCAACCGACATATATGCTCTAGTCTTTTACGGAAATACCGGATTTTGTCCTCATATGTGTACACATTGGGTAAGGATGTGTAGACACCCCTTCATGGATGTGTACATATAGACACACTGATACCCCACCATATTTTAACCGATGTGTAGATATTATATGTAGACATCCAGAATCTAGGCGTAATCATATGTGGACATCCATGTTTCGAAGTCTAGACATCGGATACTATTCATAAAATATGTGGACATTAGGCTATAAATATGTGGACATCGGCTATAAAATGTGGACATCAGCTATAAATATGTGGACATTAGGCTATAAATATGTAGACATCGGGCTATAAAGGGTACCTTGGGCATTAGGTAAAGTCAGTCACACTTTTGGAAGATATTGGGGTTCAGTCATACTTTTGGAAGAAATGCAGATTTTAGTCACAGTTTTGTGTATTTCCTCTATAAATGCGTTAGAGATTATTGGTTGTCAATTAAAATAAAAAGAAAACTTTAGACCTCGTACTCGAAGAGGCGCAACCTTTTAGTCCAAGATTGCATGCAGAATGTTGGCGTATTCTAGGCAATTCCCCACATAAATACCCGAGTTGAGTGAAACCAAGCTTTCGACATAATTCTCCGCTCCACGTATCACTAGTGAACTAGTTATCAAGGTATCTTGCTCTGGTTCATATAAACTAACTTTCGTTCTCGTTCTCGTTCGTCATTATTCTTTAATAGAAGATTCTTATCATCTTTGAAAGACCAAATCACTCCCAGTGGCCAACTAATTCTTTTTGTGACCTCCTCCTGGCGAATGACAAAATGTTTAGTTCAGGATTCTCGAATACCATAATCCTGCATCACCTATATTTCAACCTGACGAGGCTCCCAAACATAATTAGTTACACATATAGGCACTCTTCCAACACTCCTAGGGCCCAAAGACAATGAAAACCAATCTCCAGAAAGGGTTTTGGCAAGTGCATTTGTTCGAATTTCTCCTCGCTGAAATCAAAAGAGACTATAAACTCATCCTGTAGATCTTTGTCAACGATGAATCTCTTAGCTAACTAATGGCGAAGTCCATTAACAGGCACCCCAGAAACGCTATCATAAGGGATATACTTGAGCATATGATAAGGGATGGTCTCAATGTTTCTCCATGAATCTGACCGCAACGAATATACCTCATAAACATGAACATCCTCCTCACTTGGTGGCAACTTGAAAAAACCATTATCATGCGAGGAGAACTCACCTTTAACAAGCTTGTAGCCGTCATTCTTATGATCATAACCAAATGAATAAATAGAAGCGTAGTGCAAGTTTGTAACTCTAGTTTGTGAATTGGGTAATATCTTGTATTCTCTAGTTGTTGGGTTCCAAATAACAATGGCCATTTTAACTAACCAGTCATCAACCATATTATTGAAGTCATTCGAAAACCAGCTTGTTATCCAGTCATGGATTGTTGTATCTGCATTAACCATGCTTCTTGT
>JAJJWW010004204.1:0-138114 GCA_023531295.1 Papaver armeniacum
AAATTGCCTATCATTCCTCCACAGCAATCCAAATTCAAATCCCCCTTCTTCCATAACTGCTTCCTTCTTCTGCCATAAATTCAATGCTCAACCAAATCCACCATAGGTTCAATTCAAAGCCCTCACTCTCAAATTCTTCATCTCTTCCTCTTCCATCTCGATTCATTTCCATGAGGTATTGACCCATCTCTTCACGTAAACTCGATTATCTCTCTCAAAATCAAAACTAATTTCTGTGTCACCACCATAACAGATCCATCATTCTTCCCTATAACTCGAGCAAATTCACCTCCCTCGTAACCATTAACCAGGCTAATTAACTCAAACCCATCTCTCCGATTCCTTGCTTAATGACCATATCAACACCCTCGGCCACTCTCTGTTCTTGCAAATTTCATCAATCGATTCCAAATCCAACCCCTTTTCCCGTGAACTCGATCTGCATATGTCATAACCGATCTTTCGTCTACGAATTTCTTTGCTTCTATTCCTTTCAATTTCTCAATTTCTCGACACACATTTTTGCCATATTTTCTTTCTCTCGATTCATTTGGGCTCGGGAAGAGATGAAAGAAATGTTGTCTGAACAACAGATTCCACCCAACTAGGTCTCATAGTATGAGCGGCTATTAACACCCCATGGGTGCTTTTAGCACTTCTCTTAACCAAAATATGGCTACCCCTTAACATGTGGATGGGCTCCATTATAGTAGCCCCTTTGGAACAGTTCACCCCTTAACATGTGGATGGGCTCCCATTAGTAGCCCCCTTTGGAACAGTTCACCCCTTAACAGAATGGCTACCCCTTAACGTACGGTGGGGGTTACCAATAGCACTTGTCCGACCATTTTTGCTCTTTTAGCCTTCAAATTCTCGTTTTGCTCGTAGAATTCTCCATACGAACTCGGAACGACTCCGTTCTTTCGCCATTGGCTTCATCTTTTCGTCGTCCTGTGGTGATGAGAAGAAATCTTGAATTTGAGCGAGTTCCAATTGGTCTTTTTGCTCCAAATGACTCCATTGCACCTAATAAACTCAAAAGCACACATAAGATACATAATTTACAAGAAAACTCTCGCAAAGAAAGCATAAATACTAGATATTAAATACGGTGTATTCTACACCTATCAACGATGACCATAACCACTTGGTTCGTGTTTTGGATGCATCGTTAATCGAGAGTTAAATATATTACCAAACCATCCGATTATAGGTTGCCCCAATATGAGTTTTTTCTAAAATCTTTATGTAAGGGATTTGAAATATACCATGTAGAGGTAGCGTTACCAACTTGACAACCCACCGATTATAAGGAGCCCCAGATCGAACCCTTGCCAAATTCCATAGGTTTTGAGTGTACAGAACCAGGCATAACCATGTGGTTCTTGATTTGGATGTAGCAGCCATAATCGTAAGCCAAATTGGTTCCAAAACATACCGATTATAAGTTGCCCCAAAATGAGTTTTTTTCTAAAATCCTTCATGTGATGAATTTTGAAATCTACCATAATCGGTAGAGTTTATTACTTCTTACCCCGATTATACTGAAGCACCAAATCTAACTTTGTGCCAAAATCCATAGGTTTAGAGGGTACAGAGCCAGGCATAACCATGTGTTTCGTGATTTGGATGTAGCCATAATCGGACGTAAAGTTGGTTCTAAAACCTCACAGATTATTGGTTGCCCCCAAAATGAGTTTTTCTAAAATCCTTCATGTGATGAATTTTGAAATCTACCATAATCGGTAGAGTTTAAAACTTATAACCCTACCCCGATTATAAGTGGCCCCAGTTCAACCTTTGCAAAAACTAAAATATTCGGTAGCCAAAACAATAATCGGTAGTTTCAAAAATAATCGGAAGTAAACTCTTGTAATCGGTAGGCTGGGGTCTATATATTAGTGTTTGAATTTTTTTAACTCATTGTGAGATAACTCCCATTGAGTGAGAGAAGAAGAAAAAAAAAAAGAAGAAAGAAGTGGTATATGTTGCCAACTTCCGATTGTAACCATCTTCCATAAACATGGATGGGTACAAAGAAGGACGTGAAGTTGTTGAAGTTCAAGGTTCACTACCGTTTAGAGATGACGATTTGGGGTATATGTTGAATGATCCAAACTTTGATAGAGATGAAACCCTAGACGACGCTTTCATGGAAGAAAATGGAGAATCACCCGAGATCGAAGCTAACAATGCATCAAACATACATGTATGTTGTTAACAAACTCTAATACCCATGTTATCCATGTTATGTGCGTTTGTGTGTGTTTTTTTGAACGTGAAAATTCGATTTATGCATGCATTGAATGACATGAACGACATATATTCGGTAGTTAATTTATTACAATACCTACCGATTATCCACAATCAGATATGTTTTGACGTATTTATCTGCCGAATATGAAAAAAATCCCCAAATTGAAAGCTTCATTTCTCACAATCGGAAGTTGTATACATAAATAAACGTCCGATTATATAACGCCGCCTCAAATACTAATTTCTCCAAAAAATGAAATATTCGTAAATCTTGATATTTAATAATCGGTTGGTTTATGAATTTATAGTCTCTCCGATTATTGAAGATTTTTATACGTAAGAATTGTTCATTTGTGTATGTCGTTAATCAGTAGACTATGGTCGTACAAGATTACCGATTGTTCATAATCGGTTATGTTGTATAGTATTAAATTACCGATTGTTTTACAATTAGTTACTTATTATCTAAACTTCCTTCCGATTGCTAATGCATAACTTGTTGTTGTTGTGCGCGAGGTTGTTTTTTAGGTTGATGACGATTATTATTTGAGGCCCGATACTTCCCTACACTATGAAAACGATTTGGTATGGTCATGAATTATCTTTTCTTTTTATCAATCATGTATTTTAGATGGTTATGCTTATTATTTTTGTTTTGTTATATGCCCATTTAGATATTTGGAAGTAATAAGGAGGCGGGGAATGGCTTATGAACAAAGCAAAAGAAGATGTGCGTTGTAGTTGAGAACCGTTGCATTAAGAAGATTCGGTTTGAAATGATATGTGAGCGATGTGGGGAGAAGAAGAGTCACGAGGGAAAGAATAATAAGTATGTAAGGAAGACGGAGAGAAAGAAATACCTAACTCATACAAAGAAGATTGGATGCCCATTTAAGAGTGTCTTATAAGCCTCCGATGGTAAGGAAAGTAAAGATTGGAAAATGTCTAAAGTTGCTAATGGTTTTCACAACCACAATGATCCGGATACTCTTATTGGACATGTAATGGTTGCGAGAAGTTAAAACCATGAAATGGAGACAGTGAGGTCTATGCGTATCCAAAAGGCGAGTGCGATCTTAAGTAAAATAAAGGCGGACGACCCCGGCAACTTGTCTTCTTTGTCTACAATTAAGTCGGCCCTAGCTACGATCAAAAGGACGGAATGGAATGGTATAACGGTCATGCAACAATCACGGTGGTTAGCCGAGTTACACGACTACACGTTGAGAACGGAAGAAAATGATGGTAAAGTGGTACGTATTTTCTTGGCACATCCCTAAATGATAAAATTGGCTCGAGTGTTTTCATCAAATTTTGTTGATAGATTCCACTTACAAGACAAATAAATATAACATGCCGTTGTTGAACATTGCTTGTCACACTTGGATAAAAAACACGTTTACGATTGCATGGGGTTTAATGGATCATGAGAACAACGTGAGTTTCATTTGGATGTTGGAGACGCTGAGGTCCATTTACAATGGGGATGATTTTCCAAGGGTTATTGTAATGGATAACGATCAAGCCTTAATGCATGCAATAAGCGGTAGTGTTTCACGAAGCCAAACTTTCAATGTCGTGGCACATTCAGCGCAACCTCAAACACAATTGCCATCACCATTTCCAAGCTAAAAAACCAAGGAAGGGTACCAAGAGGTTGAAGGAAGAGGATGAGCGCATTAATAAATTAACCGCGGAAGAACGAGAGGAAGAGAAAGAGGTTATTTGATGAAAAATGAAAAAGGAGGATGAAATAATTTGGAGAGCGTTCATGAAAGCATGGGACAAAATCGTTTGGTCAATGACCGAGAAATTTACGAAAGAAACTTGAAGAAATTTGAGGAAGAATATGGCAAGGACTACCCAAAACCCGTTGAGTATTGAAAAACACAATGGTTACCGATTAAGGAGAGGTTTGTGTATGCATGGACATATGAATATCGTAACTTCAGAACAAGGCGACAAGCATTGCGGAGGGTATCATGGCCGATTAAAGAAAATACTTCTAGGAATTCAAAATGGAGTTGTGTCGATCCAAGAAGCAATCCATGAATTCACCAATCGTGATCTCTTAAAGATTAAGGATTCTATGCAATTTAGTGTACATAAATTCCCTACGGAACATGAAAGGGAAAGATTACTTCTAAGGGCATTGTTCATAAAGTTTCAAAATGGGCAATAAATCACATGATGGAACAATTGAAGTTGTATAAAGCTTACGATGACGAGAATATGGTTTGTGTTTGCAAGGATATGATAGGTATTGGTCTCCCATGTCGTCATAAAATGGGTAGGTACGTCGATGTGATTGACATCAATGATATTCATCCATTTTGGAAGCAATTAAATTTCACTCCAAGCACCCCGTAGTCGATGGTCCGTCGTTCATGGAGTCGGAATTGTGTGCAAGAATATCGAGAGTTATGCTACAACAAATGGCACCAAGAAGCAAATATTGATGCATGATTTGGAGCAAGCTCTTCACCTTCGTTTAAGGGAGGTTGATGAACCTATTAAGCAAAAGGGGGTGGGTAGGCCAAACACCGAAGTGTCGAGGACCATTGAAAGAAAAAAATTAAAGGAGTATTTGTCTAATAAAAGAATATTGTGTAGGCATGAGCGTTCGGAAGCCGAATTTGAATATGAGCCGCAACCCAAGAAAGAGGTCGTCAAGAAAAGATCAAAATGGACCAACCGCCCAACAAGTGAGTCCAAAGGTCTCTACGAAGCCTTCTCAAGTAAGTCAAGCTGATGTGGTGGAAGAAGTTGTGTTAGTGGAGACCCAAACTAGCTCCGTAGTTATTGATCAAATGGAGCGAATCACAACAAACACAATCAACGGAAATGGTGACTATAAGAGAGAAGTATGGTACTCTTCGTTTTCCTAGGGATTTTCATGAAAGACCAACCCGATCAAGGTACACGATTATAGAAGAGTATATGAAACAACTCCCTCCACTCATTGTTCCATTTGTTTTGTCCACCGACGAGGTTGATGGGGATGGTAATTGTGGGTTCACGCCACGGAAAAAAATTGGTTACTTTGGAGAGTGGGTGAACGAAGATGTCACCCAATGGCAAAATTTAAGAACTAAGATGGCGGTACAACTAATAAAGGACAAGGATTTCTATATGGAGATGATGAAGGAAGGAGATAGGCACGACAAAGAACTAGAATTCAAAGACTTAGTTGCGCGGGTAAAGTGCCGAAGGGATTCAAGACAATCGGATCCAAGTATTGGATGACAATGCCTAAATGTGGATATCTCTTAGCGGGCGCTTTGAATTGCGTGGTATATTTCTTTGTTCCTCCTAGGTATGGACATTCTTTTACGTTTACACCTCTGAGGACAGTTTTGCGATGAATCGGTTAAAGATAGAAGAATTGTTATGGCATTTGTGAATGAGATGCATTTTATCGGTTTTTAAGAGTAAAGAGGATTGCCCATTACCTCCGTTGGGTGGTTTGAGTGATTACTTCCCAACGAATCATTGTAGCGATTGGTTGAAACAATATGAGACCAACATGTTGGATTGGGATCGCGTCATGAAGGAGGATTTCCCGAAGGCATCCGGAATTAGTTCTCTCGGATGATGAAGATAAATGATCGTTATGTTTGAAAAATGTATTTTGGAAAGCCCTATTTGTACATGTTTTTTTTGGAATTTTGTGGAAAATACCGTGAAGTATAAAGCTATAATCGGTAGTTATATTTTTAATATATCAACCGATTATACAAGCTTTTGTAAAAGACTCAATCAATATTATAATCGGTTATTAACTTTTTGAATTTATCTTAGATTGTAAAAATTTGAAAAAACAAGCAAATTTTTTTCCCAGAATAGGTAGATTACATATTATATAAACATCCGATTGTCACCAAACTCGACAAAAAAAAACTGAAATTTTTCCCCAGAATCGGTAGACAACATATTGCATAAACTTCCGATTCTCACCAAAGTCTGACAAAAAAGCTGAAAATCTTCAGAGAATCGGTAGACAATATAAAATAATAACTTCCGATTGTAACCATCAATCAACATTTATACTGTTGCGACGGACTTCAGGAATTCATAACTTCCATCATAAGTGAATTCTTCACCCTTTTCCACTAAGTAATGTCTTTTTGCGAGTGTCTCCTACATAAACAAACATAAAATAATGTCAAATTTGTTTTAGTAAGAAAGATTAGACACCGGTGTAATTTAAAAAGAATAAACAGCGTTATACTTACAAATTTTTGGATCGACAAGCTTAAGTGTCTAGTGTTAAACATCCTCTTTTGTATCGTTATGTAATCATTTACCCCTTTTTGGACAAGTCGGGAAACGATCATGAACTTGTTGGAGTGATCTTTGCTTGATTTCCATACTCTCGCACAAATTGGCTATATACCCGCCCAGAAGACTTGGTGTTAACCTTCCTTTATGACATCTTCACGTCTTGTTTCACGATACCATGTTTTCACAATGACAAAATCTTCAGATCGTCAAACGTTTCCATGCTTGTAAGTTGAGATATAAAATGAATTCACAAGAGTAGACGATGGAAAATCTATTTGTAGAATACACGATGCTATATATGTGTTGTTTGGTGCATAAATAAGAAGAGTTTACCCTCCTTATATAGATGAGAGTCCCAACGTCTCTTTTTTTTTTGAAAATATGGCCGTCGATGCGTACTTTTACAAGACTATGCTGGAAATTACGTACAATTATTACACACAATCGGTAGGAAATGTTTGAACAAAGCACCAGATTATGTGTAATCGGTATTTATATTATTGTTATATGCTTAGATTATATGATGTTGTGTCAACGGAGATATCTCGAGTTTCATTAGAGTAGTATAATCGGAGGTTTATCAATATGTATTATCAACCGATTGTGTGTGGTTTTCGAGAGCCACGGCTAGTTTCTTTTGAACGAACTAGCCGTTTGGAGTATGTCCGTAGTCGATCAACAATTAAAACTTAGATTTTCCTAAATATTTTGAAATTCATAACAATATCACCCTACACATCATCATAATTTTGCATTGAACTCCATGATTCTATTACAAGGTATTGTGATTAGCGTCTCGTAGGCGTGTTGGTGTTTATGGGTAAAAATCGTTTCCGCCGATTTTGGTAAATTCGGTAGGTGGTGAAACTCGGTTTAAACCCTAAACAAATGTGCTTCACATGAGCACTTTCTAGATTCGAGAGATCAATCATGTACAAGTCCGGCCTAAACCAAGAAATGGCCGTTCCCGGACTTAGCCGGTCACAAAGTGGAGGAGAAGGTAAGCGCATGGTGTTTATGGGTGAAAACGTTTTCACCATTATTTCCTCATTTATTTGACCGCTTTTATTCCTATTCACGCTTTCTTAATGTGCGTAGTGTACGCTACACATCTTTGTGACCGCCAAACCAAGACCTTAGAAAGCATCCCCGGTTTGTGTTGATGTCTCGAGTGTTGGTTGCACCTTGAGTGCAAGTGGCGGTGCTAGTGGCGCGTGTGGCATGTCTTGAATGCCTTTATTGGGTTGCACCTTGAGTGCAAGTGGCAATGCGAGCTGCTAGTGGGTGTGTGGCATCTGCGCAATGGAATGGGCGGAATGCCTTGGTGGTAGGTTGCATGTTGAGTGTAAGTGGCAATGCCGGAGGGCGATAGTGGCGTGTGTGGTTCCCAATGGCATGTGCGGAATGCCTTGGTTGTAGGTTGCGGGGTTTGCAAGTTAGGCTACCAGCGTGGGTTTTGGCATGTGCCAATGGCACGTACGGCCAAATTGGCCTAGGTTGCCACGGCTTGCAAGTTAGGCTACCGGCGTCGTGTTTGGCATGTCAATGGCACGTCGGCCATTAGCCGCGGCTAGGTAATGAAAGCTACCGGCGAGTGTGTTGGCATGTGCCAATGGAATGCTCGGCCATTAGGGCCACGGCACAGTAAGAAAAGCTACCGGCCGATGCGTGTTGGCATGTGCCAATGGCATGCGTGGCCGTTAGAGTCACGACTGGTAAGAAAAGCCACCCGGTGATGCTTGTTGGCATGTGCCAATGGCATGCGTGGCCATTAAGTCACTATCGTAAGGAAAGCTACCAGCGATTCGTGTTGGCATGTGCCAATGGCATGCGTGGCCATTAGGGTCACGGCACGATAAGAAAAGCTTCAGCGATGCATGTTGGCATGTGCCGGTGGCATACATGGCCATTAGGGTCACGAGTGCCAAATAGTGCATATTTATACACCTTTTTATTGGCATTTTACTCATTTTTTGCGCTTAGAAATCGATATTATCCCAGTTAAATGTGTTTTCTTTGTTTTCAAGAATAAATATTTGTATTAATTAATTTTGTGTTTTTAGGCAATAAATAAAGCTCGGAGAATCTGAGGAGCCAAAAGAGCAGAAGAATTGGAGTCGAGCATCTATGAAGCAGATAGCCAAAGCCCGCGCGCGAATCAGTTGCAACCCAACAAGGAAGACATGGGCTAGAGCTACCCATGACCCGGATCCGAACCCGTTCATCCCGAGCCATTCAGATCGCGTCTAGCTACATCCTACGCCGCTCCATCGTTCACATCATGTCTTGATACTCCCGCTCCACACCAAATCGCCTCATTCTTCCTCAGCCCGTTCGGATCATCTACTCCTCATCCAACGCTCGCTTCGCGAGTCCTCATCATCCCTTGATATCCCCGCCTCACAACGAAGTGGCCTAACCCTATACCCTCTCGACCCACCTCATTTCTCCTCTCCTTCTTCTCTTTCTTCTCTTCTCTTTCCCACGACCTCTGCAGAGAAACCACCCCTTCTTCCCCGACCAAACCCTCTGCAACACCACCTCCGCCACCATCTCTCCTTCCCCCGACACCAACAAGTACCACCACAACCATCTTCGCCGCACCTAGTTCGAGTTATCTTTCATCTAGCCTCTCTCTTAACCCTAGAGGCTATATTAAAGATAATTAGAGCTAGGGTTTGCTCTTACATCAAATCAATTGAGGAAACCATCGATTACGAGAAGATTTGACGAGAGGAGAAGCGAATCGAGTATGGGTGAGAGTGATTTTCAATTAATTTCTATTTTTAAAGAATTAGGGTTTTGGAATTTTGTGCATGTATAAATAGAAGGCCTGTGTGTGTTTGAACGTCATGCCTGGGCTAGCCAGAGCACCACTTAGTTTCAATTTGTAGTTTTATTTCTTTGTAATGTTTTAATTTACTTTCCCAGGGTGTTTGAGGAAACCCCTGATTTTCATATGAAGCATGTCTGTGTTGGTATGATGTTGTGTGTTATAACATGATTAAGATTAGTAGTTAGCCATTGAACCAAAGCCTGTGATGAGTGGTACTGTAAGAAGACCACTCATACTAGGGGTGAGTAGCAAAACTAGTTAATGAATATCTATCCAAGACCTTCAAATGAAGGCACAAAATCATAGCTTGACTTACATTGTCTGAGTATGAGAATTAGAGGTGAATTCATCACCCTAATGTTTCCAATTTGTTACATTTTATTTCTCTTCCTTAGTTTAGACTCATTCACTCAACTCAGTCGCTTCGACACACTAAAATATTTGTGCTACATTCCTTAGAATTCAGTTTAGCAAGCCATAGATCATCTTAAGCACCACAAGTCCTTGTGGGATCGACCCGTACTTGCCGCGTCTCCGATAGACGCCGTGCACTTGCGGTTTAGACATAGTCGTAGGATAAATCACATCTTTAAAATCCTACCAAGTTTTTGGCGCCGTTGCCGGGGACTTGGTGTGTGCCCTGTTGATTCTTTTGGCTTGTTTCACTGAATTTCATGTCTCCCTGTACATATTTGCCTTAACTTGTACTTGTAACCTTGTAGTAGTGTAACGTAGCTGTTCTCTTTTATTTGCATCTTCATTGCATATTTTTAACTACATCAGTGCATCTTAGTTAGTTTACTTTAACTCCATTTGCATTTTCTTTTACCTGATTTGCACATCTTCATTTATATCTGTGCCTTGACCTTGTAGTGTAGATTAGTTAACTAGCTGCTCATAAAATTTTGCATCTTAGTGTTTCTTCCTTGTAGCTCGGTTGTAGGATCAAGCATATCATTTGCATTTCGGTGCTACCACAAAGACATCTTGTGCATATCTGTAGTGTTCCTTGCTATTAGCTCAGTGAGCTTTGTCACTAGTTTACAAGGAAACTAAGCAACATTGCCCCGTAGCTTAGTATCACTTGTAACTTTTGATCCCATCAGTCCAATAAGCATAACAACTATTGTTTTTCCCCGTGACAGTCCAAGATACTCTCAATGCATGTGCCAGTGTTAATACTCAAATCCTTTGCTTCATCTCGTGCAATTCGAGAACCGATCTTCTCTCTTGAGCTCACGGTACTGCAAGTTTGTTGGGAAAATTTGAGGCAAGGAAGAAGAGAAAGGCGCATAACTTGAGGCTTGGTGAGTGACCCCAAGTTAGATGAGTAAGCTCTTTATGCCCCATAACAAGCATATTGCCCTGTCACTTAGGTGAATGAGTGTAACTTTGAAGTTGGCCAAACTTGTAATCGACAGTGCAACCCTCCCCCCGAACTCGTTGTGAGGCTGTGTTGCAACTTGGTTAACCAAGTTAGTTAAAAATCCCGGTGGAAGTCAACTGCAATAGTTGACATCAACTCAGACTGTTGACTTGTGCTGATCTGTATATGTGTGCATGTGTGACTGAGCCAAAGCGCGGATGACCTCTATGCATGTTCACCTGTCAATCTGTGTAACACGAGCACAAATCGATTGCATGATAACTTAGTTACCTTGCATGACCAATCACCCGAGTCGATTGTATGCTCTGAGCTTAGTTACCATCAGCCCTGAGCTCCAGCCCTCTGAAGCTGTTGAGCCAAACCTGTATGTTAGCCTGTGCAAACCTGAGTGATCACTCATTGTACAAACCTGTTAAATCTGTGAGTTGTGCATAACTGAAAGTTGCTGAGCATCTTAGTCTGTGCACCTTTGAGCCCTAAGTTCAACTCCAGCCCCTGAAGCTGTGAGTTTGAGCACAACCTGTGCATAGCATCCTGTGCATTTGCTTGACCTGCCAGCCTGATCCTGTGCACCAAACTAGTGCCGTGACCTGCATAATTTGTGCATAACTTAAGCCTGAGCTGTGTAGTTCAGCACAGCCTGTGCTGTGTAATCACTACCAGCAATGACAAACACCCTTGTGTGTTAAGCTTTGAGAACTTAGGTGTCTTTTTGCAAGTCTGTGTTGTTCTGTGTTGTGCTGAGCACAAAACTTATGATGTGCACTCTTTCATCAGCAGCAACCATTATCCCTTAGTAATTGAAGCTGGTGTATGTCACTTGTGGGAGTTGTGGTCAAGTTGTGCCTGGCCTGACCAGAGCATAAGCTGCATTGAGACCTGGGCTGCACATAAATTGAACTCTGCCAAGCTAAGCTGTGCAACTTGTTCTTTGCACCAAACTAAAGCCCACATAACTGGGCTCTGCTCTTCTACACTTAACCTGGGCTGTAACAAAACTAAAGCCCACATACTGGGCCACTCAATTGCTGGGCTGCACATGTTCATCTAACCTGGGCTTTGCATAAATCTGAAACCCAGTACCACTAGGCTTTGCAATCAACCTGGGCTGTGCATTTTTCAAACAACCCTCAGCCCACATAACCCACACCCACACCCACTGGGCTAACTGAATCCCATTGAAACCAAACCAAAGCCCACATAAACCAAATAAAACCCAATAAACCAAATAAAACCCAACAAACCAAAGCCCACATAAACCAAACTAGATTTTGAGTTCAATTTGAGTGCTAAATCATGTCAGGATTTTGGTCTGCAACTGGGGGTACAAAAAAATCAATTAGAGAGCTTGCTTACGGGCACGCTTCACAATATGAACCCCCCACATACCATAGTGATTTTAGGGAATATTATGAGCCTTCTCAGGGCCCTGACCTCACATACCCTATTCATTATGACCACATGTATCATCAACCACCATGGGAGGATGAGCAATTCTATCCTCCAATGAACCCATGTATGCACTCAATGGAAAACCTCATAGAGCAAAACAATGTTAGATTTGAATTGAATGCAATGCATGATCATCCATATAGCAACATGTCTGAATTTCCCTTCTCTAGTGAACCATGTGCACAACCATGTAATGATCATTCATATGAAACATGCATACCCACTAGTGAAGACTCCCCTTCAATAGAACAACTCACTATGATTCTTCAAAGGAACCTGATTGAGTTACAAAATGAAGATTGGAAGGAATATTATGATAGGATGTTTGTTATTCCTGACAATTATGGAAATAGTGTTTCTAGTCCCACTCATGCAACTAACACTGAATACGAACCTAATCTAGAAGTAGATGAGTACACTAGAAATGCTACAATTTTGAATGGAGAGATGAATTTTTGCTATGATGAATATGATATGTTAGAAGAGCATGTGCATGCTGAAAATATGATGGAATCTTTTGGTTCAGAGACGTTAGACGTCTCTTCTGTGAACCCTATGAATGATACTTCTTCTAACATTCATACATGTGATATTAACTATGAGCTTAGTTTTGTGAAATTCTTCAGTGAATGTGAGCATGCTTTACCACCTGTTTGTGACCTAGGAATAGCTGAATTGTCTGTTGACACAAATGATTCAATGCATGTGCCTGATTCCATGCCTAGGTTACAGCATGATATCTCTCCTAGTCATGTTGTACATGAGAGTGATGATGATTATGACATGGAGATTGATGAACTGTTTTATGCAGGTGAACATGATTTACCCTCTTCTGACTTTAGGAAAGTATGTGACGGTGCAAATGGTTTTATACATGAAAACAACTTAGATGTACCTAACCCCTATCCTGAGTCACAAATTGAAACTCCTCCACCAAACCTAGGTGTAGTTTGTCACAAAATTGCAAAACCAACTTTTCTGAGAATGCCTAATTTAGGCCTAGAACTTTGTGCTTCCCAAGTCCTCTTGGACTATTTTGCATCAAAGTATAACACTTTTAAGAAGCCACGAGTTGGAATGTGTATGTCTGCTTGTGTTCTTAGCAAAACTCATTTTGAGTTAGACCTTTTGCATGATGTACCGTTAAAATTGCAAGATTTTGTGCTCTCAAACACACCCGTTCACAAGTTTAGGTTTGGGGGAAACTCATTCTCATACACAGTCTTACTTGCACTCTCATGTTATATTTGTGTAAGACTGTTGATGTTTGTACATATTTTCTATTGGGTTGACCCTCAACTCTTTAGACTGTTGGTTTATGGTGAATTTTCATTGTATATAATCCAGTAGGACTTGTTAAATTTTTCTTTTCTTGAATCGGTTGAGTCTTCTTGTGCATATATTGTGCTAATCCGATATGATCTCCGCTGAGAATGTTGGATTCTAGCCTTGACTAGTGAAGCTCTAACCTTGCTCCCGTCGACATCCGGTAATCTCTTCCCTTTTCTCTTTTCAGCATAGTTCTCATGGTATGTAACTGATTAAATTTTTTCAATCTGTCGACACATTGAGGACAATGTTTGATTTAGGTTTGGGGGTGCATTTGCATATAGAGTTTTTAGTCTTTTTAATCTTTTATTAGTCCTTTTAATCTTTTATTTTCAAAAAAAAAATAAAAAAAATAAAAAAAATAAAACTCTTTTTGTAAAAACCTCCAACTTTTAGAGATTTTAGAGTCACTAGCATGCTTCTAGCTATGTTTACATAGAGAATCTGACCGAAATAACAAAAGTTAGAAGTACCGGAGAACACAATCGGGTTTCTTAGTTGATTAGAGCGTTAAAATTGGATTTAACCATAGGAGAGCAAATTAGGTGTTGTTTAGATATTCGGTAGTAGAATTGTGATCACCCATAGTGGAGACTACCCATTTTACATCAAGTGAGGCACCAACCTTCAATTTTTTGCAACTTTCTAGAAAAGCTGTTAGAGTGTGTGTCACCGTACGTCAATTAGGGTAGGAATGGTGAGCTACCCAACTTCGCACCAATTTCAGCACTACTTTTGATCTCTTGAGTGCTAGTTTTTGTCAATCATGAGGGTGACGTTTAAAGAAGAAAACTCCTTCTAAATATCGATTTGCAGTTAGCATCACTCTCTCTCTCAATCGCGAGACCCATAGAAACACATCATCGTCGACAAACGGAGCAAAGATCGAGAATATTGAAAGAAAAGTTGATATAGTCCAAGGTTTACGTGCAACAAAGAAAAAGAAAAGAAAATAGGATGAGAATTAATGAAGCTTGTGAAAAATTGAGTTTTATTGTAAGTTTAAAAAAAAAAAAAAAAAAAAAAAAAAAATGTCAAGTTTTTGTAAAGTTCAGAAGTTCGTCATCAACAGTTGAAGACCGAAGACCGAAGATTGAAGACGTTTCTATGGTTTCTTATGAGAGAGTGATATTAATTGCCGATCGGGTGAAAAGGTAAGTGAGTACTCCCATCCTTGCTAATGGTTGATTTCCTTTCTTAGAGATCATCAGAAAAGATTCTTTTTGTCCACACCTCTGTGGAGTTTCCAGATTTTATTTCGGAAGGTTATCCTTCTTACCTACAACGTGTGCAGGATTTCTCTCTTTATTCCTGCCTGCACACATGAGAGACTAAAAAAGCGATCTTTTTGAGTGCAATTATCATAAAACCCTAATGGTGAGGCAGAAGTCGAGGCTTATGATCACAATCGAATCCGAATTCTTTCATATGGTATGGTTACTTCTCGCTCAGCACTTAAGGATGAGAATGCGTTCTTTGGTAGTTCTAACTTCTGTTACTAGCATGCGAAACTCTATGTCCTCATAGCTTCTTGGAGGCTTGAGACTCTTTTACACTCGAAGTTGGAGAAGGTTTTGTGGGTACACCTCACGGTAAACCCTCACGAGACTACAACTCGTCCACTAGGGACACCTAGGGGTTTAAAGGCTTAGTGCATACGCTAAATGTATTCGAGAGACCTGCGACAGGGGTATAGTTAGGATTTCTTATTTTCTGTTTCACTTGAGGACAAGTAAAATTCAGGTTTGTGGGTATTTGATGAGTGCCAAATAGTGCATATTTATACACCTTTTTATTGGCATTTTACTCATTTTTTGCGCTTAGAAATCAGATATTATCCCAGTTCGTGTTTTCTTTGTTTTCAAGAATAAATATTTGTATTAATTAATTTTGTGTTTTTAGGCAATAAATAAAGCTCGGAGAATCTGAGGAGCCAAAAGAGCAGAAGAATTGGAGTCGAGCATCTATGAAGCAGATAGCCAAAGCCCGCGCGCGAATCAGTTGCAACCCAACAAGGAAGACATGGGCTAGAGCTACCCATGACCCGGATCCAAACCCGTTCATCCCGAGCCGTTCAGATCGCGTCTAGCTACATCCTACGATCGCTCCATCGTTCACATCATGTCTTGATACTCCCGCTCCACACCAAATCGCCTCATTCTTCCTCAGCCGTTCAGATCATCTACTCCTCATCCAACGCTCGCTTCGCCGTCCTCATCATCCCTTGATATCCCTGCCTCACAACGAAGTGGCCTAACCCTATACCCTCTCGACCCACCTCATTTCTCCTCTCCTTCTTCTCTTTCTTCTCTTCTCTCTTTCCCACGACCTCTGCAGAGAAACCACCCCTTCTTCCCCGACCAAACCCTCTGCAACACCACCTCCGCCACCATCTCTCCTTCCCTGACACCAACAGTACCACCACAACCATCTTCGCCGCACCTAGTTCGAGTTATCTTTCATCTAGCCTCTCTCTTAACCCTAGAGGTTAAATTAAAGATAATTAGAGCTAGGGTTTGCTCTTACATCAAATCAATTGAGGGAAACCATCAGTTCTGAGAAGATTTGACAGAGGAGAAGCGAATCAGAGTATGGGTGAGAGTGATTTTCAATTAATTTCTATTTTTAAAGAATTAGGGTTTTGGAATTTCTGTGCATGTATAAATAGAAGGCCTGTGTGTGTTTGAACGTCATGCCTGGG
The DNA here is from genome assembly GCA_023531295.1 of Papaver armeniacum. Taxonomy (NCBI): domain Eukaryota; kingdom Viridiplantae; phylum Streptophyta; class Magnoliopsida; order Ranunculales; family Papaveraceae; genus Papaver; species Papaver armeniacum. The sequence continues at coordinate 16,246 of JAJJWW010004204.1, forward strand.
CTAGCCAGAGCACCACTTAGTTTCAATTTGTAGTTTTATTTCTTTGTAATGTTTTAATTTACTTTCCCAGGGTGTTTGAGGAAACCCCTGATTTTCATATGAAGCATGTCTGTGTTGGTATGATGTTGTGTGTTATAACATGATTAAGATTAGTAGTTAGCCATTGAACCAAAGCCTGTGATGAGTGGTACTGTAAGAAGACCACTCATACTAGGGGTGAGTAGCAAAACTAGTTAATGAATATCTAGCCAAGACCTTCAAATGAAGGCACAAAATCATAGCTTGACTTACATTGTCTGAATATGAGAATTAGAGGTGAATTCATCACCCTGATGTTTCCAATTTGTTACATTTTATTTCTCTTCCTTAGTTTAGACTCATTCACTCAACTCGTCGCTTCGACACACTAAAATATTTGTGCTACATTCCTTAGAATTCAGTTTAGCAAGCCATAGATCATCTTAAGCACCACAAGTCCTTGTGGGATCGACCCGTACTTGCCGCGTCTCCGATAGACGCCGTGCACTTGCGGTTTAGACATAGTCGTAGGATAAATCACATCTTTAAAATCCTACCAACGACCCACTCTAAAAAAAAAAACTCACCAGGCGAATAGTATGTCAGTGTCATACACACAGGTTTCAAAATTTCCGTCTTTTACTTGATTAGTCTCTCTACTAGGGTTTGTCGGTGACATGTAATTTCCCATCATCCAAGGCGTGTTTCAAACAGTAGAGGGTGTTTATGAACATTAATTGACGAGTTTAGAAATTTTTGTGTCGGCCCCGCAATATGGAAAACCCTAAAAATGGATTGGTTTCCTTTACCCTATTGGATCCTAATCTGCAATGACTGAATTTGATTTCACCAAAGATCGGGCAATAAGGAAGTTTATAATAAAACTCGTCATTCTTAATTGGGTTCGTGACCTAATTGCAAGAAAGATGAAACACACAATAAGTAATACCATGGTTAACATCATAAACATATGTTAACCAAACTAAAACAAACGATACAACGCGTTTACCCAACGGGACATTTGCAACTTCAACCGTTTAAGCATTGCGATTACGAGATCTATTATGGTGCAAGCGTATATAACCTCGTCGGATTGTACTCGTTGAAGGCGTCCTTCATAAGTAAGTAGCATTTGTAATATCTGAAAGGACGTCCGTTTCTTTCAAGGAAATATGCTTTGGTCATCGTTTCCTGCATGAAGCATTCAAATTATCATATGCTATATTATGTTTGTTAAAATTGGGTATTTTATAAGAAAAGCGCTTACAATATCCATATCCCCGTAAGGAGGCTCGGTGGAACGCATATCATTAGTCTACCTTGCAGGGCAACATACAATTTTACGTCTCTTTTTATACTCCCAATCTTGTACCTTAATGCTTGGCTCGATCTACGTATTTGACCTTCAAATCTTTCGACAAACTTGGTATGTACCTGATGCCATATGCTCTGGGTGGGTCTATTAACACCTTCAACCACCGTCGCTGCCAATACAACAATCCATGCTGCAACAACTGCAACGTCTTCCTCAACGGTGAATTCGGCATCCATATAGAAAGAATAGTATAAAATAGTAAAGGGAAAATTCTAATGATGTGTTAAAGATTGTGTATTCCATCTTGGTTCAACTGCATCCATTTATAGGGAAATGTCACACTGTAGGAGTCCTGCGATACAATTTTTGCCCGGGCTAGCAACGTCATTCAATGATGGTGTTGAACAAAAGGTGGTACATGTCTCCCCACAAAATTAGTGTTGTAGACCATTTTTTCGCCTTAAATGTTGAGAACTCAATGTCCGTATGAAATTAATTTATTATTCATAAGATGTGGACCACACTTTATAACTAGCAAGAATTTAATTGACCCCAGATACAAATACCCCCTACAGTTACCAAACTCACCAAAAATACAGAAACCTATTAAATATATGTCATTGTCGTGTGACACGCGATTACACTTAGCCCGTGTAACAAGCCTTTCAACCACTAGGCGGCCCTACTGGACGAGTTTTGTCTCGTGAGGGTTTTCATACCGGTTTACCCACAAAGCCTTCAGACAATGTGTCGTTGTCTTAATCATGCATAGCATCCTGAGGAGGAGGAATCTGAACTGGTTGTACATAGATCTCAGGATCATACTCGGTAGGAAATTGTGATTTCATCACTTCAAAGACGCATGTAGACGCCATCTCTGGGAGAATTGTCCTTGTCCTTCGTAAGCCCTTTTACCCTCCTCATACTGGATATAAAATTATAAGATGTGTTAGTACGAGGGATTCATTAAAAGGATTTAAATTTAAAATAAATTTAAATTTTACTCACACATCGATTAGGTACGTCCATCAAATAACGCCGAACACAAATAACATATCTTGTAACTTCCCTTACCAACCACCTAACCCTGTTCCGCAACACGTGATCGGTCCTTATTACCGTCCCATTCTCCCATGAGGTTAGGTATCCGACTCTAACCCGGGACCAGAATTCAACGCTTTCTTGGTCGTGGCCAATTTCTGGATCTAATCTAACAGAACACCATGCACCAATTAGAGTGACGTCCTCGTTGCATGAAAAACTAGCCATTCTTTTAAAACTGTTGAAGACTTGATAATTGGAAGATGATATATAGATGGATGAGATAAAGAAGAAGGTTTGTTTCTGCGTTTTATTTTAGATGAGTGATACTATATTTATAGAGTTCTCAATAAATGGTGTAGCTGGGGAATTAGGGTAATGTAGGGGACGCCTATGTGGTCACTTAGGAGACGCCAATATTCAAGAAAATAAAGTGATAATAATTATGACAGGTCACCATCACTCGTAAATGAAAAATGAAAATATATTTATATCCACCACAATACTAATTCACCACCAAATTTTGTTGGAAACCACAACAATTTATTATTAAATCTAAAAGGATGTCATTGTCGTGTGACACGGGATTACACTTAGCCCGTGTAACAAGCCTTTGAACCACTAGGCGGCCCTACTGGACGAGTTTAGTCTCGTGAGGGTTTACATACAGGTTTAACCCACAAAACCTTTAAACGTTTTTTGTCATGTCTTATGCTTCTTCCCCATATTGAATTCCTTGTAACGGAGGAGGAACGAACTCAGGATCAAAGATCTCGCCAAATGTATCCTTGAGTATTTGAAAAACCGTTCCGTGCGTCCATAATCTTCCCTCCGCCTCATATGCAGTTTGTCCCAGGCGGTACTACGCGAAATTCATTTATGGTGTTAGTCTACGGATAATGTGTCATAAAATAACGTAAATGATACAATTTTAATAAAACTTACAGCCGTTCTTAGGTCATACCCCCTTGACCATTCCCGTACACTCTCTCTCACAAAACCGACGTATCTCTTAATATGTTTTTTCAACATTGAGACTCGACACTGGATTGACTTTGTTGATCTTGCATTGTCATTGTGGATCACCGATCTATATTCTCCAAGGATTCGCTCCCAAAAACTCCTAGTATCCATGTCTCTCCCAATAATAGGATCACTGGCAACGCGACAATAAACGCGAATTAACGCGACATCCTCTTCGTTTGAATATCCGACCATTTATTTTTTGGAAAAAACTAAAATACTTGGTATGTTATAATAGAAAAGGAGATAATGAAAGTAAGAGTAGTTGAGGGTGTTTGTGATTGACATAACACATACCCTCATTATATAATTTCTAAAAAGTGGTTGGTGACTATCATTTATCCTACGCCTTGGGGGAAAAGAAACCCTTCATTGATGGAAGGGACAAACACTGGTCCAAAAAAACCCCATCGTTTCTCAAGGGAGGATTTCTTTTTTGCACAAAATATATATAGGGACAATACTCAAATAAGGTGGTTCCTTGATTCACGGGGGTAGGGATATGAATAAAAGAAAATCATTATGTATCTCCAAAAGTATGAAGATTCTTATGAAAATGTATGGGTTCAGTATTAAAATAACCATCTTTTAACCAAAAAAGAAAAGACAAATCCACAAACTGTAAATAATGCATGGAAAAATACAATTATAATATGTCCTTCTCACATGACACATCAACATATATTAACCCACCTAAATGGTGAGTCACTATTACCACACGCATTCTTTGATTAAAAACCACGAGGATGGGACCAAAAAAAGGAGGAAAATATTAAAACATTAAAAATTGATGTCATTGTCGTGTGACACGCGATTACACTTAGCCCGTGTAACAAGCCTTTAAACCACTAGGCGGCCCTACTGGACGAGTTTAGTCTCGTGAGGGTTTTCATGCTGGTTTACCCACAAAACCCGAATTTATGATGTCGTCATGCTTCACGACGGGCTAAAACTTGGGGGTTCATATAGGAAAAGTGATGGCTCATGCTGAGGTAGCAATTGAAATACATGAATCTCTTTCCCTTCCTTTGTAGGTACAACTAGCGCGCATCGGTCTCCTGCAGGTTCATTAGAATATATAGTTATGATAAGTGTTATTTAAGGAAACAAATATATTCAAACACATGTTTGCAATAACAAAGGGAAACCTACAATCTTATCTGCGGACCACCCATCAGGAACACTGAGATACAGTGGAATCTGGATGGCAACAAAAAACTTACCTCGTTCTTTATTGTGAAGAGACGTGATTTTAAGGATTTCCAAGTACGAAGGTTGTGATTTCCAATTATATCGGTAAACTCATGCGCAATCAGACATCCAAAACTCGTTTGATTTCTCGTCGGTTAATACGTCGGGATCATTAGAAACATTGCAGTAAGCCCTAGTTAGAGCTTCATCTTCCTGTGGTGTGTATTTGGTGGCCATTTGTTGGTTGATACCAGTATAAATGTTGAACCACAAAGATTTGTAGGGGCAATTTTTTACACTGGTTCAAAGGGGGTGTATTTATAGGCTCAATTGGACGGATCCGACAACTGTGAAAACCCATATTAATGCATTCAATTTATGACATATTCCCATTTGGTGACGACGCACAGTAGTTACAACTAATAATGAAATAAAGGACAAAAGTAAGTGACCTTTACTTTTATGAGAGGGTATTATCGCTGTTTACAAATGACCCCCAGGAGAGAATAAAATCCAAAAGTTATATTCAAAAGCCATCCCTGTTCATAAACGTCCCTTTTGATGTTAACTACAATTTTAATAATCACCCGATTAATAAATTGTTCTTAGGACATCATACACATTAAATAAATAACCTAACTCACTTTCGTAGGAATCACGGTTACACTTAGCACGTGTAACAAGCCTTTAAACCCTTAGGTGACCCCAACGGACTAGTTTAGTCTCGTGAGGGCTTACATAGAGGTACACCCACAAAACCTTTTATTATACTAACACACTGGAAAAGTTAAGAAAATAAAACATTATACTACGGGGATCTTGGATATTATATGCGAGGACCGAATAAACAAATCCTCAACTAAATGTCTAAAAGGATGTGGTAGTTAAGCTTCATACATTGAAATTGCCGTTGCATGAATACCGTTTGCAAGAATAAGGTACTGCCTAAAACGAATACAATACCGCTTAATGGTGGTTATGCGTTGTTGGATACTCTTACTTGAATACACCTTGTTACCATTTGCTCATTTGGATACTAAAATCGGCAAGAATCAACGAGACCAAAAATGTCTTCCCATTTCGTGGTTTTCTTGAATTTGATTCAAATCATATACCCTACAATAACTTGTTACTAGGGCGTTATCTTCTTCCATTGAAAATCTTCCCATCCTCCCTGTTTATTAAGGTAGGAAAAATTTGTAAATAATAATGTTTTGTTTTTTCTTTGAGATCCGCATATGGTTGTCGATATATATAGTAATTGTTTATTTGATATGTCCAGAATCGGGACCAAGTTTGAATTTGTTATCATTACGGGATAATAAACTCGATTCGTTGAAAAAAAAGGATAAAGAGGATTCCCACAATTAATAAAAATATCGGGAACATGTCGAAGCGTAGGGACGCCTAGTGAGGTACTTTGGAAGCTTGTAATTATATATCGAATGTCATTGTCCAACACAAGTGGATGTTAAAATATCACCATACACAAGTCGGCTGTTGTTTACCTCACTTTTTGTTGGTTTATATAAACCAACACTAGTTTACATAATATCCTTCAAACTTGCTTCAGACAACAATAGCCAACTAAATTAGTATCCATTTTTCCAAACATAATAATCATCCACAAATGGTCGACGCCGACCCATGGGAAGGTTTTGATGAAGACGAGCTTGCAGCGGTGTTAGATAGTTACTCGGATGCCACACAACACAGTTCCATGGAGTACTCGACAAACACACCAGATGTGGCTGCCATATCAAACCCATATCATAACCGAAATAAATCGGTTGTCGTTGATCTCACCCCATGTCCAGTAGTGAAAAAATCAGACCGTTTAATCCATAACTCTCGTGGTGCATCCAGTAGTAGAAAAATCATTCCGGGACCAGCGGGAGAGCTTCAAAAGTTACAAGATCACAGACATCGAAGGATAGTAACAGGCGAGGCTGATGTATCTACACAAGTCCTCCAACAAATAGTTACGGATGAAACCGAAGGTGTTAACGATCTTCAGTTTCATACTAAACCTTGGTTCTTTGCACAACAGTATTACTCAGAGGGGAGAACCGCGCTGGGATCTATTAAACCAATAAACCAAAGAATCGAAAGGTTGGTTGTACTGGTCGAGGAGGTACGACAATATTTTGGTGACTTAACTTTGAAAGTGAAGGTGATTTGTCCACTTTAGGTAATCTTATTTAATTTCGTGATTAATTGTTGGATTCGATTACTCATTGTTGGGTTTCTAATAATATTGCAGGATCCAAGTGGAAAAATGCCAGCAAACGTCCATCGCAGGGTTGTGGAACATCCAGACTATGGGAAGCATATTAGGGTGGGAGCGGTATTAGTTTTGAAGAAAGTGGTAATTTTTCTCCAACGAACAAAAACCATTGGATTAACATAACCCTACCCAATATTGAAGAGGTATGTTCCAAAAAAATACTAGTATCAGGTGTTATTTCATGGACCTCTATGAAATAAAATTATTAACTTCGTTTATGTACTATATATACAGGTCATCCCTTCGGAATCCACAGTTCGTGAGATGCATTGTCGACAAGTATGAGATATCGTTGATAGAAACCAAATCCGTTTTAATTTCATGTTTGGTGTTATGGTTGTACTACGTTGTTTAAGTATCTGAATAAAATGGACTTATTTAAGCATCATTTTAATTAGTTGTACTAGAAATTTATATTAATGTCATATTACCCAACTTAAACATACAATCACTTTAATTTCTTTGCGTGTCCATAACGAAACCACAACTGGGAAATATAAAATTATGTGTCTCCGGTACTACGGTGTCATACTCAATTTATAGAGTCTAAATTGCTTCATCTCTCCATAAAACCGTTGAAGCCACCCACCAGAATTAAAATACCCCCACCCACAGAAACCATCGGATTCTTTCAACCGTTGCTTATCTAACGGCCAATTAAGGCACGCAAATTTAAACAACGTGGCACGCAGTTAGAAACTGCGTGCGGCGTAGTTTAAACATCCGTCACACGTAACTTGAAATTGCGTTCCATTTCTTAGACGTTGGATTACCAACGGATCGATTGATCCGATGGCTGCTAGAATCGTCCCGTTAATAACACCCAACGTTCGTATTTTGCATGGACTACAAATTCAGGTTTGTTGCACCCAAACCAAACACACCAAATACATTTTCCATCAGAACAACCATATCTCCATCTCATCTCTCACTTCACCCATCCTTCAAAATTTTCAGTCATGTCAAAATTCACTAGAATGGAAGATGTAGCGGTAATAGGTGCCTGGTGTGCGATAACTAGTGACCCGATTACAGGTAGGGAACAAGAGTCTGGGGAGTTCTGGTCTCGTGTTGTTGAGGGATACAACGCACGATGGCGGGGAGAGACAAACAAATCTCTCAAGTCGCTCCAAACGAGAGTAGCCACATTGAGAAAGGAAGTCAAAAGATATGTTGGTCATGTTAGAGAGGTTTTCAGGGCTAACCCAAGCGGAAACGACCCGCAATCTATGGTGAGATTCGAAAAATTAATTTATACAGTATATGTTAGATTTAAAAGGACTTATCACTAATCCATAGTTGGTCAAATTTAATTGCAGTACCGGGATGGAGAGGTACGCTACGAGGAAGATCCGAAAGATCCAAAACGTTGGAGACATCAAAAGGTTTTCGAAATTTTGAAGATGCACTTTCCCAGGGAATATGATCCGTCCATCTTAGTTACTCAAACTTGCAGCCAAGCCTCCCAATAGATCCAACCTATGAGCGGGATAGAGACCAATGATGAAACGTTTAACGATTCTCAAACCACAAATGGTGAATCCTCAGACCAAGGACGAAGAAATGCATTTTATCGGGATCAAGTTCCCCGACGTGCACCAGGTAGGGAACAGTCTAAAAGAGCTAGAGCGGAAGAGAGAAGAGTCACTGAAGGAGTGAACCAGACATTAGCATATTTCCAACATAGGGATGGTCAAAGGTTTGAATGGGACCAAAAAGAGGCTGAGGATAGGATGAATTTTCTAAGAACAGACGATGGCGGTCCGTCTATTAGAAATTTGGCGGCGAGCACCGTGTTGTTAGCTAGGAACAAACAGCGTGAGACAGACATGGAGATAATGAGAATTGATCTGCGTCAAATAACCGACGAGAGTGAAAGGGAGTATTTCGTCTATCTCAAAAATGAGATTATGATTCGCCAGGGGTCCAGTCGCCGTTACACCTAATGTGGAGCAGTTGGTTGCATTTAACTATTGTCTGGAACTTTAGTATTTACTTAATCGTGTCGCATTATGTAGTTTGTTTTTTCTTTACATCCTTCTAGGTTTTAATTCCCCCATCGGTTGTCGTTGTGGTATTTAATTTGCAATGTGGCAGTTTCTTTATATGTTGTACCTCTTAATGTTATTTAGACTTTTCGATTCGAATAAGACCACCTTAAACTTAGTTGAAACATTACTACATATTATTATTAGGAATACATCTAAAGTATATAATCATTCCACATTGTATGCGGGCATAACGTCCTTTAGTAGCTCGTATAGATGATCATACATGAAAGGCTTAGCTAATTCCGCACGGAAATCGATCCTGGCTCTTGTTTTCTGTAAAAGGGAAAAGGGTAGTTAAAAAAAATTAATTATGCGTTCGTATTTATAATGATAGAGGTAACACTCGGTATATATTGAAGGATATGCTTACTAACCCGAGCCAGACGATAGCGTAGGATGGCTTATGTTTACATGCAGCAGACATGCAACAAAAGCATCAACATCCGCGGTTATCAGACCAAATCTTTTTTTTACCGAGGCTTTAGTGCGGTTGTTGTCGTTTCCGGTAAGATCTTCAAAGTTTTGTAAAACACGGTTCCAGAAAACTTTTGGATCTTCGTCAACCCCCTGTGGTGTTCCATGATTTGTTACCGCAATCCATGCTCCCACTACTCCTAAATCTTCATCACCGGTGAAGCGCATTGCCTGAGTAATTAAAATTATGTAGGACTATATCGACACGTTATTTGGGTTGACTGGTTTTTCTGCCACATATTAAACTTTGGACACAAATTTTATTCACCTGCGAATATAACTCATTCCAGAGGATCGTTTTTCAAACTATATATTTTCTTAAAGAGGTTCAAGATATTGTGGTGGAATGATATTGAAAGGCAACCTTATCGACGGTTTTATAGTGGTAGTCTGATGGAAAAGGTAATCTTGTGAACAACAAAGGACGTTTATAAGTGCAACAGAAATTGGTCATTTGTAAATAGTGAAAATGCTCTTTCCAAAAAGTTTAGGTCGTTTGCTGTTTAAGTGTATGTCGGTGACTAGCGGTACATAGGAAAAATACTGAAGTAATCTAAAATGAATATTAGTAAGACAAATAAGAAAGCGAATTTTGTTACGAAAAATTATATCTTAAAATATCATAATTATTAATTAAAATTATAAAAACATAACAAGTCTTAAGAAACAAGGGCAGTAGTAGTCTTATAAAAGGAAACAATGGCGGCATCCTCACTTACGAAAGTAAGTGCCTGTGCCTCCTACTCTCCGTTCTCATAAAAGTTATCATCACCCAATGGGTAAACATCAGCGTTTTCATCCACATCGGTAGTACCCGCATCGGAAGTGAGGATGCCATCATCCTCCTCACCGGGGCCCAATTCACCGTCTCGCAATCCTAGGAGGTGACGCTGCCAAATGTGCTCCGTGATATCGGTTTGCAAGAATCTCCGGCGGGCATGGCTCGAGATAATACGCGCGGGCTTCGCCACGTTACCTTGTACCGCAGGTGTATCTTCTCGTTCATCCAAAGTTGCCCATTCCGTATCACGGTACTCATGTTCCACACACATGTTATGCATAATTAAACACGCTCTCATAATAGTGTGTATGTCACGATGAGACCAGTAACGACAAGGATTCCTTATTATACCCCACTTCGACTTTAGACCACCAAAAGCACGCTCCACATCCTTCCTCTTTGCGTGGTGGTATTCATTAAATTTCTTCTGGACCGGCGGCATAACATCACGTTTATTATAGCTATGGACCACCCCAGGCATTTCGGTGTAGATGCCGTCCACCAGATAGTATCCATGTTTGTACTCGTTGCCCATAATACGGAAATTACAAGCGGGGGCTAACGCGTCATTGTCTCTATCAAATAATCCCGACTGCGCCAACACATTCAAGTCGTTGTTAGACCCGGGCTCGCCAAAAAAACAGTGCCAGAACCATCTATCGTACGATGCCACTGCCTGTAGAACAAGGTTTGGTTTCTTATGGTGTCCCACGTGTCGCCCTGCTTCTTGATGGGACATAACCTCCACTCCCAATGGGTGCAATCGAGGCTTCCTAGCATTCCAGGAAAACCACGAGCTGCGTTTTGAGCCAATAACCTCTTAGTATCTTCGGTTGTTGGCAGCCTCGTGTAACGGTCGTTAAATTCCCAAAGTAGTGCATCCATAAACTTCTTAGCATACATGTATATTGTTGAAGCAGCCATCCCGGTGTAATCGTCTAAGCTATCCGCCGCCACCCCCTTTGCCAGGTGTTTCATGACGGCAAGCATTTTCATATGAGGAGAGTGACTAGGGATGTTACACGCGCATCTCTTCGCTGCAAAAAATCGGGATCTCTAGCGCAAATTTGAGGCAATATTCTAAGAAAAACTTCTCGGGGCAAACCATGACGTCCCTGAAAACGCCGAGGTCCAAACACGCAACAAGGGTTAAAGTAGTCCGCATCATCCCGGCATCCGCCTCCACACGACATCTCGTTAACGGTTCTTCTAGTCAAGACTGCACTAGGTTCGGGTTGGTGCAAGTCATGCGCCTCCTGCAAAATTTGATGATACATGATGACGAAATCTCCATGGCTATCATCGTGGTACCGTTTCGGGTATGTCGCCTCTCTCCGTCGTCGCATATATCTAACGATAGCCGACTCCATTTTTCAGCTAAATATCAATTTAAATCATCATCGCAACGGATTTAAAACGGGGTATTGTTTTGTAAGAGGAAATAAGAAAATAAAAAATAACGCACTTAAACATGGATATGAAGAACATAAAAAGGGGATAAGACGAGGACCAACATACAAGAGTGAAAACTTAATATATCATACAAGAACTAAATAGCAAACATCTACTACGCCCTAGATAATCAACAGAATTTTAACCAGTTTTACTGGAGTCACCCAAAAAACTGACTATCTGGCACAACATCCATATCAGCTCCATCATCACCTCTAGGACCACTACCCTCCACAACCCCTTGCCAACTACCACCCAAGCTAAGCCCTAAAAAATCACTTGAGGTTGGTAAGTCACTAATCACCGGGGAGGCATGCTCAAATAACGGGTTATGCTCTACAGGGGGGTTACTATCATGAGGGTGAGGGACATAATAAGCATTCGATGCGGAAGGGTCTGCACTGGACGCTTGCGACGGTGTTGGGTTTCCGGCAAGGATACTCCAGCGCAATATGAGGTGGGAAATGTCTGTTCTTCCTGACTTGAATAGAATAGGCCTTCAGATGTTCGGAACTACGATGGGTTGTGGGGGTGTTATACACCGCTCGACGACGACTCTCATCATATACCACCTATCTGCTACTCTGAATCAGCCAGTATGCCTCCCCCGCAAACCTGCGTAACTCTTCCTAAAAAACAAATTAAATTTTTTTTAAACAATTATGTTTAACAATGAAGAAACTCCAAATGAAAATGAAAATGAGATATAAAATGACTAACCTCCGAGACGTTGGCGTCAGAAAAATTGTATGGGTTCTCTCCTTCCATGGGGACTGGAACTAGCTCCTCAAACGAATCTTTGTAGAAGGGCATGTCCCATTGTAGGTTTGGGAGTTGCCTCATGGACTGTCCTACTTGGTCGTATGTGTATGTCTGGGATGACATGCTAGGGGGTGGGCCTTGGGGCATCAAACTACGGGGTATACCGCCGTGACCAACTCCGATATCATCATGTGTGTCTATGTGAGTTGTTTTTGTCCTAAGGGCTCCCACGCTATGAGTTTTCCAAAATTTGGAATACACTTCATCGACAGGGAAGGAAGTGATCACTAACCTCAACCTCCATACCATCTAATACTTCCTCCAATCTAGGTGGGTTGCATGGGATAACTATCGCACCAAACACCTGCCTCATACACCTCTCGGCCAGATAAACTGAAGCTCTTGCACCGTCCTTGTCCTTAAACACACATCTCCTCTTAGACATCTCAAGTGCGGTTTGGAATGCATCAGTGTGTTGGTGTTCACTGTCCCCAAACCAGGGGTCCTAGATAACCAAATCACCCATCCTAATATCTATCTGAGCGCGTGCATCTGACAGAGAGTGTTTGTGAAGATCTTTTTGTCCCTTCGTCCTAAGGTTCAACACATTAAATAGACTAATAGCCGGGTGTGGATCCAGTTGATCATCTCTCAGGTTTTCCTTCAAAACAGGTTGACAATTACGGAAATAAAAATAATACCAGAACTCTAAGATCATCGACATGCCACCCATATCCTTCTGTTTGCACGAACTCCAGTCATCCAGGTATTTGTACAGAACGCCCAAAGTTGGAGTACCCCAATCATAAGACCCAACAACATCCAAATTATCCAACACTATACACCATCGTTTATCTACTCTAACACTACAGTCTGCAAACAAAAAAGAACCAATACACCAGAGCAAGAACATTCTAGTCAGTTCGTCGGCAATGCCGCAGTTGTCAACATTGTCCCTACTTAAAATGAAATTAAACAAGTGAGAAACTCGCATCGTGCATGCCTTGGAATCATAATCTCCAGTTCTCACATCATGTAGTCTTCTTTGTTCCATAACATCTAACACACCCCGGAAATACCTAGCATCCATAGCTTCTACTTCTTGCGCCGTCATTGTTTCCTTTGGTAATTCTGGGATTGGATTACCTCCTCCAATTGGAATACCAGTCAACCGATAGAAATCTAGAGGAGTCAAACCTATTTCAAACTCTTTGAAGTGAAAAGTTCTAGTCTTCTTCCACCACCTCTCACATATAGCTTCGGTTAATCCTTTATCCCCATACTTAAAATTAAATTGGAATATAGACTCTAAACCACAGCATTGAAGAATTAATAATGCACGGGGGTTGTTTCTAACCACTATCTGATAAAATTTATTTAAGTTGGTTCAAGTGCTCCTAAATGTTCCGTCTCGCTTATCTACTAAGTTGTCGGCCTTATGTTGTATCTCGCCGACACCTTGAGATAGTTGGGATAACTTCTCATACCTAGACTAATCGATATCCTCCATTATCTAAAAAGTGAAAAGACCAAGGGAAGCACAATCAACATGTGAATAACAAAAATCAAACGCCTATGTTAATCGATGCACAATCAACATATGAATTCACACGTTCACATTCACATCACATGGAGGGATGCACATTGCTCAAATGAAAATCCTAGTCAAAGTGATAATAACAACATCAATTCCACCCCTTGAATCTTCTAAACATCAACTCAAAAGAATACATGACTTAATCCTAAAACACATTGCAAAATGCTATAAACCACAAAAAGAATTTCCAACAAAATAATATTTACAACAAAATCATATTAACAACAAATTCATATTAACTACATCATATTAACAACATCAATTTCCATCAAAATCATATTAACAACATCAATTTCACCCATATATTCATCACAACCTCAACTACATCATATTAACAACCTCAATTTCACCCATATATTCATCTCAACCTCAACTAAATCATATTAACAACATCAATTTCCAACAAAATCATATTAACAACATCAATTTCACCCATATATTCATCTCAACCTCAACTACACCATATTAAAAACATCCATTTCACCCTTATCAAATTACAAATTTCAAATACATTATACCAAGCATAAACACAACTAATTCAATCCATCAAATTAAGAATCAATCATGGTTTTATGTTTCACCAAAATTAACCACGAATAGCAACAACCCTAACTCACATTTTAATTTTTTGAAATCAATACAAAAATTATACAACTGCAATATCAACATAATCAAAATTATGCATCCAATAACACCTAAATCAATCCATTTATAACTAAAATCAAGAATCATAAAACAACTAAATCAAAAAAACAAAAATTACTTACCTAGTGTGGATTTTGATGATGAAATCTCACAAAAATACCACCAATCGATTACCCTCGGCTTCTAGAGCAAACCCCTCAAAATTTTCCGCTCCTTAAACACAATTTTTTTTCAATCAAACCATGAACATGGTTGAGGTTAAGGAAAAAAGAAAGAAAGAAAGAAAGGAGAAGAAGAAGTGCGGCTTCTGTAACTTTTAGGGTTCTCTATGAAACGCAAGTTCAAACTGCGTGTTGACGGGTCAACATGGTCAATACGCATGTTGAAACTGCGTTTTTTGAGTTTCCCTATGAGACGCAGTTTCAAACTGCGTTGCACGTAGGTTCCAAATGCGTTTCATCTGGGGATCTTGGATTCCCATTGCGCCCGGGCGATGAATTTTGGTGATGTGGATCCAAGGAAAACCTTGAATCTTGGATCCCCGTTAGAGCTAGCCTAAGAGAAAAGATTACACTTTTTCATCCCTATGGATATATTCTACTATCCAAGCAGGGAAATTAGAAGACATTTCTAAAATTTGATAATCTAAGATACCGTGTTTTGTTAATGATTAGGTTGATTAAATTAAGCAAGATTACAAGGAAAAGGTTGTGCTGCCATTAATGGTGTGGATGAGTACCTCCCGAAGGATTCTAACTCTAGACGAGTCTTTCCCGTGTGATTGTTCCATCCCTTTTCTAGCTTTTTCAAGTCTCACACCCGTGTGGAAAGCCACTTAATATCTCTTACCATAAAGTAGCACCAAACCATATCAATATGCAGTACCGACACATTGTCAATCTTCTCAATCACCGCCGGATCACATAGCGCAAAAGACTCCTACCCCATGTTAAGCACGTCTAGGGCATCCCTATACTTTTGTTGCTTAATCAAATGTTTCCCATTCGCGTGCAGCATCAGCCCAATCATCATCCCTTGCCTATCAGTCTCGGAACCCAACTGAAACGTTTCTCCATTCTGATTCTCCAGTTCCGTATTAAAATTCTCGACTGGTAAATAAGAAGGAGAAGAGGATGAGCAAACACAAGCGATTGATGTTGGTGAAAGCTACGGAGGGGTTTCTAACCGTAGCTAAACTCCGGGGGATTTACGGTGTGAAAATCAAACCGTATTAAAATTCTCCGGGGGATTTACGGTGAAAATCAAACTATATTAAAATTCAGTTGAGGTTACGGTGGGTTTTCCACCCTAGGAAAAACTTTCAGCGTGGTTTTCCAACCGTATACAAAGTAGATTTTGATTTTGATTTTTTCGAAAATTTAATATCGGTAGGAAAACCTAACCTTAAACATTTCATACGGTTGGGATTTCATATTTTCCCAACCGTATAAAGTTATGAAACTAATTTTTCAATCGCTAATTTAATCAAATCAAACCTATTTATGGGATCAAAAACAATAAAAAAAGGGTTGGGTTTTCGATCCTTACCCAATTAAAGTTATTTCTATAGAGAATCAACGGATTAATCGTCGTTGAAAAAAAAAAAAGGCGATGGAGGAGAAGAAGAGGGGAAGAAGAAGAGACTGTTGTTTTTTTTTTTGGGCGGGGGTGGGGGTTAGATTTAGTTTTTGATTTAATTAGATTTATGTTTGGTAATTATTTTGGTTATCAAAGGATATTTTTGTATATTTGATAACAAAATAGGTCCCCACTCATCCACATTTAGGATAGTTGAATCCATAGGAGCCCTCAAAACCAAATCCTTGGAGCCCCTATAATAGGTTTCTAACAAAAACTTGTGTACTTACGGCAGTATGATAAGTGATTAGCACTCCGATCATTTTTTTAGTCGACTAAGAAACATCGGGTGCTCTGACGATTTTCACGCTCCCTCACATTATGGAGGTAGGAGTTTGAATCCCCTAATTATCAAGCAAGTTCAAATTTAAAAGAGTTTGGATATAGTTTAGGGACCACTGTGTTATCCTATTAAAAAAAATAGTCGACTCAGAAATGTAAATCAGCAAAAACACAACACATAGGTGGATAGGACACTATGTGTTGAAGCTCGGGGTTTCCTCTATGTTGTGATGTTTGCTAAAGAGATGTGTATGGATTTTTTATTTTTATTTTGTAAGTAAGATTTCGTTAATAAAACTAGACTACTAGAGTAAGGTTGAAGTCCGAATTACATCATGAGTAGAGGCATTTAATATCATGAGATTTGAGTCTCTTTTCCTAATATTAGATTTATCTACTCACAGTTTGTGATTAATACATGAAAAGGGAATTACACCCCAATCTAAAATGTCGTGAAATTTTTTAGCTTCTTTTGTTAATGTATCTACTACTTCATTACCCGTTTAGGGTACAAAATAAAATCCTAAGAAGTTCTCACAATGTCTTGTTCTTCTATTTGCTTTCTTCAAAATAGCTTCACTGCTCCAAGAGATGGCCACTGGATTGGTGGCCTTCTAGATTTTTAATTAAGCTTTCATAATCACTTTCGATACTGAAGTTGGTGATATTTTTTTCTGTTGCCCGTGTTAATGCCTGCAATAAACCTATTTCCTCTACTTCTTGAGGATCTGAACAGGCCGAGGTCCTGCTCTTCCTCCGTCAAAAGTACCTGAATCATGTCGTAGAATTAGTGCAAAACTAGATGGAAGAGAGTCAGAGGTCCATGTTGCATCCACATCGATTTTTAGGTTATGTATATCCGGAGCTAACCAGGGGATGGGTTATTTTTTAACTTCTTTTCGACTGCTTTTACTAATAGTTTTATTTTTCCTTGACCAGTAGTCCAAATGTTTTTGAACTTCTACGGCTAATTGCTGATGAGTTTGAGATGAGTGTTGAAAGGTTTTATTACATCTTGTTTTCCATATAACCATATTTTAGTTGAAATTAGTTATAAGGATATTACATCATTTGGGGATTGGAACCAATCCTTACAAATATGTACTATTTTAGTGGCGTTACTAAATTGACATAAACAGAATTTGGACCTAATTTCCAAACTGCTTTAGCAAAGGAGCAATGTAAAAAAAAGATGTTTAACTATTTCCTCATGTTCCCCTCAGAAAGAACATTTAGGATTAATATTACGAATTTTGAGTTTGTTGATAATGCATTTTGTAGACATTTCCACAAGAAGAGTTTAATTATGGGAGAGACTTCTAATTTACATAGAGATTTTCAAAAAGTTTCATTTAAAGATAGGCTAGATAAGTTGGTTCCTTTCTCATTAAGTTTATTATACATAAACTTTACTATGAAGTCCCATGTATTTGTTAACTTCCATCTCAGCTTATCTTTATTTAAGATACTAGAACAACTTAGGAATTGATTAATCTTACATATTTTTACTGCTACAAATTCAGGGAAAGAAGAAAAGATTAAAGTTATATTCTACCTTTTAGTAGACAGATCAATCAAATCTGTTACAAGAGATAGATAGTTATTGGATGAGGTTTCAAATATTGAAAGAGTGTCACCCAATCCCGGTATCCATTTATTATCCCAAATGTTTA
This sequence comes from Papaver armeniacum, assembly GCA_023531295.1. Taxonomy (NCBI): domain Eukaryota; kingdom Viridiplantae; phylum Streptophyta; class Magnoliopsida; order Ranunculales; family Papaveraceae; genus Papaver; species Papaver armeniacum. The sequence goes on from JAJJWW010004204.1 coordinate 34,476, forward strand.
TACTTAGACCATCTCCTACTTCCCATATACTATTTTGTTCTACCATCTTCAGACCTTTATAGATACATTTCCAAATCCATAAAACATTTATCAGGGGGTTTATCCCTGAGAGGGGATTTATTTCTGAAATATTTAGGCCCTAAAGATTGAGCACATAGCGTATTGGGTTCCTTTTGTAACCTCCAAGCCACCTTGTATAACATAGTTAAGTTAAATTTGTGAGCATCTTTAAAGCTTAAACCTCCTATACTCATTGGTTTACACATACTTGGCATCATGTTTTATTCCCCACCAGATTTTGTGTAGTACTCTTTAGCATCATGTTTTATTCCCCACCAGAAATCTCTTTGAATTGCATTTATTTTATTAGTGATTTTTTTTTGTATGACAAAACATCTCATCTGGGAAGTGGGAATACTATCCATAGCTGATTTGTTCAAAATCATTTTACTAGTATGGGGTAAGACTTTACTTTTCCATCCTTGAGAATTATCTTCCATATTTTTCACTATATTCTCAAAAGTTTTTATATTAGATTTATTTATCTTTGATAAGAGGTGCCCCATATATTAATTTGTAGAAACTACCATATAGTCCTAAAAATAATATAATAGAGTGGGTTAGGTCATGTTGAGCTAGTCAACTGTTTGTTTGGTCCTTTTTTATAATATATATTACTGTTTGGTCATAGAAATTATTGTTTGGTCCTAGGGTGGACAATACTCACGCGGGATGACGTCATGGATGATGTAATTATGTTTTGATAGTGGCAAAAAAATCCTTTTGGGACCATATATATATATAATCAATACAAAATATCTCATTTTTCAGATTTACTTTCTCTTTCCTCCTTTTTTTCATATCCAATTTTTCTCTGTTTTTTCTTCTTTTTGTTGATGAAGATGAGGATCTTCATGATGAAGACGATGACGACGACGATGATGATGATGAAGACGACGGTGATGTTGAAGACGATGATGAAAATAATTCATCATCTTCCGTTTTTCTAGGTTTTTTGATTTACAAAGATGATGAAGACGGTGAAGATGACGAAGGTTTTTAGTTTCGTCTCTGCTTCTGCTGAATATGATGAAGAAGATGAAGATGATGAAGACATATTAATGATGTTGTTGAAGACTCGAAAATTATGAAGAGACGATTTACAGAGATTGATTTGATTTTCTCGTGAGTTTCATTTAATCTTTGTCAATCATCTTTTTGTTATTCGATTTTTGTAGATCTGTGTTTTTGATTAGGTGTTCATTCGAAAAAATGAACTCTTTTTTGTTCATAATAATGAAAGTTTTGTTATCTGTTCATTCGAAAGAGTGATGGTAGGTCTAGAAACAGTACCTACAATAACAACTGCAAGTGCACAGTGTCCTAATGTAACACAGAGCAAGCACAGGCCGATCCTCAGGGACAAGGTGGGTGTAAGTTGAAGCTACGGTCTTACTAAAACTGATAACAATAAGAAGTAACCAAAAGGGGTTGGTTTGTTTGCCGATACGGCTTGATGATGGTAAAGATGATGCCAAGACTGCAATAAACAAAAATGAAGCAAATAGTAATCTAAACAAGCAGATAAATAAGGTGTTAGGGCAGTCGAATCCACCGCTTAACCTACACTAAGTCAATTCAGTCTCAATACTATTCTTGTCCCTTGTATAGACATCGGTGAACTTCTAGGCTCTGTCGACTATCTAGATAGTAGTGAAGATTCTAGTCTGCTGCATATCAAAAGGGTAGTTTCAGGAGGATGGTTTAGAGTCACTAAGATAATTATCTAATCCTAGTATTAGCTGTCTTCTCACAAAACAACTAACCACAGATCAATCACTTAGATGAGTAAACAATCCTGATATGGATATTCTAATCGCAACTAAGGTATCCCTCCAAAGTACTAAATGTATGATTAAGGCACAACTAGTCTAAGGATCGAACAACAATCAGTTAAGCATGAGTTGCAGCACAAACAACACAGTGGTGTTCTAACTACAATGGATACATGGCATACACTGTGAAAGCAAAATGCTGAAGTTCTCAGGTTATATTTATCCAAAATATTATAGCACAACAAGAACAATATAAAAACTTGAATTAAACTTAACAATAGATTAATGGTTTCATTAAAACCCTAACTATGAAATCAGAACATGATGAAAACACAGAAATCAAACCTAGACTACTGCTTGGTGCACTGGCTACTCCGGGCATGCCTTTCTCTCTACAATCTTCTCCTTATCTATACACAATTTCACTCAATTCCTCTTTAATTTGATAATTGAAGAATATCCACTCACCCAAAATGCGATTTCTGATAGACCCCTACTCTGATTCATCTCTGCAAGTCTTTGATTTGATGTTCTCCAGCTGTTGAATCTACCCTTAATATTATCTCTCTCAACCATAGCTTCTAGGGTTACTGTTCTTGACAAGAGAAAAGATAAGATTGAAAGAGATAGAGGTTAAGAGTCTAATTGCTTAGGGTGGCTGATCTCAAAGGTTATTGGGGATGGAATTGACTGATGTAGGGATGGTGAAGTGAAGTTTTTGCAGAGCTTGGAGCGAAGATGGAATTAACGTGAAGAAGTGTTGGCTTCTGTTCGGGTAAGGGAAGAGTGGTAGGTGCTAGGGTGTTAGGCGGGTGTATCAATTGTTGATGCACCACATGAATATGTTGTTGGATGTTATGCAGCTCTATCAAATCTGGTGGCTCAGACATGGCAGCGGGTTTGGGTCTTGGATCTTGGGTTTTATCTTCTAGGCCCATGTCTTCTTCAAAGCTAAAAATCTCAAGCCCACTTCTAGTTTTAGGTCTTACAAACAACATTCTTCACTTGCGGATGAGGTGCAAACAACATTCTTCACTGCCTTCTAGCGGGAGCTTTGTTATTTCTCTTCCATTTTCACCAATTCTCCCCTCTTTTGGCTTCTCAATTCATCCAAGCTTTATTTAGTACCTAAAAACATAAAATTAATTAGTACAAGTATTTATTCTTGAAAACAATGAAAATACAGAATTTGGGATAATATATGATTTTAAGCGCAAAAGATGAGTTAAATGCCAATAAAAAGGTGTAGAAATATGCAATATTTGGCACTCATCAAGTGAACTCTGTTTTTTGTTATGTATTCATTTTTAAGAATAAAGTGTTCATTTGAAAGAATGAACTCTGTTTTTTTATTCATAATAATGAACTTTGATTAGGTGTCCATTTGAAAAAATGAAATCTGTTTTAGTTTTGGTTTGATTGGGTGTTCATTTGGAAGAATGAACTCTTGTTTTTGTTCATAATAGTGGAATTTTTGTTTTATGTTCATTTGAAAGAATGAATTCTATTTTCATATAGGTTTTATTAGGTGTTCATTTGTGATGTAGGACATCTGCCTGTATCAACTGTCACAGTTGATCCAATTCGTCCGTATCAATAATTCTAGTTGATCCATTACGTTGTATCAACTATTAGAGTTGATCCCTTGCACCTGCTTTGGTTTACTTGTTTATCAAGTCTAGTATTTCTTCTTTTAGAGTTTCTTATTTCTTCTTTTAAGAGTTTTACTATTTTTAGGTTCTTGTTCATGCCTATATAATCAGGCTTATTTCGTTCTTGTAAAAACACATTATTATTATCAAGATTAATTAAAACAACTCTTTTCAAAGCAATCTATCTTTCTCATCTTTAAACCTTATTATTCTTCTGTTTTCTCATCCTTTTCTTCCCTTCTCAACACCAGCAATCTCTGAATTGCTTTCTTCTTATACGTACTACACTAGTTGGTATCAGATACTGCGTTTTTAGATCTTTATCTACGAAACAGATCCTTACACAGCTTCTGCAACAAACTCTAAACCCTATTTTTTCATGGCTGATCAACCACTTACAAAAGCTGATCTTCATGAGATTAGAACTTCCTTGAAAACTCTTGAAACAAACATCACAGCTCTTTCAGTTGATTTCGAGAAAAAAAACTGGGAGTACGCGACGACTTAATACTCAAATTATGGAGACGTGTTGGTTTTGAGGACAAATATATGCCTAAGTTAACTGATGATACAGGAGAAGGCGAAACGAAAACTGAAGGACTAGAAGATGATGGAACAAAAAAAGTTACCCCTACTTTTGTTCAGAATACTTCCATTCCTGAGAACGTCTCACATTATATTCAACACAAAGAGCCGTTGGAAGGTTTTCTTAACAAAAAGCCTGTTACTATGCATATCCACAATGATGAAGATGACGCAACTGAAGAAATTGAAGCACAAAAGTGGATAGACGATAGCAGATTAAATTCTAGTCTTAATCCTTATGAAACTCTCCCAGAATATAAATTGAAGGTTGATATACCTAAATTTCAAGGTGGATTACAAATTTAAAACTTACTAGATTGGTTTTATGAAGTAGAATCCTTTTTCAACTTCATGGACGTCCCTGAATCGTCTAAGGTTAAACTGGTATCTTATAAATTAAAAGGTGGAGCTGCAGCTTGGTGGGAAACACTCTGTGAAGATCGACGTAACTATCACAAACCTCCTATTCGTACTTGGGATAGAATGAGACGTTTATTATGAGATAAGTTTTTACCTAGAGATTATAAACAACAACTGTTTATCAAACTTCAAAACTGTCGACAAGGAGCTCGACTGGTAGAAGAATATGTAGCTGAGTTCTATGGGTTGGTTGCTCGTAACCAATTGAATGAAACTGAAGAGCAATTAGTTGCACGTTTTATAAACGGTTTAAACAATTTAATTCAGCAAGGGATGACACAATCCGTGTTTACTATGGTTGAAGCTATCCAACAAGCTATCAAAGTCGAAAGGCATGTACTCAATACTTCCAGACAAGCAAACCCACGACAAGCTTGTTATCAACATTTTTATAAAGCCGCCAGACCCTCAAATTCTTATTATGGTAACCAAGGTGAAAGGGGATCAACAATCGTTGTTGATCCACAAGACCTCAGTTATGGTCCATCTTATCAACAACAACAACAACAACCAGTGAAATTTTCTTTTGCTCAGCCAACTTCACCTACAAATACTTCACCTATCTTACCATCTCCTGTTGAACCTCAATCCGTTCAGCAATACCAAGACAAACCATCCAGTATCAGATTCTCTAATAGAATGCAACAATAATTTCCACCTCAAACTAAGGCTCCTAACATTTATTCAAAATTTCGTGGAGATAAATGCAATAAATGTAACCAACCTGGTCACTCTTCGTCAGACTGTCGATGCTTTAATGGTTTCATTGGAGATAATCAAGTACATACTGCATCAAAAGATACTGAAGTTGATGATGATGATGACAGTGAAGAAGTTGAAAATATTGAATTACATGAAACTTATGGTGATAACTTTGTTGGAATGAGTCGTCCACTCATGCTTACCAAACCATGTTATTCTCAAAGACATAGTATTTTCAAGACCAAGTTTTTTATTGGTGGGAAGGTCTGTGAGATGATTATTGACAATGGTAGTGTAAACAATTATATTGCGTCTATTGTTGTGGATAAATTGGGATTACCAACTACACCACATCCTACTCCTTATTATGTAGGTTGGGTGAATAGCTCTTCAACACAACGTATTACTCATCAGTGTGTTGTTAAGTTCTCTTTTGTTGGATATGAAGAATATGTGCTCTGTGACGTTATCAATATGACTGCAACACATCTTCTCCTTGGAAGGCCTTGGCAGTATGATGTTCGAGCAGTTCATAACTGTTTTGAGAATACTTATACTTGTTACAAAGATGGTAAACGAGTGACTCTGTTTCCTTCAAATTCTTCTTCAGTAATTCAAGAACGTAGTGATTGCAAGACTACTGCTTTGGTAGCTACTATATCTCGATCTTTTCATTCATCTCATACTTTGATTTCTCATGAAGACACCCAACCTATGGTACCAATTCTTACACAAGTACAACCTTTATTATCTAAATTTCATGCATTATTTCCTGAAGAATTACCTGTGAGTTTACCATCTTTTAGAGATGTTCAGCATTGCATTGATCTTATACCTGGAGCTTCTTTACCTAATCAAGCTCATTATAGGTTAAGTCCGACAGAACATGAAATTCTATAGGGTCAAGTTACTGACTTATTAGCTAAAGGGTTAATTAGACCTAGTAATAGCCCTTGTGCTTGTCCTGCTTTTCTGGTGCCTAAGAAGGATAATGGATGGATAATGTATATAGATTGCAGAGCTCTGAATCGTATTACCATTCCTTATAGGTTTCATATTCCTCGTATTGAGGATATGATTGATCTTTTAGATGGGTCTATTATTTTCACTAAACTTGATCTTCGCAGTGGTTATCATCAAATTAGAATAAGAGTGGGGGATGAATGGAAAATTGCTTTCAAAACAAGAGAGGGTTTATATGAATGGCTTGTTATTCCTTTTGGCCCGTCTAATGCTCCTAGCACCTTTATGAGACTCATGAATCAGGTTTTACAACCCTTTCTGAGTAAGTTTGTCATTGTATACTTTGATGACATACTGATTTTTAGTCACAGTGCAAAGGAACATATAGTTCATCTTTCTCAAGTGTTCAAGGCCTTACTCGACCATTCTTTGTTTGTGAATTTGAAGAAATGCACATTTATGTCCTCTGAAGTTACTTTCTTGGGATATGTCATCTCTTCCAAAGGTAATCATGTTGATCCTTCTAAAGTTCAAGCTATTATGGATTGGCATGTTCCTACTTCTATCAAAGAGGTGAGAAGTTTTCATGGATTAGCTTCTTTTTATATGCGTTTTGTAAGAAATTTCAGCATCATTGTTGCACCTCTTACTGATTGCTTGAAGACGGACAAGTTCATCTGGACTGAGGAAGCTGATAAAAGTTTCAATATTCTTAAAGAGAAACTGTGTTCAGCTCCTATTCTTGTCATGTCCGACTTTTCCAAGCCTTTAAAGTTGACTGTGATGCTTCTATTATTGGAATTGGAGCAGTTTTATCTCAGGTTGGGCATCCAGTTGCTTACCATAGTGAAAAGAATTCTGATACACAGAAAAATTTGTCTACATATGAAATGGAATTACTTGCACTTGTGCAAGCTATTAAACAGTGGCATACTTATTTGGTTCATCGAGAGTTTGTCATTAATACTGATAATCATGCGTTGAAATATCTCCAGACTTCAGTTAAAGTTAACCGTATGCATGATAGGTGGTTATCTACAATTAACAAGTACACTTTTTCCATTAAACATAAAAGTGGAAAGCTTAATCAGGTTACAGATGCTCTGAGTAGAAGGCGACATCTTTTAGAAGCTATTCGAAATGAAAGTTTTACTTTTGATTATATCAAAGAATTATACGCTGAGGATGCTGATTTTAAGTAACTTTGGGAACAATGCAGTTCTTTGGCTCATGGCGTTGATGACTTTCTCATTCAAGATGGATTCTTATTTAAAGGTAATCGTCTTTGCATTCCTAATGGTTCTTTACGTTTTCATTTAATACGTGAACTGCATGGAAGTGGACTTGGTGGTCATTTTGGAAGAGATAAAACAATTGCACTTATGGAGGAACATTATTATTGGCCTTCACTAAAGTGTTATGTACAAAAATATGTTATGCGATGCATGGTTTGTCAACAAGCTAAGGGTACTATTCAAAACACCGGCCTTTATACTCCTTTATCGATTTCAGAATCTCCATGGGTGGACATTAGTATGTATTTTATTCTTGGTTTACCCCGTACAGTTAGAGGGAATGATTCAGTTATGGTTGTGGTAGAAAGATATTCCAAGATGGCTCATTTTATAGCCTGTAAAAAGTCTACTGATGCTTCAAATGTTGCATCTTTATTTTTCAGAGAGATAGTTCGTTTACATGGCATTCCTAAGTCCATAACTTCTGATAAAGATACTAAATTTCTGAGTTATTTCTGGAAGACATTGTGGATACGTTTGGGCACTAGTTTACAGTTTAGCACTACTTCTCATCCTCAAACAGATGGACAAACTGAAGTTGTTAATCGTTTTTTGGGTAATTTGATTCGAGCCAAATGCATTGATAACAACAAACAATGGGATATTTTGCTACCTCACATGGAGTTTGCATTCAACAATTCTGTCAACAGATCCACAGGTAAAACTCCGTTTGAAATTGTCTATTCCAAAGTCCCTAATCATATATTAGACTTGGTTGTAATTCCTAAGCTACCTACTTCCAATGTCAAGGCTGATAATCTGTTGGAGCAAGCTTCTCAATTACATCATGAAGTCAAAACAAAACTTGAGGAGTCTAATGCTAAATACAAGGATGCTGCTAATAAGAACAAAAGATTCAAAACTTTTCAGGAAGGCGAGCTGGTCATGATTCATCTGCGTAAAGAACGATTTCCAGTTCATACCTATAACAAGACTAAGATGAAGAAGTACGACCCTTTTAAAATTTTGAAGAAAATCAGTGACAATGCATATGTCATTGATCTACCTAAGGAATGGAACATCTCTAATGTGTTCAATGTTCAAGAAATTTTCACCTTCTATGGTGATAATGAACTGTTATTTGTTTCCATCAACTCAGAGACGAGTTTTTCTCAAGAAGGGGGGACTGATGTAGGACATCTGCCTGTATCAACTGTCACAGTTGATCCAATTGGTCTGTATCAATAATTTTAGTTGATCCATTACGATGTATCAACTATTAGAGTTGATCCCTTGCACTTGCTTTGGTTTACTTGTTTATCAAGTCTAGTATTTCTTCTTTTAGAGTTTCTTTATTTCTTCTTTTAAGAGTTTTACTATTTTTAGGTTCTTGTTCATGCCTATATAATCAGGCTTATTTCGTTCTTGTAAAACACATTATTATTATCAAGATTAATTAAAACAACTATTTTCAGAGCAATCTATCTTTCTCATATTTAAACCCTATTATTCTTCTGTTTTCCCATCCTTTTATTCCCTTCTCAACACCAACAATCTCTGAATGGCTTTCTTCTTATACGTACTACACTAATTTGAAAGAATGAACTCTTGTTTTTATTCATAATAGTGGAGTTTTTGTTGTATGTTCATTTGAAAGAATGCTCTAATTTTTTGTTCTTAATAACGAATTTTTTGTAGAATATAATGAAGTATAAATTTTTTATGAAACAGAATGAACTCAAATCTACAAAAAGCCTGATAGTTAATCAAACAAAATGTACAGCTACAAGAAAATAAGTAGGAATTAACATGGAAGGGTATTTTTATCCGTTTTATATTTTTCAAATAATTATGGACCAAACAGAAAAAGCTTTTTCCCAAAGGACCAAACAGACTTGGGACCACTTAAAAAGGGACCAAACGATTATTTCCCCTATTAATTTTCATATTTATGTGCTTAATTTCGAGCAGTTTAGACAACATTCCTTGGTATTTTGGATAAACTTTTTGACTAAAGAAGACTCTTGATTTGTCGAAATCGATTAATTGACACGAGGCTTTACTAAACAAATCAATTGTACTTAGTAAGTTTTTACATTCTATTAAGTCTGCCTTTACAAAAACAAGGCAGTAAAAATTGCACTGCCTATCGGAGCTAATTTAACTCCATGAAGTATTTTTTTTTCTTGAGCTTACAGGATTCTAGAAAAAACTTCCATGCATGTAATGAAGAGGTATGGAGATAAAGGATCTCCTTGACGAATGCCCCTAGAGGGATTAAAGAATTTCCTTGGAGTTCCATTTAATAAACAACAATTGATATAGTTGAAATACATTGCTCTATCAGAGAGCATACTTCAGAACTGAAACCAAAAGTTTTTAAAGATGTGAGGAGAAAGTCTCAATTAACAATACCAAATACTTTGGACGTATCTATTTTGACTCATAATCCTCCTGTTCTTAGATTTTTCTTCTTAAAGGAATGGATTATGTCATGTGCTACTATAATATTATTTGAAATTTGTCTAGAGGAGAGGAAAGCCGATTGGAAAGGTGATGTGATCTTGCCCAGCAGAGGTTTAATTTTATTTGTTATAATCTTAGCTATGACTTTATATATTGTGTTGCAAAAACCAATTGGTCTGAATTTACTTGGGTCTTTCGGATATTTAATTGTAGGAAGTTCATCTATTTATTTATTTTGAAAAATTTTTGAATTGTGAGAGTCACCTGAGATCCAACTGTGTCCTTGATATTTAAAAAAAAAAAAAACTCACTGGGAAACCATCGGGACCTGGTGATTTGTTTGGTTTCATTTTCGTAAGGACATAGAAGATTTCGTCTTTAGAAGGTACAAAAGAGATGGAAAGGTTTTCATTAATTTTTACACAAGCTGGAACGTTCTCTAGGATGGACTCATGTAAAGAGTGATTTCTATTGTAAGTGACTATGTTTTAATTATTGGCCATACATTTAATGTTATTCCACTTTCTCCTTCTTAGAGTAACAATATGGAAATATTTTGTGTTTTTTTCACATGGTTTTATCATGCTATCTCTTGATTTTTGTTTTGATATTGCTTCATTTGTATCATAAATATTTTCCAGTCGGTCCAACTTTTCTTTCAGATTGTTCAGACGTTCCTTTATCTTTAATCCTTTTTGTTTCTTTTTATTATTCTAAAATTATTCTTCTTGGTTGGCCTAAAGTGTTCATTTTCCAATCAGCTAAGTTTTCTCCTAAGGTTTTTAGATTCGATACTAAGAGATGGAGGGTTTTGTGTTAGAGTTGATTACAGGAGTTCTGATCAACTCTAACATATGATTTTTTTTTTCTTCCATGTATCATAAAATTTAAAAATCCACTCTTCTCTAGAGAAGGATTTATCCAGAGAAAGCAAAATATGGCAATGATATATCTGATCCAATGACACCTAGATGAAAAGACTAGCTTTTGAGAATTGTAAGTTCCATTCTGCATTCTCCACAGTTTTGTGTAGTCTTTCTTGAATATTTTTTGTACATTTCCTATGATTGTTCCAAGTAAAGTTATATCATGAATATCCTAATCATCTAAACCTACTCATTCTAAGATTTTATGGTAGTATTCGCTTTCAGATTTCCTAAAAAGTAAGCCTCCTAGTTTTTCTGATTGATCAAAAATGATATTGAAATCTCCTATTACTAACCATGGCATTTTCCTAACGTTGACTTTGGCAAATATTTCTTCTAGAGAGTCTCATTTTATATTTCTTTGGAAGGATAAGGGCTACCATAGAAGCAAGTTAGTACCCATTTGTTTGAATCAAAATTAGTTTTAACTATAATATTTATCCTATTTATATTCCATTGAACATGTCTAAGAAGAAACCATCTAACCATGCTACTGTACTAGTCCTCCTGCTAGACCTATGGGATCCACATATGGTTATTTGGATAATAAGAAACCAAATGTCTTTGTGATTTGTTTCTAGATAAAAAAGAGAATTTCAGGTATTTCTTGTTGTTACAGAATTTTAGATGATTTTATGAAAAGCAGTTTCCACATCCCTGGACATTCCTAGCTAAGATTTTCATTATAGGGGATTAGGTAATCCAAATTTTCATTTATTTTTTAAAAGGTTTCAATCAAAATAATCTAGACAACAAATATATTTGTTAGAGCACTGCTCGGTCGAACTCACAAGCGTTGCTATCTCGAGCTTGTTTGTCAAGTTTAGTTGCCAAAACTATAAGTCTTGATTTATAGTTTACTTATAACTAAGTCTCGGATTAGGATAAAAAGTGTAGTTGAGATTTAGACTTCACGGCGTTCATCGATTGAAGACGAAGAACTACTAAGGGTAGCTTGTGGAACTTCATCAACAAAAGGTATGTGGAGATTTGAACTCATCTATCACTCAAAAGTATATCTACTTTATCTCCTATTTGAGACAAAAGTCGTATAGCTATATAGACTTCAATTATACACATTTGATATTTCGAGCTGAGTTTAACTCGCTTACATATGTCTCGAAATATGTGTTGGTAAGCTTTCGCTTTAACCAAGTTCATCTTATATTCTTGACGAAAGTCAAAAGATGATCATGTGAAAATCACCTGGTAACATCTTACATGATTTGTGTGAGACAGACATTTGATGTAGACTCGGACAGTTTCGTATTGATCATTCGATCACTTTAAAATTTCTTTGAAGCTAATAGTTTGTGTGAGACAGCTATTCCCGTCTTCTAAGAATGTTTCAATGATTGAAATGGGAGTTTAGAACAATTAACAATGATTGGATATATCACAGTATGCGTACTTGTATGCTCACTGTTGCAAGTTATTCCAAGTCCGGGAACCATAGTATGCATACCCGTATGGGTACTGGTTGGTTTAATGAAAGTCCGGGAACTTAGTATGCATACCCGTATGCGTACTGGCGTAAGTTCAAGTCCGGGAATTCAGCTGAGTTTGGAGGTATTCGTACCCGTTCGCATACTGGCGAACCCAAACTAAGTCCGACCACTTAGGTATGCGTACCCGTTTTCATACTTGAGTAGGTTATGTTCTAAAATCGGTTTGTTCATGAACTAATACACTTATATAATAAGGAATGTAATCTTTTGCAAATCGTGGCTATAATGTTCATGAATTAATTCGAGTGAATCAGAATCAATTTTGCTTCAATTGTTTCTTGTATACGTCTATGATAATATAAACAATTGAACAACTCTAGAACTAGTTTCATTTGAGTCATTTGAACTAGTTGTGATTGAGATGAACAAGGTTGATATAATAGTGTTCGTATGTCTAACTTCGGTTAACTATTGTTGAGCCAACAAGGTGTACACGTTTAGGTACGGTTACCCATATCTAAATGAAGTCACTTTTCATTTGTGCGTAACAAGCTAAGTTCGATCTAACGGTTGAAAGATATTAGCTTGAGTCTAATCAGGTTTTCATCTAACGGTGAATATTGAATGCTTTGTTACCAAGGTAGCATTGATTGCAAACCCTAATTTGAAGACTATATAAGGGAGAACTCTAGCAACTGGGAAACCTAATCCCCACACCTCATGTGTGATACTAATTGCAACAAGAGTCGATTCTCCTTTAACCTAGGTTTTTCCTAAAACCATTATAGGTTAACGACTTAAAGACTTCATTGGGATTGTGAACCCAGACCCAACTATTTTCTCTGTAGTTGCGTGTTTTGATCTTGCTTTATTCTATCGTGTTGAGTACTATCTTCTCTAAGATTTGCTCGAGATTTAATCTCCGATAGGCAAGATAAAAAGTAGTCACAAACATCTCCGTCTCATCGTTTGTGATTCCACAATATCTTGTTTCGCTACCATACGATTAAGATTATTGTGAGGTGATTGATATTACTAGGTTGTTCTTCGGGAATACAAGTGAAAAAGTGGGGGTACAACAACCTCACCCAATAATTCGCTTAGCAATCTGTATGGACTAACTCCAATATACTTTTAAGAGAATCAACTAGACAGTCAGACTCAATCTTAATAAAAAGTATATCAAAGAGTTATATCTCAATTTCTCGATTCAATACTTACTCAAGCAAATAGAAATCTGCGAATCTGATTGAATACAAGAGAAATTAATTTGAACGCACAACTACATTCCAGTTCGAAGTTAACTTGAAGTAGGATAGTGTCTGTAGCGGCTTAATACAGTGTGGTGTTCAAATCTGGACTAGGTCCCGGGGTTTTTCTGTATTTGCGGTTTCCTCTTTAACAAAACTTCTGGTGTCTGTGTTATTTATTTTCCTCATTATATTTTCTATATAATTGAAATATCACAGGTTGTGTGTAGTTCAATCAATTAGATAATCCAACCTTTGGTTGTTGATATAAATTGATTGACACTTGAATATTGGTTTTTGGTACCGTTCAATTTGTTTCACATAATAATCAGGCTCGCGGATTTCTATCTGTTTGATTTGCTGATTACATTGTGAAACAGAGATACAACTCTTGGATGTATTTCCATTGATTGAGTTTGACTGTTTAGTTGATTCTCTTGGAATTATATTGGAGTTTGTTCATACAGATTGCTAAACGAAATATTGGGTGAGGTTGTTAGACCCACGCTTTTTCAATATTAACGAGAATTATCATAAACTAAGATCAATTCATAGAGCAATAATTTAAAATGACTAAAGAAATCAGTAAAGGAATTCAATTTATAAGAGGATTCAGATGATAGGGAAAACACGTGTCTCGTCATATTGCATTGATGGGGGAGATAGAAAGAATGATAAGGGTATTTATGATTCAACATCCTTGCGTTGTTCTTTCATATTAGGTCCACATTGGTCAATTTTGAGACTAGAGCCATTGCCAATTAAGATAGAGAAAAAGTTTTTGGATGAAGAATAAGCTGATAAATCAGGGATAGAGATTTTGAAAGTCAATTTCGGTGCTAGCACAGGAGAATCGAAAATTGATAATGTAAAGCCAGGCTTAGAAGGGATAATAGGTGAATTTGGGGGTCTAATTATGGAAGGAACTGAAGATGCAGAGATAGGTGATTCAGATTACTCCATGAAATTTTCATATGATAAAAATGAAAGTCGCCTGCCTAGAATAGGTGATGACAAACTAGTTTTGGCTAAATCCGGATTAGAGATATCTTGAAGTAAACTAGTAGCAGGAAACGATTCAGACTCACTGAGTCTAGTCATTTCGATGACTCGGTGAGTTTCAGCATTGATGGATCAGATCGATTTAGACTCGGCAGCAGAAAAAGGCATAAAGTTTATCATGGATATTAACTGGAAAATTGTGCTTTCCTAAGATAGACTCGGCTGCTAGGGGAATTTCAGAATCATGATCAATTGCATGGGTAACATCAGAAGTATCCACAACTAAGGCTGCACATGAGCCGGTACAGTCCGGTTTTCTGTTGGAACCGGTACATGTACCTGGAGTTGACCGGTACCTCATTTTGAGGACCGGTACCTGTGCCTGTAAGACCGGTATCGGGCTTTTACCCACTACATGTATGTAATTATCTTCCTCTAAAGTCTGAACCCATTGATACTCAAAAGATGTCCAAGACTTCAAATCCTTTACAGTATTGAATCGCAATGAAATCCATACTTTTATGTGTATTCAACGAAGAGATAACAAAATTTATAAAATTATTCTAATTAATTCAAAGAAGATTCAAATTAAACATTTCAAGCATCCTAAATCACAATCAAAATGATTATAACATTTCCATCAATAAGAAAGAAAATAAAAAATTCCATCTGATTACATTCAAGAATAACATCAAACACAAATGATTAATTGAATTAGAAAAATCACATGAACAGAAGAAAAGGGGCTTACCATGGATTAAACCCATTAATTCAAATCCTAACTAAATCATGAATTAAACCCAATTTCAATTTTCATATAGAAATCTTCAAAATTTAGTTCACCCACCAAACTTTCAGTTTGTTCACTTGATTATGTCCACCAACATAATTAATCAAATAATTAAACTCCCATAAGGGCAACAATACAAGCAATCATGTCACATGTTCTATGTAGACAAAACTGAAGTACAGCAGAAGCAAATACCAGACACAAATTTGGAAACTAACAGCACAGATCTCCCATTTGGAGGCTATTATCTACTGCTCTAGATGAATAGCAATAACAACACCTTCTCTTCCTTTTTTTTTCTTTCCTAACATGAGATTAGAGATGGTGAAGAAAAAGCGAACCTAAGATGGTGATAGAGAGATGAGACTCGGCTGCTCTCCATAGAAAAAAAGAAGAAGAAGAAATGGAAAACTTTCATACCAAACCTAGAATGGATGGTTAAGATTAATCCATAAACTTCTAATCAACGACTCTTATTGATCGGGACATTCACGCCGGTACTAGCCGGTACTCCCAGAGAACTGAGTACCTGTACCGGTGTACATTGGTTCTCATATTTGATTCTCGATCCATGTACCTCCTCTCTCGGTTCCGGTCCGGTTTCGGGTTTTTTTTGTCCAGTTTTAGTCCAGTACACCGGATTATTTGTGCAGCCTTATCCACAACCCCTTCAGAAGATGATGGATCATCAAAGAGAGATTGAGCTTCGAAGTAAGATTGAAAAACATCCATAACTCCAGGGATAACCATGAACGAGTCAACTGATACAGAGTTACCATGACAGTTTACATTCTCTTCATAATTCCATATTTGCACTTGGATACCATTAAGAAAGAAAAGTTCATCTCTAGCGAAAGAAGAATCAATAAAAATTTCATAGATGTCTTCTAAAGATCTCTTTTCTATAATGGTACAACTGTCTTCTTTGTGACCAAATCTAAGACAATGGTAACGAAATTTAGATGGAGATTCAAGTAGTTGAAAAAGATTTCAGCAGCTGTGTAACTTACTACTTTTACTAAAAGTTTTTCTACCAGTGGTTTCTCAATTTTTACCCATACCATTACTCTTGGGGAGAAATCAAGCAAAAAAGCATCACTTCCTACACACACTCTACTAACTTGACCTAGCTTGTTGGATATCAAACCAATCATTTCATAGCTCCTGTGCTCGTGTTTAGCATTTAGGATACTGGCCCATATTTGATTTTTTTTTTTACAAAATCTATGGAGATATTCATTCCTAAGTATGCTTTGGTTGCTTACATGACATTACCAAAAGGGTACCATGGACCATTTGAACTCACCCCAAAAAGTCATCACTAGACTAAAAGGAGAGAGTAAAAAGGTTTGGATCTATTTCTCTAATTTGGAAGTAGATGTTGGGCTTATTTCCAAAGGTATGTATAATTCAGTTGAAAAAACCCTTGCTAATATGCTATTATTTTTAGTGCCATAATCTCCAATGACTTCTGGAGGAGTTGGTAAAAGACCATCATGGATGTGATTTGCAAAACGTTACGCTAAAGATAATACACTAAGGTGTTGATACAGGTCATAAATATTATCTATGTTGCAAAAGAAATAAGAAGAAACTAGAGAGATTTTAGTAGACAAAGAAGAGAAGAACTAAAAATATGATCTGAGCATGAAACTTATTCTATGGATTTAAAGGGTTTTTCGTTCATTGCATATAGATAAGAAAAAAAGTTTAGGATAATCTAAAAGATGTATGGCCCGTGACCGAAAGGGGACATACAACAAAGAAAAATGAGAGCAAATTTTGCTCCAATAAACACTCAACAGAACATGCATAGGAGAACATGAACTAAGGTCCTACGGTACGAGGTCAAGAGACATGCAAAAAAGAGATGGTTGAGTAGTGACAATACTAGGTTTCGGGAGTTCGGACTTGGGAAGAGATTAAACTTCCAACTAATTGATTCAGAGAGACTAAAATTTGAAAAATATTATTATATCCCTTTTTTTTTTTTTGCTTAATCAATTGATTTATTACCAAAAAGAATATCAAAAATTACAAAAACTCCCAAGGAGCAAAATGTAAAATAAAAAGGGAATACTAAAAAAAATAACCAATTACAATTGGTTTTTTCAGCAGAACCTATAGTAAACCTGATCAGGTGACTCCATTATTGTTATAAAATTGGGCTTATTTTGATACCTCTGGCTAACACCCCTCTCAAGGCCTGCTCCTCTTTTAGCAAATGAGTCTGCTGTAAAATTTATTTCTCTAACATTGTGATCAATCTGCACATTAAGTAATGAGCTTTTTATTCTCTCCCATCTCACCTGAAAAAACCATGGTAACTTGCCTGTCCTGTAAGCTTGAACAACAGCATAAGAGTCTGAGCAAATAATAATGTTCAGTTTTCCATTCTATATAGCCCATTCTGCAGAACCTATAACTGCCATTTTTATTATATCCCTAAAATAAGTACAACTAGAAAGATAATTTGTTGAGAGATATACGGTCTTTGCTAAGAATATGGACTTTGACAGTTTTAATTGTAAATGTTTTACTGTTTCATTTTCCATGTAGCTACCACAGGGGGCCGATGGGTGTCTAATGTAATGCCACCAGGTCTAATATGCTATAAATAGGATTGGTTAAATGAAAAGTTTTTCTCGTGTATCGGAGAACTAAAAAGATATCATCTACAACTTGGAGCTTTTCCTTCTTCCCCTTCAAATTTTCCTGCAGCATTACGAAAAATTAGTCCAATACCAATAGGTAAGTCTTCACTTATTAAAGACATATCAAAACTGATTATCACTTACAAAAGGCACATCAAATTTGATATTCACCTTATTTTGGGGTAATATCTCCATATTTTTATTATAATTTTACTTTATATATATTTATAAATAAGAGAATATTTGTTTCGAATAAATATACAAAAGAGTATTTAAATAATTTACTTGACAAAAATATTTAAAAAAACAATAAAGAATTGTCTAGTTTTTTTTTTTTTAAAAGCAACGGCCTGAAGAAAGGCTAGAGGTCTTCCTCAACAGTTGGCATAGGCCAGATTGGAGGTCTAAACCAAAAACAAGTATAGAGTTATATTTGGCCCAAGCTGTCAGAGAATGAGCCACATTGTTACATGTTCTTGGTTGAAAAGAAAACATGCAAGCTACAAGACTAGAACTAAATCGAGAAATATATTTAAATAAAGCATTCGTCCATTGATTGCCTTCAAAATTTCCTCGGGAGAATCGGCTAATTAGAGCTTTTGTGTCACTTTCCACGAGGAAGTGAGTAGTTTGTTGTTTCACTGCTTTCTTCAAAACTTCCTAGATGGCCCCGATTTTTGCTTCCTCTGGAGAGTAGACTTCAAATGTGATAACAACACAGAAATATGGTTTTCCATATAGCCTGTACCATTAGCCAATGATACAAGATCGAAATCACCATAAGTATTGCTTTGATCCAACCATGTGGAGGAGGCATCCATGTAGAAGAACCAATGACATTAGTGTAAGGGGCGGGGGCAGGGGATATAAGGGGATTCCTAAGATCAATCATGGCTCTAGCAATAACAGCAAAAGGATTCTCCTTTTTCTTATTGAAAATCATATTATTCGTACTATAACAGATAGACCACGTAACAACGGCAAAGACTTTTTCTTGACTCGTTAAAAATAGAGGTAATATCATTAACAAGCCAATAATCAAGTCAATCGATCAAAGTAGAGTTACGAAAGGTTTGAAGGGTCAAACAAAAAGAAGAAAGCCAAACCGAAGTAGCAAATGAGCATAAGACCAAAGCATGCATAACAGTCTCATTACATGATAGACATATTGGACAAATTATAGTATTAATACGCATTCTGGTCTGCAGAACAGTTCTAGTAGGTAAAGCATTTATCACAGATTTTCAGATGAAACCTAAAAACGGTGTGGGACTCTAAGTTTCCATATGCACTTCCAAAGAGTGTTTCTTGGGGAAGGTCTAAGACGTCTGAGACCTAAGTAGGCAGATTTAGAAATTTTTTTACCATTCATTGAAAACTCTCAATCTCTCATATCGGGAGCGCAAAGCTGGCTCAAGGGAGTAGTAACAATCTTTTCAACAGAAGCATTGTCAAAATGGGTGTTCAATCTACAAATATTCCAAGTTCAAGTATCAGGGTCAATGAAGTAGGACACTTTCAAGCTGAGGGAAGGAGGGACAAGAGGTCTAGCAGAGCCTAAAGTAGGAATCCAATTATCACACCAAGGATCAATAAATTGACCATCACCCACAATCCAAGAAATGAATGGTTTTATGTGCTCCTTAATAATATGGAAACATATCCAAGTCCAAAAGAAACTAGAAGGGCACGTAACATTCAAAATATATGTATTAGAAAAGTATCTAACTTTAAGAATGGTGCCTAAAAGAGTGTTGGGATTTTTAACTTGTTTTCAAGCATTCCTAACTAGCATAACAAGACTCAACCTTTACAAAACCCAGGCCACCTACTTTTAGGAGAGCATAGAGTATCCCAACCAAGCAATTGAAGTATTTTATCTTTGGGTCTAGAGTTTCCACCCACCAAAATTTACAGAGATCAGAGTCCATTTTCTTATAAAGAGCTATAGGAATGAGAAAAGTTATCATTTGGTAAATAGGAATAGTTGGCCAACATATTTAACTAGAGAGGTTTTGGCAGCTTGAGATAAGAATTTATGAAACCAAGAAGTAATTATAGTATCAACAGATTGCAGGATACTCATGAATCTGGATTTTGGACTTTTGAAAACTAATGGGGGTGCCAAAGTATTTTTCACCGAGATCCAGGGAGCTAATACTGAGGATAGAAGAAAGATGTTGGGTCAAATGAGGAGGCAATTCCTTAGTAAAAGGATCCCAGACTTATCACAATTAATTTCCTGACCAGAGGAAGAACAATACATATGCATATAGTCTTTAATGCGTGTAAATTCTTGAATAACAACTTTTGAGAAAAGTAAACAATCATCAGCAAACAACAAATGATTAATAGAGGGGTGGGTGGGTGAGGGTGGGGTTGCATTCCTACAAACTTTAATTCCTTGCACTAATTATAGTCTAGTAAGTTTATCAATATAAGCAGAAAAGCTTTAGATTAAAGAATATAAAGGTAAGGGGATAAAGGATCCTTGCCTATGACCTCTTTAGTTTTAATCATTTCAGTGGGGACTCCATTGAGTAAAACGGAATAAGAGACGATGGTTAGGCATTGAAGTAAATTCCATTCAAGCTTGTCATAAGCTTTGGACATATCAAGTTTGATAGCAACTAAACCTTTTTTTATGACAATGGTTCACTGGAAAAACCACCTCATTAGCAAGGAGGATATTATTCGCAATGCTTCTTTTTGGCAAGAAAACACTTTGGTTTTGAGAAATCAACCCATCCATGAGAGGTTTACGTCTATTAGCAAGAGTTTTAGAAAAGATTTTATAAGCAAAATTTCATTAGCCAATGGGTCTATATTGAGACACGACCTCAGCCATAAGAGTTTTAAGGATAAGAGGAATTTTGGTGTGATTAAGGAAATTGGTCACATGGCCAGTTCTAAAACAGGTTTCTACCATATCAATGACAGAATCCCCAACAATGTCCCAATGTTTTTGATAAAAAAAATTCATGTGAACCCATCTGGTCCTGGAGCTTTGTTTCCCTTCATTTGAAAATCAACATGTTTCATTTCTTTAGGAGATAGAGGTATGTTTAAAAGATTGTTATCATTCAAAGAAAATTTGGAAGGAAGGTCAACTAGGACTTATTCTTGAAAAGATTGAGGATTGGAATAATAGAGATTTTTGAAATAGTCAACAAAGGAGGTACCAATACTACTTCTGTCAGTAAGGATATCTTCAGTGTTATTTTTTATCCAGCTGATGGCATCTCTTTTTCTTTTGTAGAGAGTCACCCTGTGGAAATAGTGATTATCCAAGAGTCGGACCTCTTTGCGCTTTTCCTTCCATTAGAGCTTTTCCAAATAATACAGAAAAATCAGTCTAGCTTTGAGTCTGGAGACATGCATGGTATCAGAAGGATCAGAGGTCTGAATTTCTTTAAGATCCTCTCTAATGGTAGATATATTGGTTAGAATATTACCAAAAGAGATTATGTTCCATTCTCTTAAACCTTTCTTAGTATTAAGCAATTTAACTTTTAGTTTATAAGTAGGGGAACCCACCACATGAATAACCCAAGAATTAGCTATAATGTCTCTATAAGTAGGGTCTGTTATCCACATGGCCATGAACTTGAAAGGTTTAGACATACAACCACCATCAAAAATAAAACCAATATGCATGGGGCAGTAAAGAATCCCTAGGTAAATTATTCACTTGAAGATTGGGGAACAAGACTTCCACATTATGGTTTATTAAACATCTATAAAGCCTCTCAAGAATCAAATCAGCACCACTCTGTATATTAAACCAAGTAAATCTAGGACTAGAATATTCTGGATCATGCAAATCAAAAACATAACAAAATGTCTCAAGATTCAAGAAATCATTATCTTTAATTTCAAGGCCACCACTCTTATCTCCAACGCCTAAAAAGGAGTCTCCTACAAAGAAAACAGGTTCATTGCTAGGGATAGGAGGAAGATTGTTCTGACTAGCCCAAAAAGCATCCCTTAGAGTTTGGTTTGGTTCACCATAAATAAAATGTATATGACAGAGTTTGGAATGAATAATGTCATTGGTGGTAACATGAACGTCTCTTGAGTTGGAAGAGATGATGTTGATATCCAATTTTTGTTTCCAAGTTAAAACCAGGTCACCGTTTCTACCAATACAAGGAACATTGAAAGCATATGTTGAATCATAGTTAATAGATTCCATTCTAATTCTAATAAAATATAAGATAAAAGCATATATCTATCCCCGGATCAAATAATGGTATATTAATATGTAATATTATTTTCAACAATTACAACATTATTTTAACCATCCAAAAATAGCTCTGCTATCTGTTAGAGCAACTCCAGTGTTGCGATTAAAACCAAAGAGTAAAGAGCAAAAAAAAAGTCCAAATTTTGGGTTTAGTAGGTGTTCAAACACTACGGGGGAAGGAGTAAAATTGGTGGGGCGCAACTTAAAGTTGCGCCCCATTAATTTTTTTTTCTTTTCTTTTATTCAGGCGTAACTTTGAGTTACGCCCCAATCAGGCGTAACTCTTAGTTGCGCCCCAATTTTTTTTTTTTTTTTTTTTGTCTTTTATCGTTAGGCGGAGTTATAAATTACGCTTGTTCGGGCGTAACTTTAAGTTACGCCCGACTAAAACCAAACTAAAGACTATATTTGGTCTGGTTTTTAGTTTTAGTCTGGTCTTTGATCTTTACTCCCTCTCCACTGCGTCTGTTGTTTGATCTTTACTCTGGTTTTTAGTCTCCCACTGTGGATGCTCTTAAATACTTGTAATTGCTGCTACTATTCTTACCCTCACCTGAAAAATGCTAAAGTCCATTTTATGTGCTAAAATCCATTTCTGGATTATCGAATCATTTCATTTATTTCATCCAAAGGACATAAAGGACTTATGAGTCATATACTTAGAATTTAGTGGTATGAACGAGTTTTTAATTTAGGAGATGGATTACAAACCATTTTCGAATTAAAAAATAGACAGGTTGAAAAATGTAAGCTTTTTGATGCTTCGGAGAAAAAAAGAAGAAGAAGTGAGCTTATTACTGTAACGTAAAACAAAGCCGAGGTACATTAACAAATTTCCAACTATGGATTACACTGCTTAAAAATAATAAAAAAAAAAAGTTCGTTATAATTTCAATGAAATTCAATTTCCTATTAAAAAAAAAGATTACACTGCTTTAACTAAAGAACGCGCAACTGGGGATACTAAAACTAATTGGGGATATAGGAAAAAGACAAAAACGAGATTTAAATAGTAAATCGAGGTCACCCCCTATCCAGGTAATTTATATAATTCCTAATATACCCCTTACTAATTATGTTTAGTGGTTAAATATAATTAGTTAAGTTAATAGATTAGTTTGATAATCATTAGATTAATTCATTATCATTGAATTTGTCGATGCAACAACATTAAATCATGATATTTATGATCATGAAAGTTTAGGTGAAAAACCAACCTAGGAAAGTAAACAAGCTGAACATACAAGTGCTACAATTACTCATGTATAAAAATTAATGCATTTAAATTTGATTATTTTTTTCAATGAATTCACCATTGTTACGCTGAAAAATTCAGTATCGGCATGGTAAAAGTATGAATACCATGCCGGCAGGGACCAAATCGGCATGGTATTCATACTTTTACCATGCTGATACACAATATCCCCCAATTTTGAAATTGTAAGTACACTACCGGCACAGAAAGTTCATTATCGAGCATGCCGGTAGTAGTGCCGGCATGGTCGATTCCTAAGTGAACCAGGCCGGTTTGAGGACAAAAACATACAGAAAATCTGTCTGAAATAGCAAGTTTCGGCATGGTATTCATCCTAAAATCCATGCCGACACTCAGTATCGGCATGGTATTCATCCTAACAGCCATGCCAGCACAAGATATCGGCATAGTATTCATCATGAACACAATGCCGGGAGTGGATTGAAACTGAAATTGAAAGGTTTCAGTTTATGATTTTAACCCAAACGAAGTTTTAAAACAACAACAACACTTTAAATAAGATTGGGTATCACGTACCTTCTCAATGAAGCCATTTCTTATTCTTCTTCTTCTTCTTGCTCAACAACAATTCAATTTAACCTATCTTTAAGAACTTGATAGGGTTTGATTTTGATTTTTAGTTTTAGTTTTAAATTTTAATTTAGATGGAAGGGTATTAACCTAAAGGGTATTTTAATATTTTCGCATCCAAAAAACACCCCTTAACAGACACTATTGGAATGGGGATAATAATTTATATCCCCCAATTAATATAACACAAAATTGGTTATAAAGACCAAAATCAACAAATCCTGGGTGAAAAAGACATCTAGATTTTGATACTGTTTAAATGGACAAAAATACAAAAATAGCCAGGATGTAAACAGTTTCATCCTACCCATTTTCAAATACTTTTTCTTTTTTTAATTTACATCAAGATGCATCCAGTTTCATCCTTGCTATTTTTTAAGTTTAAGTCGGGATGAATCCAGTTTCATCATTGCTAATTTTTTTTGTCCATTGCACCCATACTAATTTTTACTCGTCCATTTGAACCAGGTTTTAAAAATGTTTGGACAAATGACCCATTTTCCGATAATATAAGTATCCCCAATTGCGCGTTCTAACTAAAGCAAATGTCTCTTTTTTCAAATCATACCAACTCAAGAGTCAAGAGGAGTCCATGGGTCGTCGACTTTTTAACACGGATACCCTGCTTACTTCCAGACTTCCAATATGGAATACATTTAACAGCCTGGATGAATAGATACTCATGGATGAACAGATACTCATCGAATGTGCACCGGAACATAATAACCAATAATTGAGAGGTCTCGATTAAGTTACAACATGCACCGCAACATACAAGTCAATTATTGAAAGGACGTGATTGAGTTACAAAGGTCGTACATTGTACAACAATGATCATAAGTAGCAGTTAGAAAATATAGTGTGTATGGTACAAGTTCTGTCTCAAATTTGCTTGGCAATTTTTTATGTTACAAATTCGTATACAATCTTGTTTCTTTACCTAACAAGCTTGGACCATTACCATGGTAGGTCGCATTTATAGTGTGTCGTCCAAGCCAAAGTTCCTAAGAAGCTGAGTCCTAAGACAAGAAGTAGTCACATGCACAACAAATCCAAATTTAAAATATGTTGGATACATCCGGAAGTTTAATGGGAAAGAAAATATCCAAAAATCTAAAAAATCCTAGTTTACATTTGAATGAACTTGTTACCTTTTGACTTGGTGAATTAGTGGGGGTGTATATTATGAAATTCAAGCTCAAAAGGTCCGATCCTAATCAATCAAATAGTCTGGAGTCTTCTTCATCAAAAACACTAATCCAGACCTCATTCCTCAAATCAGCAATTCTATGGTAGTTCAAGTGCTTCAGTTGGATGATAAGTATCTAGGCTCACCCCTCTTCACACACAAAAGCAAAATAAATTCCTTCAAACCTGGAGTAGAAAAATTGAAGCTGAGACTTACTGGCTGGAAGCATACACCTCTAAATCCTGCTGGAAGAGAGGTAATTATCAAATCTGTAACATCCTCAACTTGTATCTACCAAATGAACTGCTTCAAGGTGCCTAAGAAAATCTGCAAAGACATCAACAATCTTCAAAGAGATTTCTTCTAGGGAAAAAATATAGAAAATCCTTCTGGTTATTATCCTAAAGCCTGGACAGCAGTGTGCAAAACAAAAGAAATGGGGGCCTAGGATTCATGAATATGGAATTATTCAACAGCTCTATGATAACAAAAATTGGATGGAGACTTGCGCAGGATAAAGGCTCCTTATGGTACAAGCTCATGGATGCCAAATGTCTCTTAGGCAGAAATGTACTGAACATGGATACAAAATCAAAGGATAGAGACTCATGGATATGGAAAGGAATCCTGGAAGGCATAAGCAACATCCAACAACACTGCTCTTGGAAGATTGGCAATGGTAGAAAGATAAAAATCTGGGAAGACATATGGATCCCAAACACCATCTCAAGACAGCCAAAACCCCAGAACTGCCCACAACACATTGAAAAGCTAGAATCTCTGCTTCTTCCAGATGGAACTTGGGATGAAGCTCAAGTATATACCTACTTTAGCAATGATAAGGCTGCTGTGATTACCACACTGCAGACACATCCAAATGAAGAAGATATGATAATATGGAATCTTAATGATACAGGAGTTTTTTCTGTCAAGGAGCTGTACAAGGCAAAAATTGGTCACCTATACAGAAATGATACTCTAACAGGGAATTAGGAAGCCATTTGGAACATGGAAGTGGCTCCAGTCATCAGAATCTTTATCTGGAAATGTGCACATGGAATTCTTCCCACTAATGCCAAAACAGAGATAGCATACTCCATTACATCAACCCTACATGCACTGTTTGCAATAGTGGGGAAGAAGAAACCATGTCTCACATGTTCCTAATTTGTCCTGCCGCTACTCTGGTTTGGCAGGAAATACTTGGCTCCTTCCATACACATTTTGACAACAATACAATTTTCATTGACTGGTTGAATTCCTGGTTTCACCCTGGAAACACTAGTACTGACTGCAACATTTATGCCACTACTTGTTGGTATATATGGAAAGCTAGATGTGATTTTATATCCAAACAAATCCAGCCTAATGTGGGAGTAACTACTCTCCGTATTAAGCAGCATTTGTGCAATCATAACAAAATACACTCTATGCGGGATCATATAATGAACAGTTTCCCACTCTTACCTGAGGAAACTGACACTACATTGCAACATACTATTACTCCTTATACTCGGAATGCAGATGCAGAGTTTGGGAACAATATCAGAATATGCACCCTACAAGACACTGAGAACTCATTATACTACACTGCTCTAACTATGACAGATTTTGCAGGAAACATCATTGGAACCAGAGGACATCCAGGACACTCTGGAGAATGGGGAGCAACAGGAGGGGCAGACCTAGCTTTCTAGTGGGCCAAAGATTTGCAGCATACAAACATCGTAATCTCTGTTGAATCAATGGATATACTAGTTCGCTTTAAGCTGCTCTACCATGAAGTCGCTCAAGGAAGATTTCATCTTAGTTATTATGAAAGTAGAAACAGCCAAGAAGAAAGTAGTAGAAATATGGTCACAAACCCCATATCTTTTGTTTTACTAAATCTTAGCATCATCCATCGTAGTCAGAACATGGATGCCTTTAACTTAGCTCTATTTTGTAAGAACAATGATGGCAGGTTGAGTGGTTCATCCACAGCCAATGCCAACACAACTCCTTTGTACTGGTCTTAGTGCCTTTCTAGGCCTAAGCTTTTCCTATAAAAAAAAAATCAATCAAATAGTCACTTTTCTCTCTTCTCTCAGATAGTTTCTTTCCTTATGGAGTAACAAACCTTAACTGGGTTCCTTTGGATAGTAAGGAAGGGTAAGCGGATATGTCGATCGATCACCAATAAAGAATGAAACCATAGGGGGACCAAACAAATTCTAGGAGAGTAGATGTAACTATCATTTATATAGGGGTTTATGTAGTGTTTATGCTGTTGAGCTTACAAGAGGGTTATGTTGTCTTTTCTTTTTTTTCTTTAATCTTTTTTTTATGCTGTTGAGCATCTCCGGTAATGATGTCGTCGAGCATCATTGATATCATTAAGAATCTTTTGTGATGTTGAGCTAAAAAGAGGGGTTATGTGACTTCCTAACAGTGAAGCACCGACACACCAGTATTGGCGCCGTGTCCGCGTCATACGCGCGACGGACACACGAGGCAAGTGAGGACATCAACACGACACACGTGTATAAATCCATACTCCATTTTAGTAGTTTGGTAACCTAGTGTGTCAAGGAAATAAGTATAATAGTTAATTTTTCTATATATGAGCTAACCTAACGGCATAAAATTGAGTTTTTTTTCCATGTATTTGCGTGATTAATGTATTTATGTATTGTGATTTTACATAAATAGGTTAAGTCTTCATATGCTATATCTAGAGTATACCAACTTGGACTTTCACAGGTGGTTTCTAAAATGTTTATTTAGCCCCAACAATGAAGAAAATAATGCGGAAGTCTTAGGCACAGCCATGTGGGGAATTTGGAAAGCTAGGTGTGAATGGGTTTTCGACAAGAAAACCATTAACATAAAGAGAACAACTGATTTGATTGTCACGACAATAAACAGCCATATAAACACAAAATTCAACCTAGATAAGAACCGGGAAATAGAAGTTAAAAGATGTAGAGTTTCAGTTAAACCTGGAAAATTTACGATTAAGGTCAATATTGCGCTTGCTATCAGAAGGAACTCTAATTTAGATGTAATTGCTCTAATAACTTCTGATAACACAGGGGCTTTCCTTGGAGGAAGGACTTTCCCATCAATAGCAGACGACAGGACGGATTGGGAGGAGCAGGCAGCTTCTACGACAATCCAATGGTTACGGAAATTGAATCACCCAAATGTGCAGATTGACAGTGACAATGAGAAAGTCTTGGAAGCAATCTCTCTTCAAGTGTTAGAACTCCGAAACGATCGAATCAAGCTGCATGGAGACAATACTAAAAACTTCATATTATGCATTAATAGTATTTGTAGTATTAACCTTATTCCAGTAGTTGAGAACCATATAGCTCGCAATCTAGCAACTAAGAGTCTTAACTTGTCTGTTTTTTGTAACTGGTATCCTCAAACTCTCAGGAGTTTTCTGCCGAATCTAGTGAGACAGGAAGGAAACAATATTATCGTCATGTAACTTGCAGGGCTACCCCCTGTTTCTTTTATTAAAAAAAAAGCGTGATTAATGTATTTGATATACTATAACACTATGATCTTAGTATATAAAAACCATTTTATTAATGTATATATAGACGTGTCCGTGTCCTGATGATTTTGGATTTTTGCCAGTCCCTGTGTCCGTGTCGTGTCGTGTCGTGTCGTGTCCGTGTCCCGTGTCAGTGTCCATGCTTCCCAGCTTCTTAATGATAATAACTTAAGTCCTATAATTTTTGTGTTGCTTGTCTCTTCTCTTAGGTTGAATAGGGTCGACAATCATCTCTGAGCCTTGGGACCCTGATTAATTCAATGGGGGAAAGGCGTCGACCATTTCAATGAGATTGAGAAAGAACGTATTCTAGTCGTAAAATGTTATGTATTCGTAATTTCTACCGGAGCTCATAGAGAAGTGCTTCATATGCGTCCGGAGTTTAAATTTAATTTGTGAATCTGAAATTGTATAAGAATAGATCTAGAATTGGAAGTTTGAAGAGGTAGAAAAGATAAAGAATAAGGTTTTTTATAGAGGGAAAATCTGATTGGAAATGGGATTTTTTGATGACTCCTCAATCTAGTTTGGAATTTTGGTTCTATTGGATGGCTCTGTTGAGAGTTCATCAGTTTTTTATATAAGAATTTCCCGTTTTGGTATGGGTTCCAGCTGTTGAGAGGTGAATTTAATCTTGGGTCTACAAGTACTAGCCACAACACACCCAATTCCCAAGAGGAGAGAGAGAAAGAGGGAAAAAAGATCCCCACTCTATTGTACTATATGCCTCTTTATATAGACTATTCAAAAGCCATTCCTTTTATGATATCATGCACATGTCATAAACCTCCATAATTACTACTTATGCCATCCATTCTCAAATACAACCTCATTCTTTCATATTAATTCCTCCCTTGTCCTTTCCATCTCATGGATACTTTCTTAGTGGACTTGGGCTTTAGTCCCCATGTTTCATGTTGGGTTTGCCTCCCTTTTGGGGGCACACTAGCTCGGCTAAGGGGTGATATTTTTCATGTATCAACATTAGTCCCCTGACTATTGGGTTAATTGTCAAATAACCCGATAGTCATATTGCGTTCTATTCTAGCGCCCCTTGTAATGTCTTCTCGGGGAGTCCCCAGTCCGCAAGTTTGAGGAATTTATGAAATTAGACAGTTTTTTGCAAGAAATTTTTCGTACGCGCGCGGGTGTTTGGATAGGCATTTTCCGAGAACTTTTGCATGATATGACTGAACATTTTCTTAGATCTTTGGATCGTATTACAAGCCCGATTTGCGGGTCTCAGCGCGAGTGTGATGGATATATGGCGTAGAAATTTACTTAGCCTCATTGTTTTATTTTCTCTAACTGTTCCGCGTGGTTGGGAATGTCTTTAGCTTGTATCCTCGTCTTACCTTCAAGACGAACTGACGTGCCTGTTAGTGTTGAGAGAGGAAGTGGGTATGTTATGGGTTCTCAGACTGATTCGTCAAGACAAAGCGCGTAAGGAATATGGTGAACATACAAACACTCTTTCATTAGTGCGTGGGGTACAAGCTAAAGACAATTATACATGATATCCACAAGTTGGTAGCGTATATTATGCCTCAATGAGGACGGATGGGGCGTGTGGTTAAACGCACCTACCCCTTTTTTTTTGTGAAGGATGATCTAGGGAGAGCCTATTCCCTCCCCTTTTTTGTAGAGGATGGGCTAGGGCGAGCATATTCCCTCCCTTTTTTTTTGTAGAGGATGGGCTAGGGCATGCCTATTCCCTCCCCCCCTTTTTTTTTTGTAGAGGATGAGCTAGGGCGAGCCTATTCCCTCATTTTTTGTGGTAGAAGATGGGCTAGGGCGAGCCCATTCCCTCCTTTTTTTTGTAGTAGAGGATGGGCTAGGGCGAGCCTATTCCCTCAATTTTTGTAGAGGATGAGCTAGGGCGAGCCTATTCCCTCCCCCATTTTTTTGTAGAGAATGGGATAGGGCTAGCCTATTCCCTCCTTTTTTGTAGAGGATTAGCTAGGGAGAGCCTATTCCCTCTATTTTTGTAGAGTATGAGCTAGGGCGAGCCTATTCCCTCTTTTTTTGTAGAGGATGGGCTAGGGCGAGCCTATTCCCTCTGTTTTTGTAGAGGATGAGCTAGGGCGAGCCTATTCCCTCCCTTTTTTTGGGTATAGGATGAGCTAGGGCGAGCCTATTTCCTCATTTTTGTGGTAGAGGATGAGCTAGGGAGAGCCTATTCCACCCATTTTTGTAGAGGATGGGCTAGGGATAGCCTATTCCCTCCTTTTTTGTAGAGGATGAGCTAGGGAGAGCCTATTCCCTCCCCCTTTTTTTTCCGTAGAGGATAGGCTAGGACATGCCTATTCCCTCCCCGCTTTTTTTGTAGAGGATGAGTTAGGGCGAGCCTATTCCCTCATTTTTTTGTGGTAGAAGATGGGCTAGGGCGAGCATATTCCCCTCTTCTTCCTTTTTGTAGAGGATGGGCTAGGGCGTGCCTATTCCCTCCTGTTTGTAGATTTGTCAGTCAATCATGCGCCTTTGGCTTTCCTGAGACCTTTTGTAAATTTGTCAGTCGATCAGGCGCCTTTGGCTTTCCTGAGACATTTTGTGAATTTGTCAGTCGATCAGGCGCCTTTGGCTTTCCTGAGACCTTTTGTGAATTTGTCAGTCGATCAGGCGCCTTTGGCTTTCCTGAGACCTTTTGTGAATTTGTCAGTCGATCAAGCGCATATGGCTTTCCTGAGACCTTTTTTGAATTTGTCAGTCGATCAGGCGCCCTTGGCTTTCCTGAGATCTTTTGTGAATTTGTCAGTCGATCAGGCGCCTTTGGCTTTCCTGAGACCTTTTATGAATTTGTCAGTCAATCAGGCGCATTTGGCTTCCCTGAGACCTTTTGTAGATTTTTGTTCAAGTGGCCTCTATGGACCCTTGCTAGCATGGTGCCCGGAGCACTTTACTAGATTTTTGTTTTTAGACGATCATGAGATTCACAACAAGATGATATCATGCTTTATAAGCATCTAGGCGCTTTATAAATGCTATGTTAAATTAATGGAGTGGCGATGCAAACTAGATGATCAGAAAGAAAATATCAATATAAAACTAAGTTGTAGCTTAGGCGTAAATATTCTATGATTTAATTAACTCCACATGCGAGATTTTTGGAAAGACACTATGCTCAAAGAAAGAATTTACTTAAACGGTTATAGGGCGGAGTAAAGGATTTGAAAATAAAGTAATTGAGAAAGTCAGCGAGTACATGAGACGTAGTATAAACAAACAAGCGCTTTTCACATTCTGCATGCTTTAACTAAGTTCTTCGGGTGCACTTTAATAATAGGTACATATGCAAATTTTACCATACAAGATACGAAATTGATCAAAGATCCAAACAATAGTAATTAACATGCCTTGATAAATTAACATCATGTACATGTGACTAGGTGGCTGGTACCCCACTTTTCCGCTTCATGCTTTACTAGTTGTATCTCTATGAAACGTGTAGATGTATTCTGCCCCGAGATGGGTGTCGTGTGTTCATACATAATTGCCAAGAGTCTTAGAATATAATCATGGTGAACTAAAACAAATGCGTGTCGTTCTGTAAAGCTCATCCTATTTTTACCAAACATCTGTAACAATAAAAATAGATTTTTTTTTGATGGGACAATAAAAATTGATGAAAGTCAAAGTTAGGGATACCGAGACGTGCTTTTTTTTTTAGAGCAAAATCAGCCACGTCGCTTTTTAGCCTTGCACGCGGCGTCTTAGGAGATAGCTGGTAGTAGGTGCGCTCATGGATCTGCCGAGTCACCTCTGAAGTCCAACTTCCCTTGGATATCATCTCGTGGATCAGCCGACAACTGAAAGGCACTTTGTTTAGGAAGCAGTGTTGATGAACGCGGCTAGGAGAAACTGCCTTATGAAGACATGACAGCCAAGTTAGAAAATTCTTAGATGAAGCTCTTCCTTGCTCTCATCGTAAAGCCACCAGTCTCGTTTCATGGTGTTCGACATTAAGCACATATGACGCGGCCATTTAATTATTTCCTCTCAACAGTTGTGTTCAGTTCCTCCATATTCATTTCACGGCTAGAAGACCCCAAGACTCGCCAAAATCTTCTTAAAACCCTTTGTATTATCAATTTCATCCATCCGTATTTGCTTCCAGTGGCAGCAACTCCATTTCTTCCTGTGTGGTGCGCTCATCTAGCTCTCGACTCTTGACGGCTTGGGAAGAAACACGAGCGCAAAACCAAGCTTGTACTGATGTAGTTTGGTGTAGCCAGAGATGATAGAGAAGGCGCTTGTGTTTTTTGATGACGGTAGTAACCACAGGCGCGGACATGATTTGGGAGAACAATCTCCAAAATTGATAGTGAGAACCGGCCTAGGAGCACGAACAGTACTGGTGGGGTTTGATATAGTCGGGGGAGCAGAGATAAACGACACTGGTACACTTGGGGTAATCGGAGAATCATGGTGGAGCAGAGCTGCTGTTTCGTACAGTTTATATCTACCGATTCCATCTCTATCTCCCTAGGTTAAAGAGAGTTGTTCCTTCTGGATAAGATGTGGCGTTGGTGAGGAACAAGGAAGTGGCACTGCTGTGTAGCGGAAGAGAGGTGTAGAGGCACTGATGAGTTTTCAGAGAGTGGAAGGGGATTCCCTTAACGAAAGCGCTGATGTACCATGGGGTAGTCGAAAAACAAGGATGAAGAAGCATTGGTGTAGCTTGGCGTAAGTAGAACGCGACAATTAGAGTTTCTCGGAAGGTTAGAAGATGTAACACGGAGTTGGTTTGATACGGGGGTAAAAGTATCTTGATCGTCAAAGAATTAGAGAGTGGGTTGAGGAGATACGCGGAAAGTAAAGGAGGCGTGTTTTGTCAATGGGAATTAGATGGCTGGGCTAGGCACGAGCCTCCGGGTGTGGTCGCCAAATGTTGAGAGGTGAATTTAATCTTGGTTCTACAAGTCCTAGCCACAACACACCCAATTCCCAAGAGGAGAGAGAAAAAAAAAAAGATCCACACTCTATTGTACTATATGCCTCTTTATATAGACTATTCAAAAGCCCTTCCTTTTATGATATCATGCCACATGTCCTAAACCTCCATAATTACTACTTATGCCATCCATTCTCAAATACAACCTCCTTTTAAATTCTCAAATACACTCATTAGTGTGTTTTCAGGCATCACTGCCTCAACACGTCTTCATCTTAGTGTTGAGACGCACAACCACCTCATCACTCACCCGTGTTTTCAGGCTTCACTGCCTCAACACATCATAGTGCTGACGGCTCCACCACCTCAACACTCATCTTTGTATTCAAGGCTCAACTGCCTTAACACTCATCAGTCGAGGCTCCACTACTTAAATACATCATTTTAGTGTTCTCGGCATCAACGTGCTAGAAGGGTGATTGCTAATTGCATTGACGTTTCATTAAACATGTTCTGCTAAAAGGCCAATCCGGCCTCTCTCTCCTGGTAACGACTGTTTACTCTTCTCATGAATTTTATTTTCATATATCACCATCTAGTGCTTACCCCGCAACAATGTCATTGTTACATGCTAAGCAGGGGACTTAATGTTGATGGTGGTTTTTAGTTCAGGGCTAAAATTGTTAAACCCTGTATTTTGTATACCTGCTTTCTGCAAAGAAGTAGAGCTGCCAAGAAGTTGATGAGTGTCTATACCTCTCTGCTTACACATGAACTATGTGGTTTAATACCTATGAAATTTATTTAGAATAATATTGGTGCATGTAGCAACAATCCCAAGTATTCTATAAATTTTATTAATCTCCCACCTGCATTATTCACTAAATGCATGGCTTGCTGAGCATTTTCCCTATGCTATGTCCACGGCTGAACTCTTGATATTCACATGATATGACAACTAATGTTCGTTCGCAGCTGAGTAACATGAGTTTCCCGAAGATGTCAGGATTAAGATGTGTATGAAAATACTCAATTAGAGACACGCTGTGCCTGCGCTTTGAGATAAAAATTAGTGATTTTGTGTCAACACGCAAAACTCACCAAAATTGATTAATTTTGTGTCAGCTCGCAAAATTCAATTTTCTAACCTAATTTTATCAATTTACAAAAAATTAGGTTTTTGCGGTATGCGCAATATCTCGATCCCTATTGGTCGAGACTAAGCCTAAGCAAACTAGGAAATTGATCCATCATGGAACTAGTAGGAGCAAATCCTACCAGAAACGGTAAAAGAGGAAACCGTGACTAGAAGCCGTGGCAGAAAGGGCTTGGCCGCGCCACTTGGTCGGCCAATTTTCCCTAACTCGAGCCTCCTTTGGCCGGCCTTCCTTCTTCTATTTTGTAGGATCATAATATCGCAACATCAATACCTTTGCGAAACCTTTGAACAACACACTGCGAAGATGTCGCAGAATGATTACAGAAATAACGCAACAAATGACGACAGCCTAAACACGAGAAAGATGTGGAGACCTAGTGAAATTTAGGAGTGTTGCGAAGTTTAACATTTGTATACTTGCGAGAATATCGCAAGCCAGATCCGAAAATAAAGGACATCTTAGCTATCACCCACTATGTAATATCCTATATAAAGAGCCGAACAGGCTTGAGAGAGAGAGAGATCTTTTTAGAGTGGAGAGAAAGTTTTGAGGAGAGAGAAAGTCTAGAACAATAGTTGTATTCTTGATTTCATTTCCTCTTTGTAAAATTCTTTAACTCAATTAATAAAAAGTGTGATTGTTGATCTTAAAGATGGGTTGATTATTATGAATTCTTGTGAGGGATGTATTGTAGGATTTCCTGCAACTACATAATGGCGCTAGAAAAGGGATTGGCATATAAGGTTAAAGATCGTTATTAAGATTGTTCAAATTAAGAAAATGATGAAACAGATCGATAAATCGGTTAAGGAAGAGAGAATTAAAATCAAGGAATGCAACGGAAAATTTGGAGTGTAGTTTGATTACAAAAACAATGATTAATGAATTCCATGAGAACATCAAAGGGAGAATACATAAACGAGATTTTGAAGGAAAGAAAATCAGAATGGTGGAGAAGGTATCACCCTTGAAAGATTGGGACAAACAGAAAATTACATTCATAGCAGCAGAAATACCAAGAGAAAATGTGAGCCACACATCTCCTTTGGTAATCACAGTAACCACACGGAAAGAAAAGGGGAAATCAGAAAAAACTATGGAAGAATGGGAAATAAACAGAACTTTGGTGGATACAGGGAGTTCGGTGGATATAATGTTTTACCATGCGTACAAAAGAATGGGGTACAAAGATGAAGAGATGTCTCTTTCAACATATCATATTCATGGTTTTGGCAAATCTACAACAAAACCAAAAGGGGAGATAGAGATGCGAATTCTGCTAGGAGAGATTGAAACACGAGTGACACTATGTGGGTGGATATGGAATCACCATACAACATGTTGTTGGGAAGGCCATGGATACACGCAATCAAAGCTGTAGAGTCAACATTACATCAATGCATTAAATTTCCTATGCTGAGTGGGATTGGTGAAATTAGAGGGGATGTTGATAAAGCGAAATTATGTTATCAAATTGAAGTGAAGCAGTATGAAGGACATGCAAAGAAGCGAAAACATCGCAGAAAAATGGCGAAGGAGGCAAAGAAAGAAGAAGAATTTAGAACTTATATGATAAGAGCAGAGGAAGGAAAAGGAATACCCAACGAAATTTCGGGAGAAGGGAATGAGCTTACGAAGGAGATAAAAGAACCAACACCTATGGGAGAACCTAAGACCGGTTACACTGCGGCGGAACCAACAAAGGAAGTGAATGTTGGAACCGAAGAAGAACCCAAAATACTAAAAATTTGGACTAAGATGGAGGCAGATGAAGAAGAAAGAACTATTGGTCTGCTGTGAGATTATAAAGATATTTTCGCGTGGAACATGGATGAGATGCCCGGAATAGATCCGTCGTGGCGTGTCATAGGTTGGAGATTGACAAAAATGCGAGGCCATTCAAACAAAGAATCGGAAAAATCGCAACAACGTATCATCCCCAAATAGAAGAAGAATTGCGAGAAGATGCTTGACGCAGAATTATAAGACAAGCAAAATATCCGGAGTGGATAGCAAACATGGTTGTGGTTCCAAAGAAGAAAAAGGGGATAAGAATTTGTATAGACTTTCTTGATCTAAATAAAGCTTGTCCAAAGATAGTTTTCCGTTACGGATATTCCACAAATGGTCGAATCGCGGTAGGAAATGATAGAATATCTTCTCTAGACGGATATAAAGGCTACAATCAAATCCCTCTCATTTGAAGAAGATCAGGAGCATACTGCTTTTTTCGCTCCAAGAGGGTTATATTGTTATACAAAAATGCCATTTGGTTTGTAAAATGCTGGAGCAACATACCAAAGGATGGTAGAGAAGGTGTTTGCGAAATGGATACACAAAACGTTAGAGGTGTATGTGTATGATATGTTAATAAAAAGTAAAGAAGCAAAAGATCATGTTCAAGATCTGAGGGAAATTTTTGAACAAATGAGGCATTTTAACATCAAAGTGAATCCAGAAAAGTGTATCTTTGGGGTTGCGTCAGGAAAATTTTTAGGTTACATTGTATCAAAAGAAGGAATACAAGTTGATCCAGAGAAAGTACAAGCAGTTCGTGACATGCCAACACCTGCGACGATAAAAGATGTACAAAAGTTAAATGGGCTCTTAGCTTCGTTAGGAAGGTTCATTTCGCGATCATCAGACAAATGTAAACATTTTTTCAACATACTCAAAAAGGGGACGAAGTTTAGATGGACAAATGAATGCGAGAAAGGTTTTCAAGGAATAAAAGAACATCTGACGAATATAACTATTTCACAAAAAGCAGAACCAGGAGAAGAATTGTTAATCTATCTTGCGACAACTTCGCACGCACTAAGTGCTGTGTTATTACGAGTAGATGCAGGTGTTGAGAAACCAATATATTACATCAACAAAAACTTAAATGCCGCAGAGAAAAATTATTCAAAAATTGAAAAATTAATTTTGGCATTAGTTTATGCAACATTTAAACTTCGCATATATTTTCAGGCACATAAAATAAGGGTGTTGACAAAGGTACCAATTGAGTCAGTAATGAAGAATTCAAAAGATCGGGCAGAGTTGAGAGATGGAATGCACAAGTAGGACATTTCAAAATCAAATATGAAATATTATCTTCACCCAAATCACAAGTTGTCATGATTTCTTAGCAGAATTTCCTCTAGAAGATGATGAAGCTGTGGAAGAAATGATGGATGTAGAAGAAGACCATGGAAATCCAAGAGATCTATTAACATAGCCAGATAGATGGGAAATATTGGTGGATGGATCATCAAATGGGGAAGGAAACGAAGTTGGAATTGTTTTGATTTCGCCAGAAGGCACCAAAATAGCTTTTTCCTTCAGATTGGAGTTTACATCCACAAATAATGAAACAGAATATGAAGCTGTGATACATGCCCTGAAGTTCGCAATAGAAATGAAGTTGGAAAATGTAAGGATTACAAATGATTCGTAGCTAGTCGTTCGTCAAATAAAAGGAGAATACACTACAAATGAACCATCCATGAAGAAATACAGGAAACTTGTTGAAGAATTGTCAGCGAAAATCCCAAAAATAAAATGGAGACATATATCAAGAAAAGATAACAGATTCGCAGATGCTTTTGCTTTTATCTCAAGTATGATGACAGACCCAACTGCGAGATGCATAAAGATACAAACACTTCTATCACCATCAATCAATAAAGAAAGAAGATGCGAAAATTTCGCAGAGATAATGACAAGAGATAATCAAAGATTAATGACATACTAGAAAGGGGCGAATCTACTATGGCGTACACCCTAGTTCGCGAAATCAAAATTTCGCAAGAGGCAAATGGAAAACCTAAAGTGCGTCATAGAAGGGGGTACATGTTGCATGGCTCAGCGAAAAGGTTACACCGCCCCTGGAACCCGAGTCATGGAGATTTGGGGTCAATAAAGCCCATCCAGGAGAGGTACCTTGGATTTTCAACCTAAGATTATGACTTAGGTTGGACGACCGAGGGTTTCTTCTAAGGAGTGCGGCATCTGATCAAGGAGCCGAGGTACACGGTTGAGCCAAGAGTGCCTGGGGCATTTGAAGTGTCTCGGCCATTCTTGGCAAGTCTTGACGTATGCTGCGCACTCGGCCCGAAGAAAACCCCACTTAGGGTGCAGTCTCGTAACCATAAGCCCTATAGGCAAAAGGGATAAGAGGCTGCGAAAACAAGCAGTTGTTGTTAAGACCGGATGGGAGGAGCCAACCTTGTATGGTAGAGGTACGCCTCCTTGAAGGGGCAACCAGGGGGAAGATAAGGGAGGCACCCTCCATTAGGGAGCTGATAAGTGTCTTAAGACGCAAATATCACGAGGCTTTATTTTCGCAAGAAGATTTAGGCTTGTCATATTTGTGCGACAATCCTGAAGAGGCAATAATACAAAAGAGAAAGATAAGGCGAGATCAATGGGTCAATACATGAAAGTGTAAAGACGTCCTGCGATTTCGTCGCAAGACGGCAATGTCATGGGGCTTTATGTTCGCAAGAATATTTAGGCCTGTCATATTGTCGCATGAAAAATATCCTACAGAGGCAATAATACTAGAGAAATGATAAGACAAGATCAATGGGTCATTACATGAAAGTGTAAAGACGTCCTGCGATTTTGTCGCAATGACAAGAGGTGGCGAAATAAGACCTTTAACTAGGAAGGCAAAATAAGACCACATGATGCAACAAAAAATTTATAAGAATTAACTATTACTTATGCAGATCATTCATCGCAAGAAAAATAATGAGAGGCAGTATGGGAATTATTAAATAACAATCATTATCTTTCTACTTTGTAAAGCGCAATAATAAAAGAGTAAATATACTTCAAGGTTGATTGAAATACACCATTTGCAAGAAGTTATATTGATGAAGTAACCAAAAGAATAAAAATTACATAAGAACTTCAAGCTTCAAGATTAATTTTGCCAGGAGAAGATGGAATATTTTCATCAATTTTTTCGCCAGAAGGAGATATTGGACATTCTTCGCCATCTTTTTCATTTTCTTGATCTTCTCTTCATTCGGTTTACTCTAGTTTCTTCTTCATTTGGGTTGTTATCAATGATTTGCATCATTAGGAGGAACTTCTTCTTCATTTGCGAAATCTTCGCCACTTTCATAATGATAATCACTATCAGGAGAACAAGGAACTTCATCGTCATCTACTTCCAAAGGTTCGACAGATATAGGAGAAAGAGATTTGGACAATAAGATATCATTCACAAGAACTTCAGCCCTGAGATGAACTTGGCGAATGAGTGCTTTCTGGTGATTCCTACTTTGTATATCTTTGGAATAAGCGAGGTAATCAAATCTTCTTTCTACCTGATCGCGAGAACAAGCAAGGGTAGAGGCAAGCAATACATTTTCTTTGCGAATTTTGGCAAGTTTAGACTCCAGAACAGAAATGGAGGAATGAAGATTTTTCTCGGATTCTCGAAAACAAAAAATACGAGAAAGTTATTCAGACGAAGGATTCGCGAGGAAGATATCATAAAAAGACTCAACAAAGAAAAAATGGTTGAGGCAGTCAAATTTTATGACTACCTTCCTTTTTCGAGATAAGAAATTGGGTTAAAGCCATGAAACTATTCTCCAAGTGGTCCATTGCATCTTCAAACTTATCTCCAACTAAACCTTTCAAGCGAGATCGAAGATTCTTTTCATTAGAAATGAGTAAGGTGTTTTCCTTCGCAAGAGAAGAGTAGGATTCTTCTAGCTTGGAGTCTTGATCTTTGAGTTGGCTTGCTTTTACACTTAAAGTTATTCTACCTTGAATAAGTTTGTCTCTCTCGTGATAAATGATTACGTTACTTCTTTAAGTTTATTTCTCAACGAGCAGAGAGATTGTTCTTGATCATTACATACTTTTTGACAAACGTTAAGTTGTTGCGAAGTGATCGCCACCTTATTTAAAAGAAATCGCTTTTCTTGAGATAAGGTTTCATTCTCAAAAAAAAAAAAAAAAAAAAAAAAAAAAAAAAGGGAAAAGATAAGAAAATTGTACCTTTTAATTCTTCGTTCTTTTTGCGAAGATTGTCACGATCTAGTGAGACATTCTGAAGCTTTTGACTTTCAAGATGAAGAGTGTCACATTTCAAGGTCATGGCTTGGAGATTCTCCTTTAAAGTTTCAACTTCTTTCTCAAAGGATGTTTGCGAAATCATGCAGTCGAGCCAAAATACTTACTCAAAATTTTGCAGACACCAGATTTGATAGGATCAATGGAAGATTTCTTGACATCAGCTAAAACATCTGATAAAACCTTGAAAGCAATATTTATTCCTTCCAAGGTTTCTTTAGTAAAAGGGAGAGATTCGGATGAAGAAGTGGTGATGGAAGAAGGTTGAAGAGTTGAATCATCCTTTGCCATAGATGCGTCATTCGAAGATGAAATTTGATGAAGATTAATGACTGGGGTTGAGGCAGTGTCAAGAGAAGAGATATTGACAGCAGAAGAAGAGAAGGGTTCATTCACAGCAGGGTTATCACCAGGAATTTCAACTACAGAAAGATCAGTTACATGGGAGAATTCTGTGGCGATACCTTCATGAACAGGAAGTAAGGAGTCAACTTGCGAAGATATCGCAGGAAATGTTGAAGGCTTAAACATAGGAAATGGGACAGAAGTTTCAACATTTTTAAGGTGGCGAGGTTTTTTGCGGGGCTTATCGACATTTTCATCACCCTGCGAATCACAATTCAAATAAGAAACAGAGGCAACAATATTGTTATTAAAAGAATAGTGTTTCTTAATACCTTGCTATTCGCAGGCTTCCTTTTGTTTATGGTGACCTTTTGCTGAGAACTCTTGGGAACATTAGGGTTTAGAACCGTAAACTTGGTACTAGAGGTGTTTTTGCTGAAACAGAAACAGTATGGGAATTATACGAAGATGAACAAAATCAAATAAGACAATTTAAGTAGATGAGATCAATTTCAGAAAGATCAGTTTCAGCAAAGTCAACAAACCTTGATGGCTCCATAAGAAAAGTAGCAGAAAGATGAATTTGTAAAAAGTTGCAGACGACAAAAAGATTTACAGAGAATGTGGAGATGAAGAAGATGAAGTAAAAGAAAGAAAATATTTTTATGATAAATCTCTTCTTAAAATAGACAAGAAATTGATGACCGTTTAGCATTTAATGTGCCGGTGGATAGGGGAATATTTAACACGTGTAAGCGGTTATGCTTAATTCATGGAATCTTGTCGGTAGAAAATTTAAGGAAAGAAATGGACAGTTGCGGCAATTTGAAATATTAGTTCTCATATCATTCTATCCTTCGCAGAGAAGACATGAGAAGAGGCAAGATGTAGGATCAGAATATCAAAACATCAATACCTTTGGGAAACCTTTGAACAACACACTGCGAAGATGTCGCAGAATGATTACAGAAATGACGCAACAGATGACGACAGCCTAAACATGAGAAAGATGTGGAGACCTAGCGAAATTTAGGAGTGTTGCGAAGTTTAACATTTGTATACTTGCGAGAATATCGCAAGCCAGATCCGAAAATAAAGGACAGCTTAGTTGTCACCCACTATGTAATATCCTATATAAAGATCCGAACAAGCTTGAGAGATAGAGAGAGAGAGATCTTTTTAGAGTGGAGAGAAAGTTTTGAGGAGAGAGAAAGTCTAGAACAATAGTTGTATTCTTGATTTCATTTCCTCTTTGTAAAATTCTTTAAATCAATTAATAAAAAGTGTGATTGTTGATCTTAAAGATGGGTTGATTATTATGAATTCTTGTGAGGGATGTATTGTAGGATTTCCTGCAACTACATATTTTGTTGTCCGCGGGCTCCTCTTTCCCTTCAGACAATCAAATTGCTCCAAAGACGCAGCCTACACTTTTAATAAAGGTGGCAGGCAGCCC
Source organism: Papaver armeniacum (assembly GCA_023531295.1). NCBI lineage: Eukaryota > Viridiplantae > Streptophyta > Magnoliopsida > Ranunculales > Papaveraceae > Papaver > Papaver armeniacum. The sequence continues at coordinate 77,165 of JAJJWW010004204.1, forward strand.
GTCTTTGGCTTTGACCAATCATATCTCTTCAACTTGGTCGGACGATATCCAGAAGGTCACCAAAGAGTGGATGAACATATGGGAGCATTTGGTAAATAATTTGAGTATGAGCTATATGACAAAAGTTTCATATGGATGTCTAGTATAACATGCTAAAAATCACATCAATCGGATTAACGAGCTAAAAGATACAGCTTAAAAGGCGAGCTAGGTCATGGCTAAAAACTGACAGAATTCCTCCTGAATTCTTCCTGAGTTTTACTGTCGGGCTGTTTTCACCTTCTAAACGAGCTCAAAACCTAAATATTCCCTCGAGCGGAGATAGGTAATTCTTTTCTGATAATAATGGAGTGGCGGATCATCAAAATCCGAGTTTATATGAGAATTCTACAGCAGTTTCACATCTGAATTTTCTGATTACGAAATTTCATGAATTAACACAAACTTATGCAAATTATCTCAGCCATCCAAATTGGCTAGCCAATTTAACCGGTTTAGATTTAATTTGGGCCAACCAATAGGATGTCAAAATTGCTACCAACCATCATTCTCCTATAGGGACCGACCACCACATATTTAATGTACATGGATAGCTCCTGGCAGCTTCTCAAATATGACCTCCCGCCGCCTAGCTTGCGCGTGATTGGTCAAAATAATTAGGTCTTGCAAGCAAGACCCACTCAGAAACTTGCTACATATTTTCCACGAAAATACTCGAGACATCAAACATGTCACAAACTGGGGGATGTTCATCAGGGTATTGGTCTGGAGGTTTACAGCATGCGGCGTGCAACACGCCCATTATGAGAAAGTGTCAGGAAAGGCGGACGGTTGATAGCAATAAAGGAGTAGTGGGTGTAAAGCTGACCGGTCTTCCCTTCATGACAGGGACATGGTTTTCACCACTTTTACATGATCCCCACTTCTCCACTACTTAATTACCTCCACTTCCTACGAGATCAGTGTGTTCAACTATAAATAGGTTTTCAATCTATTTCAACCAACAACAGTTTTGGAGTTGATTAACGCATGTATCCAGAAAACACCAAGAACCTGCAGCTTACATCCCGCAAGCTGGTTCTACATTCTGATACAAGTCATAAAATAACCACACTTTCATAGTTCATCATCCTGATCTCAACACCTTCTTTGCTTCCCTCCCTAAGATCAACCCTTCTCCTTCATTTTGTGACCGAAGCAAGACTGGAACGGCCATTTCTTGGTTTAGGCCAGAATTGTACAAATTGATCTCTCGAATCTAAAGTACTCCTGTGCAGTATATTTGTTTAGGGTTTAGATTCGTTTCTCAGCGGCACACCCAATTTACCATTTTCAGCAGAATCAGTTTTTACCCTACTACACTATATTGAATATTAAACTGTTCGTGGATATGAATGATACCTTAGATCAGGATAAACCTAGATGGAAGTTAACTAGGAATGGCATCTTCACAGTTAAATCTTTATATGATAGGTTGTGTGGTAAACATGAAGGAAACACGGGGATTGAAATTTTTTGGAAGAAATTCTGGAAAAATCAGCTGCCACAGAGAATTAAACTGTTTCTTTGGAAATGTATGAATGGTGCATTGCCAGTAACAGAAATACTGAGTAGACATATGCATGATGTAGACAACATATGTATTTTCTGTAATGATAAAATAGAATCTGTTCATCATCTTTTGTTTGACTGCTGGTATGCTAAATCAATTTGGATGCAGCCACCTTTTTCTGGTGGCACTACTTCTAATACAGTAAGAAATTCTTTCATTGATCATTTCAATTGGTGGCAATCACAAGGAAACAAGGTAATAGAGATTAATGCTACAAAATGTTGGTTTATCTGGAAAGAGAGGTGTAATAGGATTCTTGAGGAAAAAAATGTGTCTTCTTTTCAAACGTCTATTATGATTCAGAGACATTTAAACTACTGGAGCTGTAATATAGGAAATGTGATAACAGTTAAGGATTGTCCTGCAATAAAGCAAATCCAGGATGTCCCTTGGAATTTCCCTGAACAAAATTGCTTTAAGTTAAATTTTGATGCTTCTTGGATTTCAGAAACAGTTTATGTTGGCTTTGGTCTAATCCTGAGAGATGATGCAGGAAATGGAAGAGCAGCTAAATCGGGAGTATTCATTGCTGCAAGTGCAGAAAACGCGGAAGCTTTTGCTCTTCTGCAGGGAGCTAAGTGGGCCAAAGATGCAGATTTGGCACACTTCTGGATGGAAGGGGACTGTGAACTTCATCAAAGGAAAGGCAACAATGATGGATTGGAGGAACCAGAGTATTGTCAAGGAGGCAATGCAAATTCTAGATGAATGCAGTAATTTTTTGGACTTCAAGTTTATTCACAGATCTGGCAACTCTGTGGTAGATAAACTGGCGGTAGAGGCAAGAAAATCTTCAATTTTCAATAGCTGGGAAGAAGATTTACCTGTCTTTTTAAATATGTTTTTAAGTTTAGATAAGTTAAGTAACCAAAATGAAGGTATTGGTAATACCAATAGGTTGTTGTCTCAAACTCATAACAGGGTATGTCCTGTACTGATAGCATGACAACAATCTGTCTGTTCGTGTTCTTGTTTTGTTTCTTCGATACATTCTCTTATTCTCAAAAAAAAAAAAAAAAAAAAGGCATGTTTCTTGAAAAAGGAACCAAATGGAAATATGAGAAGGGGCGGCAGAGCCATCAGCCATAGAGGTTTATTTTTCAAAGATAGCAATAAGAAAAACAAGAAAAGATAAAGAGAGAGATGGCAAACAAATGTACTTGAATAAACAATTAAGGTTTGGTTATAAACCTAACGGTGGGCATGTCAATAACTTCAATTTCAATCATGTCTATAAGAGTTGGCAACATGTCATTGACATGCCCACCGTTAGGTTTATAATGATTATAATTGGATAAAAATTGAAAACCCACACTATTTTGATCCATCAGACGATTATCTTAGCCAATAATGATTATAATTGGATAAAAATTGAAAACCCACACTTTTTTTTTTGCTTTTGATTACATGGATATGTTGATTTGATTAAACTAGGGTTTTAAAAATATATTTCAGAACTTGATACGGTTGGGAAACTAATATTTACTAACCGTATTTATGGTTTACGGTTAGAAAACCCATTTGTATCTTAATTTATTTATTTTTGAAATTTTCTCCTGGATTTGTCTATCCCAACCGTATTTATGGTTTACGGTTAGGAAACCCAACCGGATTTTCAATTTTCAATTTTTTTTTCAAATTTTCCCAACTGTAAGTTACCCTGCATTTGTCTACGGTTGTGATAATATGAACTCCCAACAGTAAGTTCAATTTTCCAAAAAAAAAAATCAATATTTTTTCATTTTTGATTTTCCAATACTAATTATAAATCAAATTATTAGTCTAATCTAATCACTAATCTTAGTTTAGTCAATCAATCATTAGTGCTAATTAATTGATGGTATTCTATCCATTAGCAAAATTAGTAGGATAAGGGGTCTTGTTGATTGCTATTTGATGTCCCATTTTCGTCATCTTGTGAGCCCTCAAGAGCAAATGTTTGGATCCCCTATAATAGGCCCCTAATCTATTTTCATTTCCATGGATGAACTAGAAACATATTCACTCCAACCAACTTTTAGCTTATTCAGATTTGCTTTGTTCGCCATGTTGTTGTGTTTGATCTTCCCACTAGATAATCAATTATCCTTTTGTAGTCCCTTTCGATTGAGAAATTTGATAATGCTTTCTCCATTACTATTTTGGGCTTTAAAAGCAGACAAATTTTTTGTTTTTTTCAGCTAGAAAGGCTTAAATATTTCTCCTTTAACACCTTTAAGATATCTTGCGTTATCACAAAGAACCAAACCATATCTAACAACAACAAAACTAAATATCCAGGATGCATCAAATTAAATTTCAATGAGTCACTAATATGGCCAACTTATTTCTCAAGTTGTAACTACTTATATTCCATTCGGTTAACCATTGCTGAGTTCTTTTCCAACTTTGTAGTCGGTCGAGCTCGAAAGACCTCGGTGAAAGATTTTAGGATATACATATGAATACCACCAAATGATCATTTGCCGATCTAATACGACTAGGCAATCAATTGTCTATCAAAGATAAACAATACCTAGTCAGATCCCAGACGATCAAGTTTGTGCACAAAGTTAAATCACAAAGATACGAAACCAATCGAAAATCTTCTTGTCTTCAAATCTTCAATGACTTCTTCTGTACCTGCACAACCAAATTTGATTCGGACTTATGATCGATCACAGATAGAACGAAATGTGTTAACAATGGATGATCACAAGTCACAGTCAGATCTAAAAATAGATGTGAACAATTGTTAATCCCTTGATCTAGTTTGAGTGACCTTATGTCAGAAGAAAAGGCTCTCAAGGATAATCAAACTAGGTGCAATCAAGGTTTAACAATCATTAGTCAATCAATAATCAAAAACTAAAATAACAATGCAAATTCTAGTTTCCCACCAACGGTACTATCTAGACACTTCTTGATCCCACATAAGTCTTTAAACTAGCGAACGTAAGAGATTTCGCCTAATTAAGTTACTCTCCTCTCCAAGATAGTATTACAATTATTATTATTAGTCGGCTATATCAGTGACTAAGATATGAAGTGCATGCCTCAGGATAAGTTTGTAAGAAGAACAAACTTCACTATTTACACACCAAGGTAGTTTGGACACTGAAAAAGCGGGGGTCTAACAACCACACCCAATATTTCGCTTAGCAATCTGTATGAACTAACTCCAATATACTTTCAAGAGAATCAACTAGACAGTCAGACTCAATCTTAAGAAAAGTATATCTAAGAGTTTATATCTCAATCTCTCAATTCATTCCGCAATCAAACAAATAATAATTTGCGAGCCCGATTGAATATAAGAGATATAACTTGAATGGTACCAAAGACCAACGTTCAAGAATCAATCAATTTCATTCAACAATCAAAGGTTGGATTTACCAATTGATCGATTCAACGCACAACCTGTGATATTTCAATTATATAACAAAATATAATGTGGACAAGAAATAACACAGACACCAGAAGTTTTGTTAACGAGGAAACCGCAAATGCAGAAAAACCCCGGGACCTAGTCCAGATTGAACACCACACTGTATTAAGCCGCTACAGACACTAGCCTACTACAAACTAACTTCAGTCTGGACTGTAGTTGAACCCCAATCAATCTCACACTGAGTTTGTTTTTCACTTCCAAACTCCAGCAGAAATTCACGGACGTGAACTTTCCGCTAGTACGCGTACGGGTACGCATACTCTCCCGAATTTCCAACAACCACCAGTACGCGTACACTATGTTTATATCCAAAGATGGTTACATGTTCTAAAGTCTCATTTCAATCATTGAAACTTTCTTAGAGGATGTTATATAGTTGTTATTCACAAACTATTTTTTATCAAAGCGATTTTCAAGTTATTGAAATAATCAACATGACTTTCGTCACGAGTAAAAATGAACTTGGCCAAAGAGAAATCTTACCAAAACATATTTCGAGAAATAGATAAGCGAGATAAACTCGGCTCGAAATATCAAATGTGTATAATCGAAGTATATATAGTAATAGGACTTTTGTCTCAAGATAGGAGATAAAATAGATAGACTTTTGAGTGATAGATAAGTTCAAGTCTCCACATACCTTTTTGTCGATGAAGTTTCACCAGTTCCTTGAGTAGTTCTTCGTCTTTGCATGATGAACGTGGAGTCTAGAGCTCAACTACACTTACTATCCTAGTCCGAGACTTAGCTATAAGTAGACTAGAAATCAAGACTTATAGTTTTGGCAACTAAACTTGAGATAGCAACGCTTGCGAGTTCGACCGAGCAGTGCTCTAACAAACACCAAGGAATTTTCATAACCGAAAACATTCTCAAGATATGCAATAAATACCAATTTCCGGTTTTGTCTAATTCCAACCAATATTCAACTGTTATACCGAAATCCCACTTGGATTACAACTCAATATTAGCTAGCATGGGATGCCAGTTACTGGACGAAACCTCTGTAAGTGAAAGAATATTCTAGAATGGCAAGGAATATGTTGGTCAACGCAGAGAGAGAAGATGTGGCTGACAAAGAAATTCAAATTTTTAATCCTACGAGCAGTAGTGGGGCCAAGTCTAACGACACAACTTCTCACGTGCGAAAACATGACACGAGCACAAGTGGGTTTTTCAAGCGCAGATCAGTTACTAGGGGCAGCCAAGCAACAAAAAATCGAATCACACGATAAAATCCTTGTTTGACAATTTCAAAAGGAAAAAGAACATATAAGTGCACCACCCAATTCAGGAAATGGAGATTGTGAATATAGGGAAACAGGAACCAGGTGAACTGAGAGAATCTGTGGAGGAGGTAATTCCAGAAACGCCATTATTACAAGCAATTCATGAAGAACCACACCTGCAGCCAAGACTCAATTCACTCTCAATGTATGAAAACTCTCATGTAAAAATCAAAGATGACAAAGTGGTCATAGATATTGAGCAACTTAATTCTGATTCTCCCGGTAATATTGATACCATTTACAACATGGTGGAGTTATTAATGGAAGTGAGTAGCAACTTGGCACCAACCACAATGGGAAAATCAGAGAAGTACAGAAGATTTTTGCAGGCATTATAGAAAAACATGAGATGAGACTCATTTCTCCAATTAAGGGGGTTGTTAACCACATAGTAAATGATGCGGGGGCTATGAGAAGTTCCAATGTATGCTGAAATCCTTTCTTGGAATGCAAAGGGCCTTAATGGCAGTGACAAAATTGATTATTTAAAAGAATTGATAAGAGTGCATAAACCAAGTACAGTAGTAATACAAGAAACAAAAATGTGGAAGATAATAAGCTGGCTGGTGAAACACTTATGGGGAGGAGATAAACTACAATTGGAGTATGATTCCTTCTGAAGGTTATAGAAAAGGGATGCTTACAATCTGGAATTCTGACATACTCAGCTGTGTGGATAAGGTGATATCTGCAAACACAATTAGCCAAAGATTTATAAATAAAATAGATGGGTTTGAATGGACATTACCAATGTCTACTGCCCATGTGATGATGAAAAAGGGTTGAATTCTGGCAGGAACTTAATGATCTCTCTGGTTGGGCTTCTCCAGCAGTGCATAGCAGGGGACTACAATGCCACCATGAGAAAATGGGAGAGAAATTGAGCAGGAGGTTCCAAATTAGGAAAAAAGCTTTTCAATGATTTCATTCACAATCATGACTTGGTAGAGTTACCTTCAAGTAGAGGACTGCTCACTTGGTCAAATATGTAGGAGGATCCAATACTTTGTAGATTAGACAGAGTATTGATCTCAACCACATATGAAGGTAAATATCATAATGTTGCACAAATCATTTTTATCTAGAAATGCACCAAACCACTCTCCAATGCTATTTATTACAAGCATCAACATAAAGAAGAAGCCCCCTTCAGAATTGAAAGCTTTTGGTTAGCTAACAAGGACTTCTTAAGCAACCTACAAGTATGGTGGAATGCAATGCAATACTCAGGGTCACCAAGTTTCATTTGGGTAAAGAAGCTGCAGAATTTAAAGTTCTTCCTACAAAGATGGAGTAAAGAACAATTTGGTCAAACCAAATTCAAAAAGAAGCATCTGATAAAAAAGATTGATGCTCTAAACCAACAAGAAGAACATGGAAGAATTGAGGACACTGAGTTTTTCAATAGATTTCAATGGAAAGGTGAACTCAAACAGATAAGAAATAATGAACATAAAAAGGGGTTATCTAGACCAAAGCTCAAATACTTAAAAGAGGGTTACCGTAACACAAGATATATGCATCAACTTGCTAATGGAATGAGAAAGAAGAATAACATACACAAGGTGGAAATATATGGTGATGATACTTTCAGTCAGGATATAATAAAACATGAGTTCTGGGAACATTTCTCCTCACTTTTCAAAGAAAATCATCCTTGGAGACCTCAAATGGAAAGCTCAAACTGGCCAAGGATAAGTAACACTAAAAAACAATGGATGGAAAGACCATTCTCAGAGGAGGAGATTTGTAGTACTATCAAGTCCCCTGGAAACAACAAATCACCAGGACCTGATGGATACTCAGCAGAATTCTACAAGACTGATTAGCCAGTCATAAAAAATGATCTAATGGATGTTATAAATGAATTCCACATGGAAGAACATCTCAACTGGAGGCTCAGATGCTCTTTCATATGTTTAATCCCCAAAAGGTAAGAATGCACAAGACCTCGACATTTCAGACCAATATGTCTGGTTAACAACACATACAAGATCATCAACAAAGCATTAACTGCTAGATTCAAGATAGTTATCCCTAAGCTTATTTCAGAGCATTAAGGTGCATTTGTCAAAGGTAAGCATATTCATGATGGTTTCCTTATTGTTGGAGAGTTGATTGATGAAAGATTAAGAAGCAAAACTCCAGGTATTTTATGCAAATTGGATATAGAAAAGGCCTTTGACAATGTCAATTGGCATTGCATTGATACTATTCTTCGAGATACTGGATTTGGGGCTAAGTGGAGAGAGTGGATACAATGGACTCTTGTATCAGCTCAATCCTCAGTTTTAGTTAATGGGACTTCAACAACAAAATTCAAGCACTACAAAGGCCTAAGACAGGGTGACTATATGTCCCCCTTTCTGTTTCTATTAGTAGCTGAAATTCTAACCATGTTGCTGAAAAAAGCCAAACAACTCAACATGATCTCTGGATTTCAAATGGGTGTTGACATCAATATAACTCACCTGCAGTTTGCTGATGATACATTAATATTTCTGGATGCTCAAAAAGAGCAGGTGGAGAATCTACTAATGGGTTTTACAGGTTTATGAGGCTATCACATGGCTTAAAGTAAATCTTGAGAAGAGAACCATGATAAGCATTGGAGCTGACCACAAGGTTCAAGACCTAGCCAGGATATTACATTGAAAAGTGGAGAAATTTCCCTTAAGGTACCTTGGACTTCCACTTGGCTCATCTCTTAAACATACTAGTGTGTGGGATTGTATCTTAGAGAAATTTAGGAAAAAGCTTGAAGCTTGGAAGATAAAATTCTTCAACCAGGGAAAATAATGTTCATTAATTCTGCTCTTTCCAGCTTGCCATTTTACTTCATGTCTCTACTGCGAATCCCAGCATCAGTGTGGAGAAGAAAATGTTGATAATTATGAGAGACTTTTTGTGGGGCTCAACAACTGAAAAAAGGAAAATTTGCTGGGTGTCATGGGAGAAAATGTGCAAAAAGAAAGAGGATGGTGGTCTAGCAGTCAAAAACTTGAGATGCATGAACAAAAGCCTATTGGCCGAATGGGGTTGGAGATATTCTATAGAAAAGAAGGAACTATGGAGGGGAGTGGTACAATATATAACCAAATATGAGGAAAATACTCGTAACCCAAAAGAGCTAAAAATACCACATGGGAAAGGATTTTGGAAAGGGCACCCAAAAGGAAAATTGTCTAGTGGACAAAACTACAAAAATCAAAATATCAAATGGGCAGTCCATTCAATTCTGGCATGACTGATGGCTAACAAGCACGGCATCTATCTCTTATGGCAAAAACAAGCACACCACCAATGTGGAGTATAACCAAATCTCTTATAAGAAGGTATTCAAAAGTCTTTTCCGGTCTTTGAGAATAAGGAAGCCAAAATTGAAAACTCCGCCTCAGACTAAAAATTGATGATGGAAGATGGAGAATATCCCTAAGGAAACATCCTAATGGGGAGGAGATCAGAGAAATCAATGAACTTCTCAAATTTTTTTGCTCTTTGATCTTTGGGGGACACCAAAATTGCGACTTAATTTGGAAGGGAGAAACTAAGGAAACATCCTAATCGAGAAATCCTCTCTCCGTCTCTCTCTGGCGATTTTTTCCTCCACCTCAATAACCACCACCAAACCACCGTGAACTAGCCAGTAACCACCGTAACAGACGGTGATGTTCATCAATAATCATCAATAACTCAATCTTATGCCACAAATCAAAAAACCCTTTTCAGATCTGTTGATTCTAGTTACCTCAGAGACCTAATTTCAACTGATGTCAAAGTTCTAAGACACCAAGACACAAAGATTTCAAGTTTCAAAGACTCAGAGACACCATAACTCCAAGATACAAAGTTACAAAGACACTGAGAAGCAAAGATTTTATATAAATCAACTCAAAGACTCCTATTTTTCAAGATCCATTATCAGACCCTAAGTTTCTACAATCTGAAAATTTTCAATTTTAATTTCTAGATTTGTAGCTGGATTAAAATTATTCACTCAACCTTTCTCTTCTTGAACTCCTTTTTTCTCCTATCTAATTGATTTAGATTGATTATAAACTTCTCTTGTTTCTCTTTCATAACCCTTTTTCCCCTTTGGGTTTGAGCCTGAGTTTCTTTTAGTAAATATTTTTATGAAGTTAATTAATTTGTGCAAAGGTTATTTGATTTCTATCTCAAAGCTGATATGTACTCGTTTGATACCAGGTATTGTTTGCTATAACTGAAAAAAAAGGAAGCACCTGCAAAAACAAAACATCCTTCTGACATCTCAAACCTTTGGACCTAAAAATGATACAATCAATTGCAACATCTCAGCTTCATCCGCCGAAATTAAAGGTACTTTTCATACCAAGTTTCAGATTCATTACGAAATTAAGGTAATCTTAAAACCAAAATCAAACCTCTTTAACATTTTGAATACTCGTAAGAGATGTGTTAGTGGATTCAATTTTTGTGCTAAAATGGATATTCAATTGATGATAAATAGGATGGACCTCATGATCAATTTTGACCTTAGACATGGGTTTTCTATGTGCAATTAGTATGTTAATGTTAAATTTAATTTGGAAAAACTTATTGTGTCAGTTTCCTTGGCAATTTTCGTTGTTGTCGACTTGACTATTGATATCTGGGGTATGAAGTCTGAATGTGATTACAAATTTGGAAATGTTAAGTATGGGACTAATTTTAGAAATAGGCAGACTTCAAGACTTAGTCTGGTTCTGCTGTTAGATATTGAATATAAACTTGAGAATGATAGCCTTGAAACTAACTATCTTTACTATGTTGGGATAACTAATCATGTTGATTATGAGTACATAATTTATCATACTAAAAAAGTAGTTCACAGTTGTGCTATTAATTCCAAAGAGGTAACCCTACATCTCATCCCCTTATGCATTCTTTTAATGAATATAATTGATAAAAGTAGTAACACGGTTGTTTGCGGTAAACTTCAATTACTTAAATTTGATTGGGTGATAAATAGAATTTATAGATCTGTAGAATTTATGCTCTACAGAAAGTCTTCTTTCTTCCAAGCTGTGAACTTGACTGTTTCGATTCACCATGAACATATAAACAAAAATGTTATACACTCCCCTTTTATGTATAACTTAGAATATCCAATTGTATCTTATTTTTGGCAATTTATTAGTGTGATAGCATGGAATTGTCAGGGATTGGGTGAAATTGCTGCCATAAATAGTCTTAATGATACTTTGAACAAAGAAAATCCTGATATATTGTTCATTTCTGAAACAAAACAAAAGAATGAGGAAATGCATAAGATTTTAAGAAAAGTTAATGTTAGTAATTTTTGGTTAGTACCTCTCATAGGTACTGCTGGCGGTCTTTGCCTTATTTGGAAAGATAATATGAAATTAGACATAATGGACCACCACCATAGTTACATAAATGTGAATATCCATGCTAGTAACAATAGGCCTACCTGGATTTTCACCTGTTTTTATGGTAGTCCATATAGGCCAAAAAATTTGGATTCATGGCATATCATCAAACGTATGGCACCGCACACAGACAAACCTTGGATTGTTATAAGCGACTATAATGTTGTTTTGCACAGAAAGAAAAAAAAAGTAGATATCCTTTTAATGAAACAAAAGCTAGAATTTTCAAAAATTTGATTAGTAGTTGTGGTTTGATAGATCTGGGATTTATATGATATACTTTTACTTAGAACAACAGGAAAACAACTTCTGACTTTATAGAACAAAGACAAGATAAGGATTTGGTAAATTCTAGTTGGAACTCTTGCTTCCCTAACTCTAATATAAGACATTTAAGTCCTTTAGCTTCTGACCATATCCCAATTTGTCTAAATACGCACAACACCTGGAAAGATGAGCCTGCCCCTTTTAAATATTTTTGGTGAGTGGATGAAGCATGAACAATGTAGGCCTCTAATTCAGAAATGTTGGAATAATGATATTCAGGGATCCTCTGCTTTTACTTTCGTCAAAAAGCTTTCTACTGTCAAGACTACTCTTAGTTTATGGAATAAATCCACTTTTGGTGATATTAGAACCAACATAGAACTAGTCAAGAATAAGCTGAATCAAACAAATAAGAGAAATTATTACATTGATAAGTCTAAAGATCTTGCTATCCTAACTGCTTAGCTCAATATTTGGTATGCCATTCTAGAAAAAATTTGGAAAGACAAAAGTAGGGAACAAAATCTAGCTCTAGGAGATAGAAATACTAGGTACTTCCATAGCAAAGCTAAACAAAGGTTTAGAAGAAATAGAATAGAGACTATCCAAAAAGAGAATGGAGAATGGGTTAATAGTAGACATGAAATTGCTTCTTGCATATCTAATAATTTCCATAGTATTGTCATTACAGTTGATCCTAATATAGATCAGAAAATGATTGATTTAATACCAAAATGCATAAATGATGTTGATAATGATATTCTCTGTGCTACTCCTACTATGCTTGAAATTAGGAAAATTGTGTTTTCCATGGAACCTAACAAAAGTCCGGGCCCTGATGGTTTCCCTCCGAACATTTTTCAACAAAACTGGGGAACCATAGGGCCTGATTTAACCCTTATGATACAAACTTTTTTTGAAACATGGCATATATCTAAAGAGATGAATACCACATTCGTCACCCTCATACCTAAAACTCTGAACCCTACTAATCCTGCTGAGTTTAGACCTATAGCTCTTGCTAACACATCTTACAAAATCATCTCTAAACTGATGGCTTGTAGGATGAAAGGCTTATTAGACATGATAATCTCTCCATTCCAATCTTCCTTCGTCCCGAGAAGGCAGATATCTGATAATATAATAATAGCTCATGAACTAATCCATACGATGAGAAATAAAAAAGGAAAATATGGGTTGATGGGTATAAAGATTGACATGTCGAAAGCGTTTGATAGAGTGGAATGGACTTTCCTAATTAAAATTATATCTAAATTAGGTTTTAATGAAAAATGGTGTAATTTGATTTATGAATGCATTTCTACCTCCACCTTAGCTGTTTTGCTTAATGGGTCTCCTACTGAATTTTTCAAACCTACTAGAGGATTGAGACAAGGAGACCCATTATCACCCTACTTGTTTTGTTTTTTTGCATGGAAGCCTTGTCAAGGACAATTTTACATGCTGAAAATTTGGGCCACATAAATGTTATAAAAATTGCAACTCATGCTCCTACTGTAAGCCATTTATTATTTGCTGATGACTGTTTAATTTTTTGTGATGCAAATGTTAAAACTAGTCATAATCTGGCTGCTTTGTTCAAAGAGGTTGGTGCAGCCTTTGGTCAACTGATTAATCTAAGTAAGTCAGGAGTCTTATTTTGTACTAAAACCAGCCCTAGTATTAGAAAAGATGTTCAAACCATTCTAGGAGTTAATGACATTCCCCTAAATGATGGGTATTTAGGCTCCCCTTTTTTTACCAATAGTTCTAAGATCATAAGCTTTGAGCCACTAGTGGATAAGATGAGCAAAAGACTGTTGACTTATAAAGGAAAAGACCTTAACACAACTGGAAGGACTGTCATGTTGAAGAATGTTACGTCTTCCTCGTGCGTTTATCAAATGGCTTGTTTCAAAATCCTGGTGAAAATTTGTAAAACTATCACTAATATGCAACGTGACTTTTGGTGGGGTAAAAATGAGAAAGGAAAAAATAAGAACGGAAGAAAGGAGTATATATTAAGGCTTGGGATTATGTATGTAAACCTATTAGTGAGGGAGGGTTAGGTATTCAAAATATGCAAATTTCAATCTCGCAATGATAGCTAAAATTGATATCTTGCATGTTAAACCTAAACCCAAACAAAAAGATAGCTGGATTTGGAAAGGAATCTTGACAGGTGTTCAACAGATCAAGAATTTTATTTTCTGGGAGCTTGGCGATGAGCAAAATATTAGTATATAGGATGATCACTGGATTCCAGAAATCAAACCACCTCTTGTCAAGCATACTGCAGGTGCTGAGGAATTTAAAAAGGTTAGTCAATTAATAACAAAGTTGCATACATGGGATCAATCAAAGTTGTCGATATGCTTTAATCAAAGTACCATTGACAAAATTTTGGGAGTTCAAATCCCAACAAGAAGAGAGGAAGACAAACCACACTAGACATTGAACAATACAAGTATGGTTTCAGTTAAATCCTTATATAATTCTATTATTTCCAGTGATACCAATGACTACAATGCTAAGTATTGGAACATAATATGGAATATGAGGGTAACCCCCTCTGTTAAAACTTTTGTTTGGAAAGCTGCCCATTATATACTTCCAAATAGTATGAAAGTGGCAGCCATTCTACCTGATATAAATACCACTTGTACCCTATGTAACAACGGCGATGAAATTCTTACGCACCTTTTCATCCAGTGCAATTCTGCTTCTCAGGTATGGATGCATCTGAACTTTGATATGCAATATGTTATTAATGGCACTATTGACTTCCATGAATGGCTTAACACCTGGTTTGAGAAACATAACAGAAATGGGAGAGCTATGGATTGGTCTGTTTTTTGCAGTATTGTTTGTTGGCATGTTTGGAAAGCACGATGTGACCTTGTTTTTAAGAAAGTAAAGCAAAATAGTGCGCATACTGCTAGGACAATAGTTAAGTTTATAAATAGCATCATAAATACATATGCAACTGATTATGACATTATGCAAACACTTTATTATAATCTAATGAATGACGAGAACTTGAAAATCGCTTATGAAGAACCTAAAATTGATAAGGTGTTCTTGGCTGTCAGGATTAGTGTTGCTATAGCTATGCTTGACCCAATTATTAGCTCAGGAATAGGTTTGACTCTTAATGATTATGCAGGGATCACAAGAGAAGCAAGAGGATCCAATGCGAATTGTAGAACCAGAGAAGAGCTGGAATTGAGAGGTGCTGAAGCAGCTTTTCAATGGGCAACAAAATGGAGTGGACACAACAACATCTTCCAAAGTGATTCAGAACCTACTCTCTTGCTTTTGATGGGGATGTATGCCAGAGCAATGGAAAGAAGATATAGTATCAGTTAAGACTTCAATTATACGGTCACAAACTGTATAAACTTCAAAGTCCACGGGTTTATTTTGAAAAGTAGATTTCAAATTATAGAAGTAGCTCATATATCTACCTACTGTAATAGATTAGCCATAAACAACATATGGTCTGGCAAAAATCTTAGAGTACTTTTAAACAATCTTCATTTTCAATTATGGAAAGCAAATGTAACTGAGTCTATTGCTTACTGTAACAGATTAGCTACAAGCTACTTAAGGTCAGGTGAAAACCTTAGAATCCCTTTAAACAATTTTCAATTTCGAGCTTGTGATGTAAATGTAAATCACTCTACTGCTCTATATAACGAGGAGTCAGAGATTCAAATCAATGAATGAGGACTTTCCTCCTTTTCGGGAAAAAAAAACAGCAACAAAAGAGGGTTATCAATGGACAACATCACAGCTGACCTCAGATGAGATGACTCAAGTTCATTCCCATATAAATGTGTCTGGGGTAAGATTTGTCCCTCCTAAACACAAAGTTTTTATTTGGTCAGTACTGCATAATGCAATACCCACTGTCAACAATCTCCATACAAGAAGACGTGACATTCATGAGAGAAGATGCAGCCTATGCAATATTGTGGATGAAAAAAAGAGAGGAAAAAAACTCCTTTCTCGTCGATAAAATGAATCTCCTGTTGTAGGGCCTACGGCCCAATTAGAAGCCTAAGGGTTTCTCTTTACATGTATATAAAGGATACTTTACCTATGTAATAGGCTAATCAATGGAAATCATAATCTTCCCTGCCTCTTTACTTTCCCATATATTTCCACTGCAAAACGTTATCATGCACGATGCTATACCGCAGAGCGAGATTGGTTGATTTTTTTTCCTTTTTTTTCTCTACATGGATGATAAACACAAGTTGTTAAAAAAAAGGAAATTTTGTTCGGATTTACCTCGTCGCAGTTACAGAATCATGTCAAGCTAAGTGCTTCTCTTCCTTTGATTGTGGTAGATTTGATTTATTCATTTGGCTGATTTGATTTGATTTGATTTGATTTGATTTATTTTAATTTAATATAATATAATATATGGGTTTGAAGGAAATCTGCTGATTTGATTAATGGGGGAAAGGAAATCTGTTTGATTTGTACAAACGCCAAAGGAAATCTAAACGGGTGAAATATGGAATGGGTGAAAGATGAAACGGGCAAAGGAAATCTGAAAAGCTTCTGTACGCAGAAGCAGAAAGTAAATCCGAAGGTAAGGAAATATGTATTCTCTGTTCGGAGGAGAATGGGAAATGGGAATTGGAGATTGCTCGTTCGCTAAAGTTTTTGGTCCGGTTCAGCCCAACCCGGTCCGGTTCAGACCAACCCGGTTCGGTCCAACCCGGTCCCCGTCCCAACCCGACACGGTTCGCTCCAGTCTATCCTGGTCTGTCCTGTTCCGAATCAGTTCCAGTTTGTGGCCTGTTCTGTTCCGCTTTTTGGGGCGTGCGCGATAGAAGTTGTTCCGGTTCTGTATATATACAGTAGGAACCAATGTATGAGGTATGTAACTAAAACTAATGTGGGTTTTTTACATTGAATACCTAATGGGCTTATTTTATTTTTTTAGAACATGCCTAGTTCTGCTTTTTTTCCTTAAGATAAGCCCATATCATATAAAAGGTCAATTTAAATTATGATTGTTGATCTAGATCATTAAGAATTTTGGTCTTAATGTTATTTTGTTCTCTTGAGTATGATATTGGCATAGTTGAATGATGTCTTTTGTACCAACTCGATTCCAATGTATTTACTTGAGGATTAGAATTACTTGAACACCATTATTGCATACATGATATTTTCTCCCCAAATTTGAATGTTTCTTGGGATGTAATCCACTTGCTCGACTATTAAAGATTCGGTAGTTTCAAAAGATAAGTTGCAAATAAAATCACATGTATTCCAATTTTTGTGGAAGAACTCACAAAAGGTGATATGAGTCAGAAAATTTCCATTTCTCTACTTCATCCATGATACTGATGAACTAGTATATGTTGAAGTATGACAACAAGAGAACTATCTCTAGTAATCTATTATTCATCCTAAAGTAAGTGGTTGACATGTGTAGTGAGGTTCTCCTGGCCTGTTGAGATAAAGAAATTTCTCAAATTAAGCTAAATGTAGCAAAATTGAAAATGGAAAGAACCCCGAAGTAATGAGGTTTAGATGTACCGACTCATATAAAGCATGTGGAAAGATACATATATATATATATATATATATATGTATATATATTATGAGACAAAGATGTATTTTTTCCCCAGCAGTAATGACACCAAAGTACAAGTATCAATTGAACATGGAATGAAGCTAAGATGTAATTGTAACTCTCACCAAAGAGCTTGGAATTAATCATCTTAACGCTATTGGTACAAGCAATGCAATGCGGGTACCATAGTAGCAACCAACTTCCATAGGAAGATCATCCTTTAGACATCAACTTTAATGACAAGAAGAACTTTGTCTGGCCAATTGACTATTTAATTGAACTAGATCATATGTCTGCCCTTATGGAATGAAAAGTACATCATTCCCACGAGACATAAATTTTCTACAGCACTTGATATATATCTGGATGAAACGTAACATATATTACTCTAAAGTAATTGAGTTAAATCCGACTTTTGTTACGTAATAAGGCCACACCACTTATTAAATCTCTCAAGACTCAATGTCTAAGCTCTGTATGTACTAAGGGCTAATCACATCTTGTTAAGTGCAAAGGGTGTTCATGCGTGAACTATTATTACCTACCTTTTTTTTTTTTGAAACTTACAGTGAGAATGGATTTGATTGCATCTATAAATTATTTCTAATGAATGTGAAAGAAAGCATATTCCTTAGAAAATTAATGTGTCGATCTAGTGAATTGTAGATCACTGGAACTTGAATTACTGAATCCATATTAACCCCAACAATGAACTTATTGGGATTGATTCATAAAGACTTTGACATAACCATAAGGCACATTGGTTGTGAGACGATGTTCCATTTTGAAAGTACTAACACGAGCATCACTTCATTTGAGTGTATAAGACAATGAACTAATAGAATGCAAAGTTACGATATCTATCACAATCAGTGATTTCTAAAGTTACTAGATTTGCACCGCCTCTCCCCATTATGCTTTAGAGTAAGAAAACACGTCACTCATCTTACAAAGTCTCACTTTAGTAAAACATGATTTAGACCATCCTGTTTTACTTAGATGCAAATGGTAAATAACTCATTCTCCAAAGAAATAAAGTGTTGTTAGTGAACATATATCCATGCAGATGGCGGACCATTCAAGTGATTTATGGCTCTGGTGGATGATTCGGCGCTTTGAATAAGTTATTGCTCACAAAAACCGATGCATTTAATTTTTGTAAAACTCCTAGCACATTTTACACAATGCAAAGTGCAAAGGATCACCACCCTTGTTAATGCTAGAAAATGTACATCAAAAGGACTTGATGAATATTGCATGTTTAATAGATCAATAGAGAGCATCTTGTACCCAATGGTGTCTAAGGAATAAGTTATGCGTACCAACCTACCTTTATTGCTTTGGGTATATGCAATATTACACGCATCTTTACTTAATTCGTTTTAGAACCCAATATTAGTCAACCTTTTTTCGCGTACATCAGGTTGGTAAGCGGATTTAAGCCTGACATTCGTGTTCTTACGCATTTTGGGTTGCACTATATATGTGCCACTACGACTCCATATCGTACTATGATGGGTCTTCAAAACTATAAAGTAGTTATGTTGGAAATGAGTACCCAACAATTATCCGCATTTTAAAATTTTTTGGCAGGAGATCTCTTACCTCTAGATTTGCGGGTTATGAATTTAATAAGACAGTCTTCCCGTCGTTAGGGGGAGATAATAAAAAGTATTTTCTAAGGGAACGACAGGAATTGTCGTGGTGTGTTCCCACTGTGTCTCATATTGATTCTTGTATTCCACAAATGTAAATGTGAAGCGACAAAGAATAATCGATTTTCAGAATATACACTGATGTCGCTAAAGTGATGAGATCACACATACCAGCTGCAAACCTACCCGCAAGGTTACAAATCCTCAATAAGGGATATACACCATATACTAAGGTGTTGCAACTACACTTAGTGGAAGTGTGGTTGAGGCCGTGGCTCCATAAAGGAAATTGAAGAGACCACTTGGTTCAATCAATCCTCACCTAGAAAGGAAGTAGGTGAGTAAGGCACAACTTATTTATATCATCAGAAATTATCTCATAAGATTGTATCTGAATATGTCCATGAATCAAACTGGAGGACGCTCCGAAGTTTAATGATTCCAGAGAACAATGACATCCCAAGTGGATTATGAGAATGCGCACGAGTCAATGGAAAGATCATGCGAGCATATTGATGATTAATTTCATACACACTTTCTTAAGTTAATAGAGTAAGATGAGATCGAACCAAGCTCCTTGTTGCTTAATTAATGTCAACGAAGAGCATATTTGGCCTATACAATCCAGGTAAAACTTGGTTCTTTGACAAATATACAGTAAAACCTCTATTTCAAAATATTATTGGGACCATATAAAATTATTCTTATATAGAGATAAATTTTACAAAGATTAAGCCAAATTGGGACCAGAATTTTTTATTCATATATGGAGTTTATTCCGTTATAGAGTATTCTTTTATAAAGGTTTTATTGTACAGGTATTTGTTGTGGTAGTGCTAACCAACCAAGTGTAAAGCCTATTGGACATACATGATTAATTTGTCACAAAGCATAATGAGAAGAAAACAGTCTTAAAGTATAAAGACTCGCCTTGTGGCGCGAGGTTTCTCACAAAGCCCTGGAATTGTTCTCTTGTAATGAACGTTATAGCGTTCCGCTACTTAGTTAGCTTGGTAATTTCAAAAGGACTTGAAATGCAGCATATGTATGTGGTTGTTACGTATCTCTGAAAGAATCAAGAGATAGCATATATTTACAAAAGTACTTGATAGCCTTTTGTTTCCCACATCAAGTGACTCTAAACCACAGAGTGCGTTTACAGTTAAATAGAACGCTCACTTAGAGATTGAAGCAATCATGCGGATCTGGTATACCCGTCTAAGTGGCTATTTGATTTGGAGGGGATAGACAAGTAAATTATTTTTCCTTGCGTATTCACAAGAAAGTTTCTGATTTGGAATTATAACTATTTATGTCGATGGTACAGACATGATGGGTACTCTTGATGTAATAAGAGACCTTAAAAGCTATTTGAAATCCAAATTTGAGATGAAAAATCTGGGGAAATCTCGACCGATTATTGAGCTTGTGGTATATTATTCCACAAGTTTGCATATGTCTACAGTTGTCAGGCAATTTAATAAAGACATGCATCCTGATAGCACTCCCATGATTAGTCGAGGTTCAAATGTAAGTAAGTGACCATTTCGTCTAAAGGAAGATGACAAAGATGTGTTGGGGATGAAATTCCCATACCTAAGTAAAATATACACATTGTTGTACTTAGTATATTAATATACTCGATTAAATTTTACATCCCCAGGGAACTTGTTAGCTAGATATAGCTCAACGCCAACGCAACGTCATTGGAATGGTACTGTGAATGTAATCATGTACTTAAAAGTAACCATTGATATGAGTTTGTTTTATCCCTGCAAAGACATAAAAAGGAATGCTAAAGGAACTGCAATCCAAAGGTTGTTGATTATGAAGGAACAATAATCTCTTTTGCAACAAAAGTAATCAGGGGGAGATATGGTAGACTATTTTCTAAGTCATTAACGATATTCAGTTTCGAAAAGTACATGACTAAAGGAACTGTCTGGAACAACTCTGAAAGTAATCGGGGGAGATGCCGACATCAGGGGGAGGATCCAAGGATATGATGTCGACATATTTTACTTCGAAATTGAAGATGTGTTGTACTCTTTTTCTCTTCGATCGAGAATAGTTTTTCCCAAAAGATGTTGTTACTCGACAAGGTTTTTAGCGAGACAACACTAAAAAAACCAAGTATGTTGAACGTTGAAGACATAAAGATCGCGTTGATATTACTGAAAATATCTGAATCAAAGAAATGAAACACGATATTCTCTTAAGCAACGTAACTTCCAGAATCAACAACATGGTCTTATAAACATTCAAGTCACTAAAGTAAAGTGTGATAAACTCCTTTTGACTGCATTAGACTAATGAAAATTGGCTGACATCAGGGGGAGCATCCAATGGTGTGTTGAACTATTTTCCTTCACCGAGGTTACTTTTTCCCACATGGTTTTGTTACTCGGCAAGGTTTTTAATGAGACAACAACAAACACCCCGAATGTAATTTCCCAACTAAGGCTATTGTCTTTCCCACGAGGATTTTCTGCCTTAAGAGTTGTGAAACAACTAGTCAACTTCAATGGAGCAAAGTGATCATCTACAACGGATCACCTTTACTTGCATCTGTCACGTTGTACTCTTTTCTCTTCGTCAAGGTT
Source organism: Papaver armeniacum (assembly GCA_023531295.1). NCBI lineage: Eukaryota > Viridiplantae > Streptophyta > Magnoliopsida > Ranunculales > Papaveraceae > Papaver > Papaver armeniacum. The sequence continues at coordinate 99,031 of JAJJWW010004204.1, forward strand.
TTATCCAATTGGGTTTTCCTTGTCAAGGTTTTAATGAGGCAACATATTTGAGTCCAACTATGTTCTAAGTTTGCTTAATATTGTACTCTTTTTCTTTAGTTCAGGTTTTGTCCCTCTGGGTTTTCCTGACGAAGTTTTAACTAGGAAATTAACTTAGACTCGTCGATCTTTGAAGATCGTATTGCATGTGATGAACTACATGTAAAGTACGAGACAACATGTGAAATACTACATGTGAAGAGTTTTACCAAGGTTTTATCCCGTTGGGTTTTTCCTTGTCAAAGTTTTAATGAGGCGATTAATTTCGGCACAAGTCATCAAGAAGAGGACGACATTTGAAGACCTACATTAGAAGCATTATACGTGAAGCACTACAAATAGAGTTTTATTGGACCACACAAGGGGGAGTGTTGTAGGGCCTACGACCCATGGGTGTGCGGCCCAACTAGAAGCCTAAGGGTTTCTCTTTACATGTATATAAAGGATACTTTACCTATGTAATAGGCTAATCAATAGAAATCCTTGTCTTCCCTGCCTCTTTACTTTCCCTTATATTTCCACTGCAAAATAATTCAAGCTTTAATATTGAGAATCATTGGCTGGAGCATCCGGATTTTGTTAAATTGGTGGAAGTTTGGTGGAATTCTTAGGATTTTACTGGAGCACCGGGATATGTTCTGTTTAGGAAGTTACAAAATTTAAAATTCTTCATTAAAAACTGGAGCAAAGCAACTTTTGGAAACGTGAGGAGAAAAGAAGAGGAATTAACAGAGAGGATAAAGGTGTTAAAAATTGCCGAAGAGAGTGCGGCTTTATCTCCTTCTCAATTTGGTGAAAGGGCGGATTTATTGAAGAATCTTAATGAGGTAAAAATCACAAGGGCAAGGATGGCCTATCAGAGAGCTAAGGTGAAGGGTTTCAAGGATGGCGATAAAAACATTCAATATTTCCATACAATTGCCAATGGCAAGCGGAGGAGGAACTGTATTACAAAGTTGGAGATTAATTGAGCGGATGTTTTTAACCAGGGAGCCATAAAAACAGAAATACACAACTTTTACACATACTTATTCACTTCCAGGACATCAGTCTCCCCTACTTTTGATAATTTGGATTTCCGGAGGATTGATACTACTCAGCAACAGTGGCTTGAAAGAGTTTTTGATGAGGAGGAGGTTATGAAGGCAATTAAGATGTGTGGAGCTAATAAATCTCCAGGACCAGATGGCTACAATCTGGAGTTTTACAAAGTTTGCTGGAGCACTTTAAAAGCTGATGTTATGGCTGCTGTAAATGAGTTTTTTAGCAAAGGGAGATTGGATTGGAGGCTAAATACTTCTTTCTTAAAGCTGATACCAAAGAAGGAGGACTCAGCTACTGTTAAAGACTTTAGACCCTTAGGTCTAATAAATAACTTTTACAAGATTATAGCTAAGTTGTTGGCTGAAAGATTAAAGGTGATAATGCCTGGTTTAGTTTCGAATGCATGAGGTGCATTTGTTAAGGATAAACAGATCCTTGACGGCATTTTAATAGCCAATGGATGTATTGATATCAGATTGAGGCAAAGGAAACCTGGCATTATGTGCAAGATTGATATGCAGAAAGCTTTTGACAATGTAAGTTGGCCTTCTTTGTTCTCTATCTTGAAGAAAAACGGCTTTGGAGATAAGTGGATTCAATGGATGAATTGGTGCGTTACTGGTGCACAATTTTCGATTCTGGTTAATGGTAAAGCAACTAGTTTGATCAAGCCTTCAAAAGGAATACGGCAGGGTGATCCGCTGTCCCCCTTCCTTTTTATTCTGGTGGTTGAGGTGCTGTCTCTCCTGTTAAATGATGTTGTTACTAATAATAGGATCAGTGGCTTTCAAGTGGTAGAGGGTGGAACAGTTGTCTCACACCTTCAGTTTGCAATGACATGGTTATATTCTTGGATGTTTCAGCGATTGAGGTAAGGAGACTTCTTATTATTCTTCTATTGTTTGAAGTTCTAACGGGTCTCAAGTTAAACCTAAAAAAAAGCTCGATGATCAGCGTTGGAGCAGACGACTTGGTGGCGGAACTGTCTTCAGAGTTGGGTTGTAAGGTGGAATTTTTCCCGGTTACTTATATAGGCATGCCTATTGGAGCTGGCAGAAGGAGCACTTTAATTTGGGAGATTATCATACAAAGAATGCAGAAGAAGTTAGCTCCATGGAAACATAAATTTTTGAATAAAGCTGGCAGGATTGTTTTAATTAAGAGTTCTCTGGAAAGCTTAGCAGCTTACTATATGTCGAATCTTGTTATGCCGGCATCGATAGAGAAGGGATTGAACACCATTATGAGAAAGTTTTTGTGGGGGGAAGAGAATGGCCAGAGAAAAATGAGCTGGGTATCTTGGAAAGGAATTTCTAAGCCTAAGAAGAAGGGAGGTTTGGGTGTTAGGAGATTAAGATTTGTTAACAAAGCATTGCTAGCTAGGTGGCATGTGAGATATTGTAGAGAGAAAACAACACCGTGGAGGCGTATAATTTGCGAGAAAACTAAAGCTCAGGAGAACTGCATGTTGCCTTTACAGGTTAATGAGTCTATTGGCAAGAGTATGTGGTATGATATTCTGAAAACAAAAGATGTTTTCTTTGACTGTGTGGCTTTACAGATCAAAGGAGGAGTGCGATTAGTTACGGCAAGACAGATGGAATGGAAATAAACCCTTCAAAGATAAGTACCCAAGACTATTCAGAGTTAGTAAACAAAAGTTTGTTACGTTAGATGTGCTTTTTAATGGTGGTTGGGGTTTTCAATTCTCTAGAGAGTTGGATCCGGCAGAAAGGATAGATTTGTTGGAGTTGAAGTATGATGTTCGTAATGTAACCTTAACACAGAGAGAAGACGGACTGGAGGATGACTGTTCAGCTAAACTTATATATAGGAAGTTAGCAGATTGTGATCCGGACTGGGACAGTTGCAAAGTTGTTTCAAGCAAATTTGTACCACCTAAAGTTTTATTCATTTTCTGGGCCTCTCTTCATGAATCTATTCCAATAAGGAGCATGCTGCAGCACAGGAGGGTGGTGATACAGTTGAACTTATGTCTCTTTTGCAACGCTGAAGTGGAGACATTCGAACATCTATTCATGCACTGCGATTTGGCTAGAAGTCTTTGGGGTTTCTTTATTTATGCAGTTCAAGTGGCGTGGGTAACTCCTTGTAACTTCGAAGCCTTAATGCACAGCTTGAGAATTGAAAGATGCTCAGACAGGGTCAAATTGGTTTGGCACTTAATGCCTTATGCTATTTGTTGGGAGCTATGGAACGAGCGAAACAGAAGGGTTCATGGGGGAGACCAAAATCAAAGGATGAACTGGAGTATGCGGTTAAACTGGATATCTGCCTTTGGAGTTCTTCTTCAGGAATCTTAGAAAACTTTTCTATGAATCAAATTATTCATCATTGGGAGGATATTATGTTCATGTAGTCTTTTTCTTTATCTTTCGAAGGTTTTCTGGTGCTGTGCACCATGTATGTAATCTGTAAATACCTTTTTCCTTTAATATATCCTTCCTTTTTCAAAAAAAAAAAAATCTCCTTTTTATACTTCAAAAGAAAAGGAAAAAAACCCAAGGACTTCTGGCGAACACCCCCGAAGTACGTTGTTGGGTCTAGCAAATACTGATATCCGCACCCGATGGTATCAGACCTACAAACTGAGGAAAATACAAATCCACGGTGCAAATACAACTTAGTTCATTTATTTAATCGAACGGTCCATAGAAACAGCTATAAACCCTCCTCTCTTCTGCTAACTCTTTTTCACATTCTTTCTCCCTCCCCAACTCCAACAAAGCCGAGGTAACTCTTTTGTTCGATTCCAAGCTTTCACCTTCGAGTTTCACAGTTCAATCTTAATCTCAAATGTGTCGATAATAAGGTTTTGTGTGTTTGTCTTTTTACTTTCCTAACAGATGCCTTTGTTTCAAAAATTAGGGTTTTAGTTTGGTTTTCGGGTATAGTGTGACTAATGGTCTAGGAAACTGTCCAACTTATTAGGGAGATATCAAGAAACATCAAAACATGTTATATATACATCATATGTCTCATTGCAGTTAATTTCTTGTTCCAGTTTAAGAGGCTTGAAAAGCCTATTCTGAAGCTCTAAATCGGCTCACTTCGTGCTTAAAGATATGGCCCGTATTGGAAATGTAAGCAAGTTCAGTTCTTAGATTTTAAGTTTCTTAATTTATGTATTTGTAATGTTTTTTTTAAGCTTGTAACGGGAATCTGTTTGATGTGTATTGTGAATCTATATTATAGAGGAAGAAGAGGATTGGGTTTTCGAAGGCACCAATTATAAGGAATCCGGTTGTTGATCATGTAACGGGTGACAAAATCCCGAAAAGTTTTGTGTTTTCTAGAGGGAAACTTTCTGGTTCATTGAAGCAATTGTTAAAGGATTTGAGAGAGTTGATGCTTCCTTATACAGCCCTTAAGCTGAAGGTATAGCAATTTGAATTTCATTTGTGTGTGTGTGTGTGTGTGTGTTTGTTTTGTTTTCATTTTGCATGCTTCCGAGTTCCAAGTACTTTTAGGATGCAATTTAACACCAAGTGTGTTTTATGTTTGGGTCATTCAATTTGTTGGTGTACACTACACGGAAGCGAATTTGTTTGCTAAATATACTAATTATTATTGATCATGTCTTTTCAGATATGTAATGAGTTTGAGTCTTTTCTTATCTTGTCTTATCTACCCAGTTTGTAATACTGATTATTATTGATTATGTTACATAGTTTATATCTAGTAATGGCAGGGGTGAAGGTGTTGCCAAACAGTCAAAAGACTTGTAAGCCAAGAATACCATAAAAATTTGTTGGAGGCTAGTTCAACCTTCCAAAGTTAAATGGAATATGATGAACTTGCCTAACCTTTTCTGGAGCCATTTAGCCATTTTTTTCCCGTGATAACATGCCTTCAGGTTCATCGTTGTTGTCAACAAGAAGACGACTCTACGAAATTGCCACCCAGCCTATTCGTAGTTCGATTTTGTTATTGGAATGCTATATTTAGTCAACATCTAATGCTTCATCATCTATTTTCTATTTCAGGAAAAGAAACGGAATAATCTAAAAGATTTTCTGAATGTCGCGGGAAGTTTGGGCGTAACTCATTTCCTGATGTTATCTAAAACTAGTAGTTCGCCCTATCTTCGAGTCGCAAGGACACCTCAGGGCCCAACTCTTACATTCAAAATAGAGGAGTACTCATTGGCACTTGATGTTGCGAAATCCCAAATACGTCCTAGACGCCCTCCAGAAATTTTCAAATCCCCTCCTTTGGTAAGCATCAATTTATTCATCTTTTATTGTGTTTGGTAACTTTGGTTTACCTTACTGTAACATTTTCTGATTTGCTGATGCTATAATGTGTTTGGGTCTTGTTCTTGCCTAATATGATAACTTCATGGCAGATTGTACTTTCTGGTTTTGGAACCGGAGAAGAACATCTAAAGCTCACAACTATCATGTTTCAGAATATATTTCCAGCTATTGATATCAACACTGTGAGTGTTACACAAATTGTTTGAACTTTTAGGTTGACAAGTCCGATTATCTTCTTTAGATTGATCATTATGCTTGTTAATTGTATTGCAGGTGAAGCTCTCGTCGTGTCAAAGAATAGTTCTACTTAATTATGACAAGGAAACAAAGCTTATTGATTTCCGACATTATTCCATTAGATTACAGCCTGTTGGTGTCTCACGTAAACTTAGAAAATTTGTCCTAAACCATCAAGCGCCAGATTTGAGTAATCTTCGGGATGTGAGCGACTTTGTTACCAAGTATGATTTCTTTCACTACAGGACCAGGAACTGTTTAAGACACCTAACTCATAAACATGGATAGTAGTGCAGTAATGATACAGTATCTGTATAAGCTAGTGACTTAGTAATGATACAGTATCGGTATAAGCTAGTGACTTATTTGTTTTTGTGCTGTCAATGAAGGGCTGGTTATGGATCAGAAAGTGAACCAGATGATGAAGCATCTACTGTAACTCTTTCCAGTGATCTCGGAAGAGTAAATAAAGCTTCTACTAAAAGCGCTGTCAGGCTTCAAGAGATTGGACCAAGGATGAAACTTAGACTTATAAAAATCGAGGCAGGACTGTGTGCCGGTGGAATCATATTCAGCGAATACGGTGAGGGCCTACTGCACCTTTGCTTTATTGTTCTATTTGGTTTTCACAATGTCAATCTCTTTTATACTAAGTAATTGTCTCTTTTTCTTAAAAGTACAAGCTTTAATTCAGAATTAACTGCTCTTACTCATGAGTCTGCATTTTATTGGCCAACCTGTTAAATATTGGTTTCTGTAAGGTTTTATTGTTCTTCATCTCTTAACTTTTGTACCTTTCTCCCAGAAAATGATAAGAAAGCGCAAAATCAGGACAATGAGGAAGGTGAGGACGACGAGGAAGGTGACGATGATGAGGAAGGCGAGGAAGATGAGGAAGATTCTTGAGGGACATGACATCCTGAGATACGAAGGGTCTAAGCTTGTATCATGCAGGACGTTTTGACATTATGTACCCAGTGACCAGTAACCCCTGTTAGTCACAATGTCCCTCGTCAGTTATCATTGTCTCTTCATTCTTTGTAGGCAGACTCTCAAGTAGCTTTTTGGTCTGTTGCTGTTAAATTTTTTTTTACAAAAGTTCTGATATCTTAATAGGGTTAGTGAAAAACAGATACTGCTGTATGTATGACAAGTGAGTACCAAGTTCATGTAAGACGAGACTTGTTTTTGTGCTCTCAAAACATGTTAAGAGCTACATCATTTGCAATGGTTTTCATTTCTGTACTAAATTCTCTGAAGCCCAAGCCTATTCTGAAAAGGTCTCAAGTCGCAAAAATAAGTCTCATCTAATATAGTGAATCCTTGGTTCTCAGCAATGGGTTTTCATATCCGCGCCAAATTCTGTAGGGGTGAGCATGGGCCGGTATGGACCGTTTTTTACCTCAGCCGCATCCAATCCAATTAAATACGGATTTCAAATTTGGCATCCGCATCCAACATAGACGATTTGGGTACGGATAATCTAATGAATTTGTTTTAGTTAAAAGTTATAATGAAAAAGTAAAACCAACATAGACGATTTCTTATAGAACCTATACATTCTATATATGTATCGACATATAAAAGTGTCATAAACAACACTGCAAGCAAACACCTTAAGAATTCCTAAACTATCTATATATTTTCTAAAAACTATATAAATATCCTTAATCTAACGGTTATGGATGTCCAACGGATTTTCAAGGTTGCATCCGGACCCAATCCGTAATCCGTTGGATTCCGAAAATCAAATCCGCATCCAACCCATTAGCGAACGGTTTGGGCAACCATCCGTAAAAATGCGGTTGGTCCCGGTTAAATCTGCGGATTACGGGCCAAATGCTCACCCCTAATTATACGGTTTATACCCCAAGCCTAATCTGAAAAGGTCTAAACAACTGGTCGGTGTTGTTCCCCATTGCACGGGATCAAAATTTACACTCGTGTAACAGGTGTGTTAATTTTTTTTTTCTTTTTTCTACGTAGTCATTCGTCTCAATTTTTTTTTTTTTTTTTTTTTTTATGAAATTCGTCCCAATATATTATTAGTGCAACAAATATTTGCAAAAAAGAATAATTAAAAGAGAAACAGTTGAAATTTGACATTAATTCAACACAGGAATCCAATAAGAAAGTTAATTCCTTAAAGGAAAGTTGAACCCTGACTATTCACCATTATTAGTTATTACTGCCTTCTGATTACGGTAAGCAAACTAAAGTACAATGTTCCGAAGACAAAATCGTAAGACCTCAATTAAGCTTGCAACTTCATGAATCTCCCATGATAATGGAACAACCAAAAATGCCCTAGAAGGACTTGGGAAGGCTGATCAGCTCATTGTCATACAAGAACAATTCGCCTTATGTGGTCTTTGGTAGGAGGGCTTCGGAAGGGACCTCTAGCGTTAAATCCTTATGATCATTAGTTGGTTTCACAGCTGCAAGCACATCAACATTTGCTTATGATGATCAGTAAGAGTTTAGTTACACTATAGAGAATCTGAAATGAAAATAATCGTATTAACTGCAGTTCAAAGCAATCAAAAAGAAAAATATCAAAAATGGAAGTGAAACAAATAAACAGTTTGGACCGAAAGGGTCCTCAAGAAATCTTGTACTTCATAAGTTAACCCATTTGGATCGTAAACCAATAATCAGTTCAATGTGCCAAACGCCCAAACATACAATGCTTTCTTATCATCGGTAAATTAGGAAGTATATCAGTGTCAAACTAACAGATCAAGCGCATAGCTTCCCAACACCAATATACACTATTTCACGCTTCAAACAATTTCATTTGTTTCCTAAAGAGCAACTGAGTTTTTTAGATGATCAGAACATCTTATAGTAACATCAAGGTATGTCATAATATTCTGTCAAAAAATGCCAACACTCAAAACTTTCTAGTAAGACGTCAAAAGGGACTTGAACCATCCAAGAGAACAAAAACATTCAAATTAGTCCAAACACTATTGAAACATATAATTTTCAAAATTACAAATTTCAAAAAAATATTAACTACATGATCTAAATTTGACCACAACTCTCACGTGTTTGTAGTTGAATCAATAAATTAGAAAGTGGAAAGAGTTTACCACCACCTAGAGAAGCGTCTACAGAGTTTAAGTGCTCCCAAATATTTCACTGTTTCCTAATGTCTTGTGAGTTTTTTATGCATGATCATAACATCTTACAGTCAGGTATTCCATAACGATTTCATTATTCCCCAATACCTTGTAAATTAGGATGTAAAGAAGCATCTACAGGTCATAGGTATTATCCCTTGATAAATACAGTGTTGAGCGCTTCTAACAATTTCATTGTTTCCTATTGTCTTATGAGTTAACAAGGTATAACATAACATTTAGGATATACTACTAGACTCAACTCTGTCAACCAAACACATTTTCATTTCACAATTCTGTCTACACAGACCTATACTCAATTAATGGAATCTCAAGGCTGTAGGTTTCGGGTTGTAGCAGAACTGGGTAGAAGATGGTACGGGTATCAATCATCCAATACATCGAAACATCCACAAACATATGGTGTGCAGTTTTGAAAAAATCAAACATGATGATTTAGGTTTTCTAAATACCTAATTTAAAGCAAATGTTTAGGGGTTTAAGAAAGATTTACCATAACCTCCTTGAGGAGTAAGTTTAGCTTGAACAATCATAGTAGAGATAAAACCTGCAGCTTCCTCTGCCTCAGCAACAAGTCTTTTAATCTCAGCATCTGAATTAACATGTCGATTCTCTTCGAATCTCTTTCGCACTTCAGCAGCTGATTCATTCAACATCAACGTATCTCCTTTGAATGATTTCCTTGTTGATCTCAGTACTAATCTGTAAGCATTCAATACTTCTGCTGTTCTCACCATTTTTCTTTTTCTTTCAAAATTTTCTCCTTTCTTTTCCGTCTCTCTCTCTAGACTCTCGAGCTTCTTCTTTTCACCTGAATCTGAAATTGGATCCAGTTTGTGTCAATTTGTCAACATGGGCATGAAATAGCCCACTACTGAACAAGGCTTTGCTCAAGAGGAGAAATTGATAAAAATAAAAAGGATAAATAATTAGTCCCCACACCGGCGATATTTTCGGAAAATTGAAAAGAAAAGTAGATGACTTAGAAGCTTCTCCAATGGAATGTATGTGAGGAAAAATCTTAATCCACATAAGATGCACAACCATATTTATAAAAAATCATCTCCAACTCATTGATGTGGGGATGAGGTGGCAAAAAAAAAAGTTAGACATCCTCACAGGTGAACCTACAGTTTTAGACATTCACTTAGAGGATGTCTTCCCATCCTAGTCACACTTTGACTAATAAAAAAGTGCAGATCCCATGTCCCCTACTTGCATGTGCCCTCGTGTCCCACTAGTTAGATTTTGACATGTGGCTTCCTTTTTTTTTTTCCATAATTCAATTATCTTACTTATGGTTAAAGATAAATATCAAAACATAAAAGCATATATATTGTTACCTTTTTTATCTCCCGAACCAAAAATCCAAGCTACGGTTCGGTTCTTTATGAATAACAAAGTTTTTGCATCAAAAAGTTTTTTCATTAAAGGGAACCACATCTAATAGGTTAATGATCTTCCAATAGTTACGATGCAATTACAACGGTATTTTAGTGAACTTAGTTATATCATTTTTAACTCAATTATTGTTCTTATTCTTTGAAATCCCATGTTAAGACTTAATTTATGTGATTTAATCGTAAAACCAAAACTATAAAAAGGAGCTTAAAGTTTATATATTTTGTTTTTGTTTTGTAGGGTTTACACAACGGTGCTCAACTTGAAGAAGACGATCTTCGAGTGCGGCGCAAATTGGATTTCGGTAAGGGCATCCACTTAAACATTTCTTTAGATGATATCTCTACTGAAGAGTCGAATGAAAATGTGGCACGTGTTGAATCAATTCACTCTAGAATAAGAAAAGAACAAATTCCAGTACTAGGAATGGAGTTTGAAACAGAAGAAAAAGCCTACACTTTTTACAATACATATGCATTTTATTTTGGATTTAGTGTGAGAAAAAGTAAATCCCATTTCTTTAGCAATAGGAAATTGAGAGATAGACTATTTGTTTGTCATGCTGAAGGTAAACGTGACGTAGATACTCGTGATGATGCTGATGTCAAGTCTCACCGTGCAGAGACAAGGTTCGAGTGTCTAGCTAGGATGAAAATCAGTTGTGTTTCAAACGGTGATATGTATCGTGTTATTGAGTTTATTCCTAATCATACACATGTTACATCTAGTCCTTCAAAGACACATCTTTTTAGATCTCATAGGAAAATGAGTGCTATAAATATAGCTCAAGCCGAAATGGCGGATAGGTCTAGAATAAATCCTAAAGAAACAGTAGAATTTCTGAGTAGACAAGCAGGTGGTCATGAAAATCTTGGATTTATTCCACTTGACTACAAAAATTATTTGCGCACCAAGCGAACAAGAGAAATGAAAACAGGAGATACGGGTGGTGTATTAGAATATCTGCAAAAAAAGAAATTGAATGATCCAAATTTTTTCTACGCCATACAAGTGGATAAAGAGGATTTAATAACTAATATATTTTGGGCTGATGCCAGAATGATGGTAGACTATGATTATTTTGGCGACGTGGTTTGCTTTGATACTACTTTTAGAAAAAACAAAGAATGAAGACCTTTTGCTATGTTTGTTGGAGTTAACCATCATAAGCAATCAGTCATATTTGGTGCTGCACTTCTGTATGATGAAACTGCAGAGACTTTTGAGTGGTTGTTCAACATTTTTGCTAAAACTATGTCTGGGAAGAAACCAAAGAGTATTTTTACTGATCAGGATGCTGCAATGGCAAAAGCTTTAGCATCATTTTGAACGGCTAGTTGATGATCGTCGTTATGAAGAGTTAAAAGCAGACTTCAAAGCAAGCCAGAGCTTCCCTGCACTTTCATTTCCGGTAAAGATTTTAAAACATGCAGCAACCATATATACACATAAGGTTTTGAAATTATTTCAGAAACAATTATGTAGAGCTCATGATTGTACCGTGAATTACCTCGGCGACACTAGTACAACTGTTAGAAAATATGGAGTTATTCCTCATGCGCAAGAATATCACCGAACAGTCATCTTTGATACGGAAAATAATAACATCTCTTGCAGTTGCAGAAAATTTGAATTCGCAGGCATCTTGTGTTCACATGCTCTAAAAGTTTTGTCCGTGCACAACATTAAAAGTATTCCTACTCAGTACATTTTTAAAAGGTGGACGAAAGATGTGAAGACCGGTAGTGTAAAAATAAGTCCAATCACTACCATCGCAAATGACCCCAAAGGAGATATAATAAGACGTTACAGAGAGTTGTGTAGACTACACATTCAGTTGGCGACAAGAGCATCAGAGTCAAGTGAAGCATATGAAGTTGCTTTGTCAGGATTTAACAACACACTAGCAAAGGTTGACGACATTCTAGGAGGAATAACAACTAAAGAAAATGTTGGAAAACCACCGGTTTTTATGTGAATAAAATTTTTATTATAAAACGGTTTTTCAAAATAATTAAAATATCTTCCAAAATTATCTCTTAGTTTTATTGGGTAAGTTTTTATCTTACATATATATATGGAATTGCACTAGGGTTTTTGACATGTATAGAAAAAAAAAACCTCTCTCGAATCCACCGGTGTTGCATACCTCTTCTTCTTCGTTTTCTATGTTTGATACGAGGGTTTTTAAGTGCCAACGATTTGTGAGTTTTCCGCTGCCAAGTTCTAAAAGGACAAGTTTGAATGTGTTATTCAAATTTGTTAGGATTGTTGTATCTTGGAGGCAGATGTACCCGTAGGGCTATAGCATCATCTATTTAGAGTGTAGCCGGGCATTCTTGTCTTAAGGACAGCATGTTGAACATGTGCCTCAATCCACCATTACCAATTTGTTCATTCATGGTGTTTAACAGGGATGTGGAAGACGTCAACAATTGAATGGAGACGACATAAAAACAGATAAGTGCCTCTTATATTAATTAGTTGTTTGATATATTATGAATTTTAATTGTTATTCTCCAACAATCTTAAGACAAGAAATTTTTCATAATAACAATTAGAATTGAGATCTGGGTTCAATGTTTAGGGCAGGCTGTGGGTGTTGTTCAAGATCTTTTCTAAAATAAAAATCCTTTGAATCCAATGATGAAAAGATCCTTACAATGGGTGATTGGAACCAATTTATCGTTTTTAGAGTATGTTGAGATTGGTCTCGTTCCAAATATATCAAACGGGTAATTACATGATAAAGTGGAAACTAAAATTTTGTCACGTAGTTGTTTGGTGCTTGCCTGTAAAGAAGTCTTCTCGTCCCAGTTTGAAAGTTGAGACCATGAAGATTTATTTTGTCCGTTGTTGATTAGAGTGAATTTTTTGATTTGAATCTTATGATCTAACCATGTGGACCGTGGACTATTATATATTGTCTTTAATACGAATGGTTCTTGTATTTGTCAATTGATTTAGTGGTTTGATTCTTTTGTCGAAATCAGTTGTCATCCGGTGCAGTACATATACAAGAGCGTTAATGAACTAGCATGCTATGACTCGGTCGGCTAGTTGAAGGACGGCAGTTCTTTCCCACCGCATGATTACAAATTAGTTGAAGCCGCCAAAGCAGATGGAAGTCCTAGAACTCCCCATCACTTGTCGGAGCTAACCGGTGATTATGATAGTCATCACGACAATTTAGTCTCGTGCTCGCAGTTCCAAGGGATACGGGGTTACGCTCATTCCATTCATCCAAAGACCCACATAGTTCCGTAACAAGCATCCATGGGATTCGAACTCCCATCAAGTGATGCCAGTGAAGTGCAGGGACGTGCTCGTCTTCGGGGATTTTGAAAGTATTGTAACTCATATGAATTCTAATGGTGTTACTCCAGGAGGACCCCAGTTCATCTCCGCAAAATCTTCCATGACATCTGGTACATCTTTTGGTGCCGAGGAGGTGCAGAAGCCGCATGGAGCAGTGCGTTTCGCTCAATGCTACGAACCATCGTTCATTTAATAGGGAGAGGTCGTTCCGTAAAGGAAGGAATTCGACATTTGGAAGTAATGATAACTATCCCAGGTCTCCTGTGAGAATTGTTGGGTTGTACCTCCATCGGAGACTAACTTGTTCGATGATGGAAGTAGTCATGAAATACCACCAAGAAATATCTCAAACTTTTCAAAGTCGTGGATTCCTGCATAGTTAGAAGTATTTCAGAATAGACCACCTACTCCAAGGGGACTCCTCCCCATTAAAATGAGATTACTACGGTCTAGATACCGGAATCAACATTTTTCGGTTTGGCGGGGGTTGTTAGGAGGATCGACGATGTGCAGAGAAGGCTCGAATTATAGTTATCAATCTGTTGTTTGTTTTCAACTTAATTGATAAGTCATGCCCAAGTTAAACCCCTGACTTGTGCTTGAATAGTTGTGCTAGGTGGCACGACTTGAAAGATACGTTAGGGAATGAAACCGTTCAAGTCAAATATCACTAACCTCAAGTGGAAGGATGATGTTGTCGTTGTAGCTTCTTACTTCTTCACTTCTTCAAGTATTCACAATACTTGTAATGTCTCAGATCCTAATACTTTCAAGCTAACCTATACGAAGTTGACTCTAGTACATAATCAAGCGACTCTTAAAATGAGCTTTGATTCACTAAAATATGACAACCAAACTTGACATACCAACGCTTGGTGGGTTCAACCGAACTATGCTCTAATAATCTCCCCCTTTGTCAATTTTAGTGACAAAACTCTTACAATCATATGGATAAACAAATTACAAGAATTCATTACACATACGCTTGATTCCCGAATTCAACAACACAATAACCTGCATACATTCAATCCTTAAATGCCGCTGTTGACATTATTATTTGTACCCTTAATATTCTACACAAATAAATGGGCTAACCTAGGCCTACAAGGCTCCTACTACTAGCAAAGGAGGATTCATTGGGCCTAAGGTGCTTCCCTTGTTTACCCAAGTATGGCTAACTAGGCCTAACAAACACCCCATGTACAAGCCCATGGGCTAAAAAGTTTCACAACACAAGCGTTCCACTTCACCCTTGACACGTCATCAGATGTGCCACGTCACCAGCGTGATACGTCAGCAGAACAAGTGCCACGTCAGCACCACACAAACAGCTTATAGTGCCACGTCAACAAGTGATGACGTGGCAGGCGACACGTCAGCCGATAATCGCCACGTCAACAATTGATATTTGCCATAAAATCAAAGAAATCAAACGGAAATTCGCTCATATAAATATAGGTGTTGACAACCCCAAAAAGGTAAGCAATCTTCCATACCAAAATCTCCTGTGAAAAATCCGTTACTGACTTTAGCATCGGAGGGTTTTTTGCAGGTACCCCCCTTTTTCTCCATAATTCAATTGAAGATCCAGTCCACGAATCAATTATCAGCAAAATCATCATACAAAATTCTGTGTTTGGGGTAGGAGGAATTTTACCTTACAAAAAGTGGCGCCGACCAAGGTTTTCGAGAAAAGATTATCGTGTGTTACCAAATTGAGTTATGGCAATAGTTAGACAAACTGCACGAAGGTCTGAATCTAACAGCAATTCCCAAACCGCGCAGGAGACGCGAAATTGAGAGAAATGAAATTGAAGTTCAATCTGCACCTGCTATACCCACTGGAAACAGACAGGGTCAAGATCATACTCGTAACAGATCACTGGATCGTGGACGAGACCGAGATCGTTGCGTGATGAGCTCCAGATCCGAATCGGAGAAAGGAAAAACAACGGGTGATCGATAACGAAGTTATTGACGTTGATGAGGAAAACCCAGATATTCGTGGAAACAAAGGGTATGCGTTCGGCAGCCCATCTAGGAGGAATTGTAATCGACATGATCTGCGTGATGGCCGCACCGCGACTCCCAGTACAGAGGAAGAGCAACTACTAAATCGGCTAGACGAGCTAGAGAAGGAGAATGCTCTACTGAGATTAGAACGTGAAAAACAACCTCGGCCTAGGTCTGGCGTTTTGAATAATCAGAGGGTCCGATCTGTATGGCAACGCCTTGGAAATCGGATTGAACCACAAGTCGCAGATTCTAACAGAGATGTGATCAATCTTGATCGACCTGACAGGAATCTATTGGTCACCGGAGAATTACCAAACAACCCAGAGCGAGCAGGGATCGGACAGCCGCAACCCAACAGAGCGCGCCTTAACTACGTCTCATTCAAAACGGCTCGAGAATGACGAGAATGAAACTCGAGACCAACACGACGAGGGTGAATTTTCTGGACGATCACTATGCTCGTTCGGAGCAAGGCAGGATGGCAGAGAGACTACTCGCACCGAAGGAAGAAAATAAGATCGAATAATCATATTCCGCAGGACCGGGATTATGAGAAAGAAGGATTCCTCGGATGGCGACCTAGACGCGATAATGTAAGCTCGTCTTGCCAAGATGATCGAGAAAGTGATGATGAAAAAAAATACCCGAGAAGAAAAGTTGGAAAGGCTACATCGAGCAGCAGGAGCTCCTTTCAAGCAGAATATCAGAGAATTCAGGCCGCCAATAAATTTTTAGTTCCAAAATTACCGTAATTCGATGAGAAAACCGATGATCCAGACAAAGCACGTTTTACACTATGAGACCGCCATGTCCTTGTGGCAAGACATCGACGATTTGATGTGTAAAATGTTTCGCAATCCCCGACGGGAGGAGCTATAACGTGGTTCAATCGGCTTCCAAAGACAAATGATCGGGACTTACCATGTTTCGATCGATGATTTTTGCTCTAACTATAAGTACAACAAACGTGACCAGGAAAGGATGCCATTCACTGTTCCTTTTAGGAATTCGGAAGGAGGAAAGCATCGACAATTCACTAGGCGTTTCAAGCAAGAATTAGCGGACGTGGATGGAGCCAACGACCAAGTTGTCATTGCGGCATACAAACAAGCTTACCAACATGATCAAAGAGGTGTGTACGGTTC
This sequence comes from Papaver armeniacum, assembly GCA_023531295.1. Lineage (NCBI taxonomy): Eukaryota > Viridiplantae > Streptophyta > Magnoliopsida > Ranunculales > Papaveraceae > Papaver > Papaver armeniacum. The sequence goes on from JAJJWW010004204.1 coordinate 115,657, forward strand.
TTTGGTCAAGAGACCACCAAAAACTTTGGAAGAACTATATGACCGAGTAGAAGAGTACGCCCGAGGGAGGACGATTCTAAATCTCGAGAAGAAGTTCACAAATCATCCAATCATCCAAACGATGGTAAGAGAGAAAAATCCAAGAACCGTTCGAACTGACATAATGATCGCGGGGATGTTCGAGAGAAAAATCAAGGTGAACGCATGGAAACCGGGTATCGAAATTTCACGATATGAAGTCGACCCGCCGAGGATAAGTGTCACAGATTTGTACGAAAAAATACACAAGGATTTGTTCCCCCACGTCCTTTGGCAAGCGTAAACACGAGATAAACGTGATAGGAGCAAATACCGCAAGTTCCATAAAGACCATGGTCACAAAACCGAGAACCGCCGCTCTTCTACAGATCGAGATTCAGCGAATGATCGACGCTGGGAAGCTGCAACAGTACGTGAAAAAGGATTTTGGAAAAGGTCTTGGACAGTTTGGCACGACCAACATGATTAACGCACGTGTGATTAACGTCAGCCACGCCAGGATCCATTCAATGACCGGGGCGGGCGTCGAAGACGAAACCAGGAGGAAGGTCAGGCAGTTGAAAGAATGGTATTTGACAAATCACATCGATTTTGTCACGGTAATGGAGCAGAAACTCGGGAGCTTGGGTGCACAAAGATCGAGTTCTCTGATGCGGACATGGTAGGCGTTTATGCTCCCCACAATGACGCTATCGTTATAACTGCTTGGATTGGCATGTTTCGTTACACCGGATTCTAGTCGATACGGTGAATCTCGGTGAGCGTTGCATTTTCAGGAGCTTACTCCTCTATGAATCTCCCACATGACTTGATCGAGGAGGATGAAAATCCAATTATCGGTTTCTTGGCGGGTTACAAAGGCGATTGGGAAGGTGAAGATACCTATAACAGTGGCTGACAAGTCCATTCTGAGCACCTTCTTGTTGCTGGGTTGCCGAGCACCCTACAATGCGATCGTGGGACGAGACTGGCTGCATGAGATCGGTGCAGTAACATCATCTAATCATCAATGCCTGAAGTTTATTACACCAGAAGGAGTTGTGAAAGTTAGAGGCGATCAGATAGCCGCTCATAAGTGTCATGAGAGTGCAATGGATGAGTACAAGAAGTCAGAAGTCAGTGGGAACCAGATCATGCGAGTCGAGCAGAAATAGCAATTACAGAATCCTCTCCCTCCAGAATCATATAGGGGAGAGGACGCAGCTGAACCCCAACAAATTGAGAAACCGATCGAGGTCCAGATTGGAGATGAGGAGCACAAAACAACGTTCGTAGGGGAAGATCTGCCTGCACGTGAACGCGATGGTCTGATTACGTTGCTAAGGGCAAACGCAGATGTTTTCGCATGGAGTTTTGCTGAGATGCCAGGGATAGATCCGAATGTAGCCTGCCACAGGCTAAACATCGATGAGAATTTCCATCCTGTTCGACAGAAAATCAGGAATATGGCGCAAAGCAAAAAGGATGGAGTTATCAAGAGGTCGAAAATCGTTGGAAGCAAAGGCTTTATTCGACCAGTGCAATATCCACGCGGCCGTCGAATGTCGTACCCGTTCCAAAGAAGAATGGTAAAATTCGTGTATCAGATCGATTTCACCGATTTGAATAAAGCATGTCCGAGTGATCCGTACCACGCCGCCACTGGATAAGAGATTTGGTGGATGCAACCGCAGGATATGGGAGACCGTCATTCATGGACGGGTTTTCTGGCTATAACCAAATACCTTTGTTCGAGGACGATCAAGAGCATCCGCGTTCAGAATCGAGAGGAGTCTATTGTTATCCGTAATGCCGTTCGGGATAAAGAACGCAGGGCAACCTACCAAAGCACTTGGTGGACCATATGTTCAAGGATCTAATTGGGAAGTCGATGGAAGTATATATCGATGATATGGTAGTGAAATCCGAGCAAAAGGAATCGCATTTTCTTGATCTGCAGAAGAGGTTTGATATCTTAAGGCAATATCGTATGAAGCTCAATCCAGCATAATGTTCATTTGGGCTGTCATCGGGAAAGTTCCTTGGATACTTGATGACACACAGAGGAATCGAGGCAAATCCGGAACAAATCAGAGCCATCATAGAAATGCCATCCCCAAGAACGAAGAAGGAGGTCCAAGCTAGCGGGACGATTAGAAGCTTTAAACTGTTTCATTTCACGCTCGTCGGATCGATTCAAGCCATTCTTTGACGTTTTGAAGAAAGCAGTAAATTTTGGTTGGACGGATGAGTGTGAAAGGGCTTTTGATGAGATCAAGCAGTATTTGTCAACTCCCCCAGTTTTGGTGAGTCCAAAACTTGGACAACCCGTAGGAGTATATCTGGCTGCAACGGAGAACGCTGTTAGTGCGGTTTTTGTTACAGACCCATATGAGAAACCTGTTTACTTTGTCAGTAAATCCTTGACAGGGGCGGAAACACGGTATAAGAAAATTGAGAAGATAGCACTTGTACTCTTCCATGCATCTCGTCGCCTCAAGCCTTATTTCCAAGGAAGGAAGATCGTAGTATACTCGGAATACCCGCTGAAGAGAATCCTGGAGCGTGCTAATGATTCCAGTCGACTAGCCATATGGTCAAATTTTCTGGGGGCGTATGAGATCAAGTACGAAACCAGAACTGCAGAGAAAGGACATGCACTGGCTGCACTGCTAGCAGACTTTCTTGTGGACGATATAGAAATGGTTGCTGACGAAGAAGAGGAGCTGTTAAAACCCATAGAGCCAGTCACTGATCAGACTGGGGGCGAGTCCGCAATGGAGATTGATGCTCCTGAACCATTATGGACTGTATTTACTGATGGGTCATCAAATGTTGGTGGTGCTGGAGTCGGATGCGTCATCCTTACTCCCGAAGGTTCGAGGATCGAGAAAGCAACCAGGCTAGATTTCCAAGCATCAAACAATGAAGCTGAATATGAAGCCGCAATAATCGGTTTAAAAGCTGTCAAACAGTTAGATGCGAAGAACGTGAAGCTGGTCACTGATTCCATGCTAGTGGTCAACCAGTTTCCGGGGACCTACAAAGCCAAGGAAGAGAGAATGGCCCTGTATTTGGATCATATGAAAAAGCTAGCAAATGAGTTCGACCAATTCTCTATTGGGCAGAGACCACGGTTGGAAAACAGGCATGCAGATGCTTTGGCATATCTTTCTTCCGCAGTCGAAACTGATTCCACCCGTTTCGTTGTAGTAGATTTCCAAGAGTTACCTAGCATCTCCGAAAGCCAATTTTTTCTGGCTCTCGAACACGCTAGTGGGGGCGAGATGGCAGCTACATCAGCACAGGGGGATACTGAGAACATCGGCAGCAATATGGATGTTGACAGTCCAAAGGATGATAATTCAGCAATCATGTGGAAAACATTACAGATCGGCGTCAACCATACATCCAAGACTGCGACAACCGGCGAACTCCCGAAGATGAGAAACTCACGCAAAAAGTGAGAAAGAATTCATGGAGATACTCAATGATCGAGGGGTTGTTATACCGTAAACCTGTTGCTTTGGAGCCATTTTTGCGATGCGTATCAGCCGAGGAAGGACAAATAATACTAGCAGAGGCTCATGAGGGGATTTGTGGCAGCCATTCCGGAGGGCGCAGTCTCGCACACAGGATACTTACCCAGGGGTATTTCTGGCCGTACATGCAGAAAGACGCTAAAGAATATGCGCAGAAATGTGTGCCATGCCAAGAACACGCTCCAATTCCGAAAAGGCCCGCCAACGAATTACATCCAGTTTTTAGTCCCTGGACGTTTTCTATGTGGGGATTGGACATCGTCGGGCCGCTCCCCAAAGCTCCTGGAGGCGTCAGATTCGTACTAGCCGCTACCGATTATTTCACCAAGTGGGTCGAAGCAGTGGCACTGGTACACGTCACCAGACATGATGTAAAAAGGTTCATATGGGAGAATATCGTCTGCGCAGGTTCGGAATCCCGCACGCGATAATATCGACAATGGGAAGCAGTTCGATTCGGGAGTAATCAAAGACTTTTGCAAGGGCTCGAATATCCGCCACAATTTCTCGTCTCCTTACTATGCTCAAAGCAACGGGCGTAGAAGCAACCAACCGAGTTATTATGGACAACCTCAAGAAACTACTGGAGAAAGCGAAGGGAAAATAAATCAAGAATTCCCCTGGAGTCTTATGGTCCTATCGAACAACCCCGAAAAGATCCACCGGATTTTCTCCATTCACATTGGCGTATGGGACAGAGGGCAATCATACCCACCGAGGTACAACTCAAGACTACCAAAACTCGTCTTTGTCAAGTCTAGAAAAAATGACAAAGATACCGGCTTTGGATAAAGAGTTCTTTGGAAGAACAAAGAGAAACAGCCTTGCAGCAGGTTGGTCCGATACCAGCATGCAATCAAGCTGGGATATGATCGCAAGGTCAGAGAACGGTCGTTCAAACCAGGGGAATATGTCTTGAAGAAAACCCGAGCAGCCACAATGGAACCGAACTATGGGAAGCTCGGAGCGAACTGGGAAGGCCCATACATAGTGGATAGACCAGCATCTCGTGGATCCTACTACTTGAGGAATCTCGACGGAACTGAGGATTCGAAGCCATGGAAGCCGTGGAATTCATTCCACTTGAAAAAGTTTTATCATTAGAAGTAGATTCAAATCCTGCTGTGCTGCACACTTTTTCCTTTGTGATGGTTTTGTCCCACTGGGTTTTCCACTCAAAGGTTTTAACGAGGCAGCTGTGGTCGAAGCAGTAGGCATTTATCTTGTTATTTCAATTTAGAAATTTTAATTCAACATTATTTTGGTATTCCAGACTTTATTAATATTGTTCGTGTTAATTATAAGCTGCTGTGGATGATCGAATCCACAATCAGCCCTAAATGACAAAACAGTACAGTTCAAGTCTACTGTCAGCGGCGTCTCTGGCACCTCGTAGATAGGGTGAGTGCACAGTTCGAGCATTTTTACCCTATCTAAATTTTATCCCCATCATACGGGGCAACAACAAATTTGGCGAACATTTTCATCTGTCCAAGCACGTGAAAATGTACACATCCCAAACTCTGCGCACATCTTGAATAGCAGAACTGGCCCCCTGCGCAAATTCAAGATAGCAGAAAAACTCAACTTTTCATTCCATGCGCGAGCAAAGTTCAGCAGGGAGGTGCACCCCTGCGCGAGCATTGAGCAGCATGACACAAAACATACTGGGGGCGAGTTATATGTCACCTCAACCATTTGGGGGCGGAACATATAACACTCCCGCGCAATCAACACATCCCTGGGGGCGGGTTGCATAACACTCCGAACGACATGATTCGGAGGCGGGTTATGTAACACTCCACAAAAATGCAAATTCGGAGGGAAACCCGAACTTCTTAACCCATAACAGGATATGGGTTAAGAGGGGGCGATGTTTGTACCCTTAATATTCTACACAAATAAATGGGCTAACCTAGGCCTACAAGGCTCCTACTACTAGCAAAGGAGGATTCATTGGGCCTAAGGTGCTTCCCTTGTTTACCCAAGTATGGCTAACTAGGTTTAACAAACACCCCATGTACAAGCCCATGGGCTAAAAAGTTTCACAACACAAGCGTTCCACTTCACCCTTGACACGTCATCAGAGGTGCCACGTCACCAGCGTGATACGTCAGCAAAACAAGTGCCACGTCAGCACCACGCAAACAGCTTATAGTGCCACGCCAACAAGTGATGACGTGGCAGGCGACACGTCAGTCGATAACCGCCACATCAGTAGAAAGATGACATGGCGGGTGCCACGTCAGCAGCACAAGTGCCCCGTCATCACCACGTAAACAACTCATAGTGCCACGTCAACAAGTGATGACGTGGCAGGCAAGACGTCAACCGATAAGTGCCACGTCAACAGAAAGATGACGTGGCAGGTTCCACGTCAGCAGGGCCGGGGCCACGTCAGCAGAAAGATGACGCGCTGGGTGCCATGTCAGCAAATAAATGCCACGTCAGCAGCAGTCGATGACGTGGCAGCCGGCGGCCCATACGAGTGGTAATCGGCGATTAACAGGGGTAAGACGCCGATTAATCGGCGATTAATCGGGACGATTAATTGCGCATTGATTCATTGTTGCGCGATGTATCTTGGTCCCGTAGTCCCCGGATATTTGCGCCCCAAACCTATGACTCTGAGGATATTTCCGCCCCGTCTGCTTACACCCATAACTCTTACTCCTTTTGTTATCCACACCCCATTATAATGCCTTAACCATAATGGAAGTTTTCTGGAATATTCTGGGTGCCATGCAGGGGATGTCAATGCCAGGGCATGCAACCATGCAGTCATGCAGGAGAATTATTGCAAGGAGACATGCAGGGACAGTTATTGCAGGGAGGCATGCAGGGGCCAGTTATGGCAATTGATATTTGCCATAAAATCAAAGAAATCAAACGGAAATTCGCTCATATAAATATAGGGGTTGACAACCCCAAAAAGGTAAGCAATCTTCCATACCAAAATCTCCTGTGAAAAATCCGTTACTAACTTTAGCATCGGAGGGTTTTTTGCAGGTACCCCCCCTTTTTCTCCATAATTCAATTGAAGATCCAGTCCACGAATCAATTATCAGCAAAATCATCATACAAAATTCTGTGTTTGGGGTAGGAGGAATTTTACCTTACAAACAGTGGCGCCGACCAAGGTTTTCGAGAAAAGATTATCGTGTGTTACCAAATCGAGTTATGGCAATAGTTAGACAGACTGCACGAAGGTCTGAATCTAACAGCAATTCCCAAACCGCGCAGGAGACGCGAAATTGAGAGAAATGAAATTGAAGTTCAATCTGCACCTGCTATACCCACTGGAAACAGACAAGGTCAAGATCATACTCGTAACAGATCATTGGATCGTGGACGAGACCGAGATCGTTTTCGTGACAGAGCTCCAGATCTGAATCGGAGAAAGGAAAAACAACGGGTGATCGATAACGAAGTTATTGACGTTGATGAGGAAAACCCAGATGTTCGTGGAAACAAAGGGTATGCGTTCGGCAGCCCATCTAGGAGGAATCGCAATCGACAGGATCTGCGTGATGGCCGCACCGCGACTCCCAGTACAGAGGAAGAGCAACTACTGAATCGGCTAGACGAGCTAGAGAAGGAGAATGCTCTACTGAGATTAGAACGTGAAAAACAACCTCGACCTAGGTCGGCGTTTTGAATAATCAGAGGGTCCGATCTGTATGGCAACGCCTTGGAAATCGGATTGAACCACAAGTCGCAGATTCTAATAGAGATGTGATCAATCTTGATCGACCTGACAGGAATCTATTGGTCACTGGAGAATTACCGAAACAATCCAGGCGATCAGGGGATCGGACAGCTGCAACCCAACAGAAGCGCGACGTAACTACGTCTCATTCAAAACGGCTCAGAAATGACGAGAATGAAACTCGAGACCAACACGACGAGGGTGAATTTTCGGACGATCACTATGCTCGTTCGGAGCAAGGCAGGGATGGCAGAGAGACTACTCTGCACCGAAGGAAGAAAATAAGATCGAATAATCATATTCCAGAGGACTGGGATTATGAGAAAGAAGGCAGTTCCTCAGATGGCGACCTAGACGCGATAACAGAAGCTCGTCTTGCCAAGATGATCGAGAAAGTGATGATGAAAAAACAATACCGAGAAGAAAAGTTGGAAAGGCTACATCGAGCAGCAGGAGCTCCTTTCAAGCAGAATATCAGAGAATTCAGGCCGCCAATAAATTTTTTAGTTCCAAAATTACCGGAATTCGATGAGAAAACTGATGATCCAGATCAGCACGTTTTACACTATGAGACCGCCATGTCCTTGTGGCAGTACAACGACGAGTTGATGTGTAAAATTTTTCCGCAATCCCTGACGGGAGGAGCTATAACGTGGTTCAATCAGCTTCCAGCACAGTCGATCGGGACTTACCATAAGTTGATCGATGATTTTTGCTCTAACTGTAAGTACAACAAACGTGACCGGAAAGGATGCCATTCACTGTTCCTTTTAGGAATTCGGAAGGAGGAAAGCATCAGACAATTCACTAGGCGTTTCAAGCAAGAATTAGCGGACGTGGATGGAGCCAACGACCAAGTTGTCATTGCGGCATACAAACAAGCTTACCAGCATGATCAAAGAGGTGTGTACGGTTCTTTGGTCAAGAGACCACCAAAAACTTTGGAAGAACTATATGACCGAGTAGAAGAGTATGCCCGAGTGGAGGACGATTCTAAATCTCGAGAAGAAGTTCACAAATCATCCAATCATCCAAACGATGGTAAGAGAATTTCCATCCTGTTCGACAGAAAATCAGGAATATGGCGCAAAGCAAAAAGGATGGAGTTACTGCAGAAGTCGAAAAACTGTTGGAAGCAGGCTTTATTCGACCAGTGCAATATCCACGCTGGCTGTCGAATGTCCTACCCGTTCCAAAGAAGAATGGTAAAATTCGTGTCTGTATCGATTTCACCGATTTGAATAAAGCATGTCCGAGTGATCCGTACCCGCTGCCACGGATAAGAGATTTGGTGGATGCAACCGCAGGATATGGGAGACTGTCATTCATGGACGGGTTTTCTGGCTATAACCAAATACCTTTGTTCGAGGACGATCAAGAGCATACTACGTTCGTAACTGACAGAGGAGTCTACTGTTATACTGTAATGCCGTTCGGGCTAAAGAACGCAGGGGCAACCTACCAGCACTTGGTGGACCATATGTTCAAGGATCTAATTGGGAAGTCGATGGAAGTATATATCGATGATATGGTAGTGAAATCCGAGCAAAAGGAATCGCATTTTCTTGATCTGCAAAAGAGGTTTGATATGTTAAGGCAATATCGTATGAAGCTCAATCCGGCAAAATGTTCATTCGGGCTGTCATCAGGAAAGTTCCTTGGATACTTGATGACACACAGAGGAATCGAGGCAAATCCGGAACAAATCAGAGCCATCAGAGAAATGCCATCCCCAAGAACGAAGAAGGAGGTCCAGAAGCTAGCAGGACGATTAGCAGCCTTAAACCGTTTCATTTCACGCTCGTCGGATCGATTCAAGCCGTTCTTTGACGTTTTGAAGAAAGCAGTGAATTTTGGTTGGACGGCTGAGTGTGAAAGGGCTTTTGATGAGATCAAGCGATTTGTCAACTCCCCCGGTTTTGGTGAGTCCAAAAACTGGACAACCTGTAGGAGTATATCTGGCTGCAACGGAGAACGCTGTTAGTGCAGTGCTGTTTGTTACAGACCCATATGAGAAACCTGTTTACTTTGTCAGTAAATCCTTGACAGGGGCGGAAAAACGGTATAAGAAAATTGAGAAGATAGCACTTGCACTGTTCCATGCATCTCGTCGCCTCAAGCCTTATTTCCAAGGAAGGCAGATCGTAGTATACTCGGAATACCCGCTGAAGAGAATCCTGGAGCGTGCTAATGATTCCGGTCGACTAGCCATATGGTCAAATTTTTCGGGGCGTATGAGATCAAGTACGAAACCAGAACTGCAGAGAAAGGACATGCACTGGCTGCACTGCTAGCAGACTTTCTTGTGGACGATATAGAAATGGTTGCCTTGTGAAGAAGAAGAGGAGCCGTTAAAACCCATAGAGCCGATCCACCGATCGGGATCGGGGGCGAGTCCGCAATGGAGATTGATGCTCCTGAACCATTATGGACTGTATTTACTGATGGGTCATCAAATGTTGGTGGTGCTGGAGTCGGATGCGTCATCCTTACTCCCGAAGGTTCGAGGATCGAGAAAGCAACCAGGCTAGATTTCCAAGCATCAAACAATGAAGCTGAATATGAAGCCGCAATAATCGGTTTAAAAAGTCATCAAACAGTTAGATGCGAAGAACGTGAAGCTGGTCACTGATTCCATGCTAGTGGTCAACCAGTTTCCGGGGACCTACAAAGCCAAGGAAGAGAGAATGGCCCTGTATTTGGATCATATGAAAAAGCTAGCAAATGAGTTCGACCAATTCTCTATTGGGAAGAGACCACGGTTGGAAAATAGGCATGCAGATGCTTTGGCATATCTTTCTTCCGCAGTCGAAACTGATTCCACCCGTTTCGTTGTAGTAGATTTCCAAAAGTTACCTAGCATCTCCGAAAACCAATTTTTTCTGGCTCTCGAACACGCTAGTGGGGGCGAGATGGCAGCTACATCAAGACAGGGGATACCGAGAACATCGGCAAAGCAATATGGATGTTGTGATCCAAAGGATGATAATTCGAGCAGTCATGTGGAAAATATTACAGATCAAGGCGTCAACCATACATCCAAAGACACGACAACCAGCGAACTCCCCGAAGATGAGAAACCGGCCGCAAAAGTGAGAAAGAATTCATGGAGATACTCAATGATCGAGGGGCTGTTATACCGTAAACCTGTTGCTTTGGAGCCATTTTTGCGATGCGTATCAGCCGAGGAAGGACAAATAATACTAGCAGAGGCTCATGAGGGGATTTGTGGCAGCCATTCTGGAGGGCGCAGTCTCGCACACAGGATACTTACCCAGGGGTATTTCTGGCCGTACATGCAGAAAGAAGCTAAAGAATATGAGCGAGTAAACGTGTGCCATGCCAAGAACACGCTCCAATTCCGAAAAGGCCCGCCAACGAATTACATCCAGTTTTTAGTCCCTTGCCGTTCTCTATGTGGGGATTGGACATCGTCGGGCGCTCCCAAAGCTCGGAGGCGTCGATTCGTACTAGCCGCTACCGATTATTTCACCAAGTGGGTCGAAGCAGTGGCACTGGTACACGTCACCAGACATGATGTGAAAAGGTTTATATGGGAGAATATCGTCTGCAGGTTCGGAATCCCAGACGCGATAATATCAGACAATGGGAAGCAGTTCGATTCAGGAGTAATCAAAGACTTTTGCAAGGGCCTGAATATCCGCCACAATTTCTCGTCTCCTTACTATGCTCAAAGCAACGGGCAGGCAGAAGCAACCAACCGAGTTATTATGGACAACCTCAAGAAACGGCTGGAGAAAGCGAAGGGAAAATAAACTGAAGAATTCCCTGGAGTCTTATGGTCCTATCGAACAACCCCGAAAAGATCCACCGGATTTTCTCCATTCACATTGGCGTATGGGACAGAGGCAGTCATACCCACCGAGGTACAACTCAAGACTACCAAAACTCGTGTTGTCAAGTCTGGAAAAAACGACAACATACTGGCTTTGGATAAAGAGTTGCTGGAAGAACAAAGAGAAACAGCCTTGCAGCAGTTGGTCCGATACCAGCAGGCAATCAAGCTGGGATATGATCGCAAGGTCAGAGAACGGTCGTTCAAACCAGGGGAATATGTCTTGAAGAAAACCCGAGCAGCCACAATGGAACCGAACTGTGGGAAGCTCGGAGCGAACTGGGAAGGCCCATACATAGTGGATAGACCAGCATCTCGTGGATCCTACTACTTGAGGAATCTCGACGGAACTGAGGATTCGAAGCCATGGAAGCCGTGGAATTCATTCCACTTGAAAAAGTTTTATCATTAGAAGTAGATTCAAATCCTGCTGTGCTGCACACTTTTTCCTTTGTGATGGTTTTGTCCCACTGGGTTTTCCACTCAAAGGTTTTAACGAGGCAGCTGTGGTCGAAGCAGTAGGTATTTATCTTGTTATTTCAATTTAGAAATTTTAATTCAACATTATTTTGGTATTCCAGACTTTATCAATATTGTTCGTGTTAATTATAAGCTGCTGTGGATGATCGAATCCACAGTCAGCCCTAAATGACAAAACAGTACAGTTCAAGTCTACTGTCAGCGGCGTCTCTGACACCTCGTAGATAGGGTGAGTGCACAGTTCGAGCATTTTTACCCTATCTAAATTTTATCCCCATCATACGGGGCAACAACAAATGTGGCGAACATTTTCATCTGTCCAAGCACGTGAAAATGTACACATCCCAAACTCTGCGCACATCTTGAATAGCAGAACTGGCCCCCTGCGCAAATTCAAGATAGCAGAAAAACTCAACTTTTCATTCCATGCGCGAGCAAAGTGCAGCAGGGAGGTGCACCCCTGCGCGAGCATTGAGCAGCATGACACAAAACATACTGGGGGCGAGTTATATGTCACCTCAACCATTTGGGGGCGAAACATATAACACTCCCGCGCAATCAACACATCCCTGGGGGCGGGTTGCATAACACTCCGAACGACATGATTCGGAGGCGGGTTATGTAACACTCCACAAAAATGCAAATTCGGAGGGAAACCCGAACTTCTTAACCCATAACAGGATATGGGTTAAGAGGGGGCGATGTTTGTACCCTTAATATTCTACACAAATAAATGGGCTAACCTAGGCCTACAAGGCTCCTACTACTAGCAAAGGAGGATTCATTGGGCCTAAGGTGCTTCCCTTGTTTACCCAAGTATGGCTAACTAGGCCTAACAAACACCCCATGTACAAGCCCATGGGCTAAAAAGTTTCACAACACAAGCGTTCCACTTCACCCTTGACACGTCATCAGAGGTGCCACGTCACCAGCGTGATACGTCAGCAAAACAAGTGCCACGTCAGCACCACGCAAACAGCTTATAGTGCCACGTCAACAAGTGATGACGTGGCAGGCGACACGTCAGTCGATAACCGCCACGTTAGTAGAAAGATGACGTGGCGGGTGCCACGTCAGCAGCCCAAGTGCCACGTCATCACCACGTAAACAACTCATAGTGCCACGTCAACAAGTGATGACGTGGCAGGCAAGACGTCAACCGATAAGTGCCACGTCAACAGAAAGATGACGTGGCAGGTTCCACGTCAGCAGGGTCGGGGCCATGTCAGTAGAAAGATGACGCACTGGGTGCCATGTCAGCAAATAAATGCCACGCCGCCAGCGATGCCGTGACGGCCGTGGCGGCCCATACGAGCGGTAATCGGCGATTAACAGGGGTAAGACGCCGATTAATCGGCGATTAATCGGGACGATTAATTGCGCATTTATTCAATGTTGCGCGACGTATCTTGGTCCCGTAGTCCCCGGATATTTGCGCCCTGATCCTATGACTCGAGGATATTTCCGCCCGTCTCGCTTACACCCATAACTCTTACTCCTTTTGTTATCCACACCCCATTATAATGCCTTAACCATAATGGAAGTTTTCTGGAATATTCTGGGTGCCATGCAGGGGATGTCAATGCCAGGGCATGCAACCATGCAGTCATGCAGGAGAATTATTGCAAGGAGACATGCGGGGACAGTTATTGCAGGGAGGCATGCAGGGGCCAGTTATGGCAATTGATATTTGCCATAAAATCAAAGAAATCAAACGGAAATTCGCTCATATAAATATAGGGGTTGACAACCCCAAAAAGGTAAGCAATCTTCCATACCAAAATCTCCTGTGAAAAATCCGTTACTGACTTTAGCATCGGAGGGTTTTTTGCAGGTACCCCCCCCTTTTTCTCCATAATTCAATTGAAGATCCAGTCCACGAATCAATTATCAGCAAAATCATCATACAAAATTCTGTGTTTGGGGTAGGAGGAATTTTACCTTACAAACAATTAATAACAAAGCTAATACTCCTCCTAAAGGTGAGATAGGTAGATTTCATCAATCCGCACGTCTTTGTTATACCAAATAATATGATATTCTACTCCCCATTAGTCTATGCTTTCACTCTTTAGTTAGATAAAAGTTTAAGCACAATTGTTCTTTTCCTTAGTGATACCAATCAATATAAAATCAATACCACTATCACTTGTTTACTCCATATATTTCTCCCCCTTTTTGTCACAAAATGACAAAGAAACGACAAAATAAAGGACAACACAAAAAGAATCTTACAAATCTCAAAATAGACTTGCAAACCTATAGAGTTAAGCACGAGGGTTCCACACACCATTTTTGATAACCAATATCAAAACCGAAACAACAAAGTAATTTGTTTTGATATGTTATCAAGGAAACAATTGCCCGAAGCAATTTTCCCAATTAGTTTAGCAAACCAAAAATCAACTAAGCACCTTAGTCCCTTTGCTAAACCGATTATACAAATACAATCGCTTCATTCGATAAGACCAAAATAAAGATAACTTTATTTTTCTCATCAGGTTCTAATTATCCATATAACTTAGACCTTTAAGTTTTAAACAATACAAGTACTAGGTTAGTTAACTATCATTTCTTGTTAAGGCATTCGATTAGACCTGAATAACCGAAACCTCCACTTTGATAAGTCTAACTAAGATAACCTTAGTTTCTCTTATCCGGAATCGAATTGGACTAAACAATCCATCCCGTAAACCTTTTCTTTCGTTAAGCCATAAATAATTCATACAAACCAAATAAATCAACTTGCATAATTATTCACCTCAACCGGAAGCAATTGAAACAACATAGACATTATAGCACCGCAATTGCACCGAAATTTTGTAAGCCTAAACAATTGATACCACACAATAAAGCAAGATAACAATAGTTTTTCTTAACCGGAACCAATTGAATCACACACACATCCATACACACATCATGGAATAAAACATCAATTGTACCAAATTTTGTTAAGCAAAAGCAATAAATATATGAAATAAAAATCAGGCTTTTATTAAACAGGAAAACAATCAACTAACAACATTGTTACCTCAAATTTCGCATCCGCTTCTCCAATATATTTGCATCTTCTTCCAGGGAGAATTGATATCGAAATATCCTTATGTTGTCATCCTTATGCAAAACAAAAGAATAACAACAACCAACCTTTACCAGAGAAAGGTTGAAACCGGTTTTAACAATTGCAAGTAAAAGTTGAAAACCGTCGAAACACATATGCTTTTATGCTAAACCAAAACCGATTCAACATATTGTGACTTTTTCACATATTTTTTCTACCAGAACCCCTCATGATCCTTTGATAAAGCCTACCAACATGGGATAGAACTCAATCCTGCTAAATCAAAAAGTCACCCAAACCATAAGGGTTCACAACATTATGAGATCGAATGACAAGGTTAGAAAACCGAAATCAAATATCCCATAAACACAAATGACATATGCCATAAATATTCAATAAAGAATCAAGTATTGCAATTACCTCTATCTTGTAGGGAATTGAATTGCGAAAATAACGCAAAAATAATGAGGTCATTCCGAGTTCGGACGAAGAAGTTATGGGCAAAACAATTTTACACTTCTTCGTATGGGGACCTCTCACTAAGATCGGTTCCCCATATTGCACCTATCACTAGGATCGGTACCCCAAGTGTTACTTGTGACGGATCACAACACTAAACTGTTTTTGACATAAATTTTGCATACGAAGTCCGAATTCAGTGATTTTTGGCTCGTTTTAACCGTAAAAACAAGAGATGCACATATATGGTCAGTAGATATCAACATAGTAAATTCAAAATTACCGTTTGTATCAAAACCTCAAATATAGATAGAGAAAGTATGAGTATAGAAGAAAAGAAATCCACCTAAAGATGTTAATTAGTCATATAATAACCGAGAAATCATGTGCTCATTTTTCTTTCTTCCTCATCCTTCATAAGATTGAGCACAAAGGTGAGCATGCACATTTTAACACAACTAGGTTGTGTTGAGTTGATCCTTGTCTTGTTCGTCACGAGTGACTAAGACCGAATTATCATTCTTGACCTCTTGCATGGTTTGTTTTCTCTTGTTCCATCTCTTGTTTTTCTTCTTTGACTTGTGATGAAGAGTGTCATAATCACAACGTTCACTAGTACAAGAGATTTCAGACATAATGCCTTTCTTTAGTATTTCAAGAAAACTCTTGTAATTATTGTCACCAACAATTAACAGCTGAGAGTCATTCTTGTGACTAACTTTTGGTCCCTTATTGGCTATGGAGGAATTAGGGACCCATTTAGAGTTGGGTTTCGCAGGAGTATCTTTCTCCATCATACCATTAGGATCATTATCCTTTTGAATATTTTGCGAAACACCCTTTCTCCAATTTGGAACATCAGATCTTGTCTTTGCATTTAAAAAGTCATCTCTCTTTCTATAATTGGGTCTTTTATGAGATGACCTTGTCGAGTGATATGCAAAATTTGAACTATCATTATAATAATTATTTTGCCTAAACTTAGGACAATAACGATCTGAGTTCTTATGAGGAGCAAACATAGCCAATTCGTTTGATACAAAAGAAAGTGCATCTTGCATCTTACGAACTTTGCATCCCCATTGCAAGTGTCCTTTGGCAAGTGTCCTTTATTACCACAATAATAACAATGCTTAGCATAAATATACGAAGTATGAGTTTTAATGTTACCTTTTTGTGGATCCGCTTGTATTGGAGCTCGTCGAGTTTTCTTCTTCTTCTTCTTCTTCTTCTTCTTCTTCTTCTTCTTCTTCTTCTTCTTCTTCTTGTTCAACTTGTTGCTTTCTTGACATTGGCAGAAATGCCTTCTTTGATTACTGTTGGTTGAACACTATTCTTAGGCTTGACAGATTTTTCTTCTTTACAAGAAATAAGAGCATCTTTGTCATCAGTGGGAGCCTCCGATTGAGAAGAATTTTTCAACAGTGGGAGCCCAAGTGAACCTGGTGTAATCATCTACCATAACCAAAGCATACTTCTTACCAGCAACCGTGGGTTGTTGAATTGGTCCGAAGAGATCCATATGAATTAAATCAAGTGGAGCTTTAGTGAGAATATCTCGAGATGATTTACGATGAACTTTCGTTTGTTTACCCTTTTGACAGGCACCACATACACCTTCAATCTTTGCATTGATTTTGGGAACGCCTCTAACAAGTTCTTTGTTAATGATCTTAGTTAGAAGACGATAGTTGATGTGACCAAAACGCTCATGCCAAAGATATGTAGATTCCACCTTAGTCAAATTGCAACAGTTGCTGAACTGAGTATCCAAAAGATAACAACTGTTTTTACCACGAGTTCCCAGAAAAATTACTTTCCCAGTTTTGTCTACAATGTCACATCCATTTGCATTGAAGACAACTCGATGGCCTTTGTCACAAATTTGACTAATATAAAGAACATTTGCAGTCATACCTTTTTCGTATACTACATCATGGATTTCAGGTACGCCGGGTAGTTTGATCATCCCCTTCTTGCTTATGTAGCAACAACTCCCATCTCCAAATGTTATCGGTCCTCCTTCATAGTCGTTTGAAGAAACAAACCATGTGAGATCACCTGTCATATGTCTGCTACATCCACTGTCAAGAAACTATTGAAAGGGTGATGTTGATTTTAAAGTAAAAGCTCACATACTATCAGTACTTTCCTGTTTAGGGCTTCATGTTAGTTTTGTACGTCCTTTTAGAGAAGCAATCAGTTGTTTAGTTTTCTTATGAAGATTACTCGCAACTTTCAGACTCTTTTGGAAGGACAAACAAGTATGTTGAAAGTGATTGGAGGAATCAAAAAACAAACATGGGCCAACACTTTTAAGTTCATCTCGAGAAAGGTTCCGAGTCATATCAGTTTTCACAACATCTGAACGTTGTTTATGATCTGACTTACGAATGTTCTTCAGAGAGGAATAACTGGAGTTATTCAGATCCATCAAAGGAATTTTGACAGATTTCAAATCCTTAAGTACTGCAATTTCTGCAACAAGATCTGTGTTGATCCGGATTTGTTCATCCAACTTTTTCTGGAGAATAACCAGTTTATCAGAACTTCTTCTACGATTGGTTTTTAATCTTGGTGAAGCGTTTCTAGAGACTTTCTTGTCCATATAGTCAGATCGCTACAAACACAGACTTATCAGGTCTTTAAACGTGTTTGCCTGCTCTGATACCAATTGAAAAAGCGGGGGTACAACAACCACACCCAATATTTCGCTTAGCAATCTGTATGGACTAACTCCAATATGCTTTCAAGAAAATTAACTAGACTCAATCTTAATAAAGTATATCAAAGAGTTATATCTCTCTTTCTCGATTCAATTCTTACTCAAGCAAATAGAAATCTGCGAGTCTAATTGAATACAAGAGAAATAACTTGGATGGTACCAAAGACCAATATCCAAGTGTCAATCAATGTAAATCAATAACCAAAGGTTGGATATTCTAATTGATTGAACTTAATGCACAACCTGTGATATTTTAATTATATAACAAAATATAATGAGGAATAGAAATAACACAGACACCAAAATTTTGTTAACGAGGAAACCAAAAATGCAGAAAAACCTCGGGACCTAGTCCAGATTGAACACACACTGTATTAAGCCGCTACAGACACTAGCCTACTACAAACTAACTTCGGTCTGGACTATAGTTGAACCCCAATCAATCAAATACTGATCCAAGGTACAGTTGTGTTCCTTACGTCTCTGATCCCAGCAGGATACTTCGCACTTGATTCCCTTAGCTGATCTCACCCACAACTAAGAGTTGCTACGACCCAAAGTCGGGGAGAATTTAATAAAAAAATCTGTATCACACAGAAAAGTCTACGGTAATAGATAAATCTGTCTCCCACAGAAATACCTACGAGTTTTGTTCCGGTTTTTGATAAATCAAGGTGAACATGAACCAATTGATAACCCGGACTTATATTCCCGAAGAACAACCTAGTATTATCAATCACCTAACAATAATCTTAATCAACGCGGCGAAAGAAGATATTGTGGAATCAAAAACGATGAGACGAAGATGTTTGTGACTACTTTTATATCTTGCCTATCAGAGATATCAATCTCAAGCCAATTGTTACGAGTGTACTCAATACTACAGAAACAGTAAGATCAGATCAGACAACTACAAGAAAGTAGTATCAGTCTGGCTTCACAATCCCAATGAAGTCTTCAAGTCGTTAACCTACAGGGTCTCGATAAGAAACCTAAGGTTAAAGGAGAATCGACTCTAGATATACAACTAGTATCACACAGGAGGTGTGGGGATTAGGTTTCCCAGTTGCTAGAGTTCTCCCTTATATAGTCTTTCAAATCATGGTTTGCAATCAATGTTAGTGGTAGGCCTTGAAAACCTACAATAATATTACTGCAAGCGCACAGTGTCCAACTCGTAGACAATGGCAAGTACAGGTCGTTCCCACAGAGAGTGTGAAATACTCTACCAACTAATACCAAAAACCAAATAATTAAATAGAGAATGTTTAACGATTTTCAGAGATTCGGAACCGAATGAAATACCAAATAATCGTATAATAAACAAAGTATGAGTGGGTTATTAGGGTCTTCGATTTCCACCAATTCAATCATATAAAACTCTACTAATTTATATTTATTACTCAAGACAAATATCGAAATCAATCTCATGTCTCGGAAGATGGTATGTTAAATTCTAAAATATAGTTTCTCCATTTGTAATTTCCTTCGCTTCTTAGGTAGTGATTCTAAAGCATTACATATCAATCCTAAAGCATATCACGTCAAGGGATTTAACCAAAGCACGAAATATCAATTGAAAAGCATAAATAATCAAGAAAATCACATAAAAGATTAAACACCAAGCTATATGAAGAGAAATCACTAGTCAATGAATCATTATTAGAAATATCATCATAGAGTTTATAAAATTAAATTGGCTTCCATCTAAACCCTAACAAATATTTTAGCAAACCATGGAGAAAATAAAATCAAAACTCCAAACCCTTGTTTCTCCTTCTTCCGGCTCTGTAGCCGCCTCCTTGTTTTTGTTCTTCTCTGTTCATATATATTTATCAGTGTTGCAAAGTACTTCGACCAAGACCTAGCAGATATCACTTCCAAGGCCCAGTCCATACGGGTCCATCGATTCTCAAAGTCCATCAATTCCCAGGCTATCACCAAAGTCCGACAACGACCATATTTTGTTTGTCCAACCACGTCTTCGACAGAAACTTGTCTTCTTTCACCCTCAAGAGATAATGCTTCGGATTTCTGAAGCAGAACTTGATCTCCACCTCCACTTCATTATTGAAAACAAGAAGCTTGAACCCATCCATTCATCACTACACACGACCACAGCTCCTCACTTTCACCTTCTAATCCATACAACACCATCAGTCGACCAACACCTTTTTATTGTCAAGAGAGAAACAATGCTGTGTTGTATTCTCAATAGAATTCCAGCCAACACTCAAGCTCAGGACCGCAACAGATTGGCCTCCCTTCTTCTTACAGCTCTTGCCTTAGGAAACCCATCCGTCTAACACCTGTATCTTTACCTTCACTGGTTGCCAGAAAATTATTACCAATTCTTCCATGAATAATACACTCACAGGCTCCACATAAAACCAAAACCTGCTAGCACACGCAACTAGACCACCACCAGTCGAGGCCGATAATGGGTAAAACCCATTGATATTGCTGTCATAAAAACATCAGAAATGCCAAGACTCTTTCCTGACCGTCCTCTGTCCGTCAATAGCATCTCTTCATCGTCTTCTAGTTCTGCTGTTGTAGGCAACTAGAAAGACCACTAGCACCTTCTCACTCAGCTACTATCGACTGCACCCATCTATTCATCACCAAAGTCTGTCTACCGCATAATATCCATCTCCAAAATGAGAACCCAACTCTCTTCTGTGACCATCTGAGTTCAGTCACCACGACAACTGCTCAGTGCTCTTGCTGTTTCCACGGCACACAAAATTTCGGCTAGTTTCGACTCATCCATTCTCCATTGAGAATACCCATAGTTTCCGTTATAAAACACCAGATGGACTGAGACTCCATCATGCAAGCTTCATCACCCATAGCTTACAGTAGATAAGCTTCATTCTCTTGCATTTCTCTGTAGCTTTTGATGTTCCTCTTTAGAACTAGTGGGATGGGCTTGAGTGGTGCTGATATATAAACATACTAGGCCACCACAATAGAGGCTCTCCTATTAATCATTTTTGTAGCAAACGTCATTTTGCTTCCTTTAACCATTCATCGTTATGGTGATTAGATTTACTTGTACTTTCAACAAAAGCACTAAAATAGTGTTGTTAGCCAAATATCGAGTCCTAGCTAATATAAATATGGGTATCAAATGTAGTATGTATGTGCTTTTTAGTTAGCTTAGTAACAAAGCATTCAATATTCACCGTTAGATGAAAACTCGATTAGATTCAAGCTAATATCTTTCAACCGTTGGATCGAAAACTTAGCTTGTTACACACAAATGAAATGCACATTTTCTAGGTTTGTGTAACCGTACCCAAACATGTACATTTGTTGGTTCAACAATAGTTAACCAAATGGTTAGCCATATGAGCACATTCATATCAACCTTATTATTCTTCACCATAACTAGTTCAAATGACTCAAATGAACTAGTTAGAGAGTTGTTCAATTGATTAGATCTTATAGATGTATATAAGACACAATCGAAACAAAAACGATTTGATTCACTATAATCAATTCATGAACTTTATAGCCACGGTTTGCAAATTGCATTCCTTAGTTTATATAAGTATAAGTTCACAAATAATCGTTTTTAGATATAACCAACTCAAAGCACGCGGGACTAAGTTCGCAGACTTAAGTTCGGAAGAAATTTACAAACTCCGGCATATTTTTTGGATGAAAACCTCTGGCAGTTCATGGATCGGGGTTCGCGACCGTTGTTC
This sequence comes from Papaver armeniacum, assembly GCA_023531295.1. NCBI lineage: Eukaryota > Viridiplantae > Streptophyta > Magnoliopsida > Ranunculales > Papaveraceae > Papaver > Papaver armeniacum. The sequence continues at coordinate 137,220 of JAJJWW010004204.1, forward strand.
CTTTTCTCGATCAACAAAAGTAAGCATACTTCGGTTCAAGGAATAAGGACTTACACATGTATGCGTTTCCACACAATGCTTATATATCCAACAATGGTTATATAAATTAAACTCTCATTTCAATCATTGAAACATTCTAAGAGGGCGTTATATAGTTGTTATTCACAAAACTTTTTTTTCGTCAAAGTCATTTTCAAAGTGATTGAAACATATGACCGTCACTAGGTAAAGATGAACTTGGCCAAAAAGTTGAAAAAAAGCTTTTTAAACATATTTCTAGAAATAGATAAAGAGATAAACTTCATTTCGAAATAGCAAATGTGTATAATCAAAGTCTATATAGCAAAACGACTTTTGTCTCATTAGAGCATGGCTCGGTTGAACCCACCAAGCATTGGTATGTCAAGTTTGGTTGTCATATTTTAGTAAATCAAAACTCATGTTAAGAGTCGCTGATTATGTACTAGGAGGGTTAAACTTCGTACAGGTTTGCTTGAAAGTATTAGGATATGAGACACTACAAGTATTGCGATGACTTGAAGATGTGATTTAAGCAAGGAGCTACAACGATAACAATCATCCTTCCACTCGAGGTTAGTGATATTTGACTTGAGCTGTTTCATTCCTAACGTATCTTTCAAGTCAGGCATATTGAAACATAATTGCGAAGCATATTTGAACTCTAGATAGACATAGTATTAAGGAATACAATAAGAGGTTTATTTGTAATAAATTAAACTTTGTAGATAAGACATCGCCATAATCATTTGAATGCTATTGTGATTATGTATGGTATGAGGTGAGGATTTCATCCTAGGGACAATGTTTACATGTTCTAGGGAAGTAAGTTCATAAACTTGTTTGTGAACCGAAAAGGAAATTGCCAGTGTTATTG
>JAJJWW010004205.1:0-151475 GCA_023531295.1 Papaver armeniacum
TTTAAGATTTTATTGCAATCTATTGAAAGGTTTGCTAGACTTCTACCATATGGCTTTACATTCTTCTTTTCCATGCCTCTCAACTACCAAGAAAGTGGAAAAAAGTTAAAGATAGAAAATTTACTTTGGGAACACATCTGTTTTAACCACTTGCATGCTTTAAGAAAGCGATTGTAAGTATAGCATGATGGTTCCACGTCGGGTTTGTGCATCTAGACAGTAAATGAGGTCCTGAAAAAAGGGAAATGGAATTTTTATGCTAAATTGTGAACAACAATGAACCTTAAAACGAAACTTTCATTATGCTATATTGCTGTTGAGTTCAAAACGATTAAAAATGAAGAAGAAAAACAAGTTTGGCTTGTCAAATACTTGTGGGGATATGAGTTTATCGATTAAGGTTGAGGTCGCCTTCATTTGCAATGAAATTTCAAAAGAAGAACATTCTTAATTCTCAACTACAACTAATGACCTCTTGAATATCAAACAAAGAAAGTGGGCACAACATGTTAACCAGAGAAGATTGAAACCGAACATACCGTACAACTAACTAATTTATGTTTTTCCCTTATGCCTTCCGATCACAACAAAAAGAGAACTAAAACCAAACACACGATTCCCATTAGCCTTTCGATCACAACAAAAAGAGAACTATAAACGAACCACGATTACTAGTTGATCACAACAACCAAAAAAAAAAAAAAGGAACTAAAAAGCAAGCAAAAAACTAAATAGCTCAAGTACTAGACCAAACCATAACCGAGTGACCCTATCATCAAACATCAGCCGTGACTGTGAGAAGTGCAACAAACTCTTCCATCAATTGATCTAATTGTGAAAGGACATCACCAACCGACTTTCTACCTTGCCCGAGCTCGCCGATGCTTCACGATACCAACCACCAAGACGTGCCTTATCAAGGTTCAGTAGTGCCATTAATTCCTGTAAGCTTGCCTGCCCTCGATGATACCCGTAGGTTCCAACCCCTCCATCCAGCAAGCACCATGGACGCCAACTGCGCACCTTTCAATAATCTCGTCTTGCTCTTGAGTGGGTAGGGCCGATTGATCGCACGAATCAATGAGCGCCTTGAGGCTTACATGCTAGCAGGACCAAGTTTCAAAATCTTTTCGCCATGATAGAAGCTTGTCTGGGTAGTTGTCATTGTCCTTGTAGACGCGGCGTACAGAAGTAATTCCCCACAAAACGTCTTGTAGAAGCTCTCAAAGCATTCCTACAGGAAGTATAATCGATACTAAGATTTCAAACAAATGACAATAATTGAATTGAAAATTAATAAATTGTAGTCTTCTTTTATGTTTCAAAGAAGATTCGGTTTGACTTTCCGAATTGGAGATTCGAGAAAATTGGGATTAATAGCTAACCGGATGGTGTCAAATCCCTCAAGATCTCGTGGATCTTGAAACCCAAAGATCTCCACAAGTGAAGCGAGATCCATACCGAAAAAACCAATTAGTGTCATACATTATAATTACTTATTATTTCACATATGAATCGAAGGAATCTTCACTAGCTAAAAAGGAGAACACTAGCTAGCTAAAATGAATTAACAAATAAAAAAACTAATTAAATCTTCAAAACCTAGATACGTGGTAACATTTTATGGCAAAAGAGGCTATCCATTAAAAAGTTCCTTGCTTAATTGAAATCTACCCGTCCAGTTTTGTTTGAAATTGAGACCCCGTCATCCATCCATAATCGAAGTTGACACTAACAGCTGATAGAAGTAGAAACCAACATTGTGTTACATTAAAGGTACTAAAGAAGAAGAAACCAACATTTTGTTTACCTAGATCCGAGAACCGCCAGAGAAGGATGTAAAGAAATGGCAGTATTTGAAGTCAGGAATATCTTTGTTTTTTGAGAGGAAAAATCATTGTGTGGGTAAGTTGTTGTCAAAGGTCATGTATTTGATGTTTTATGCTTCCATTTATGGATCGTGAACATGATAGTTTGCAGTTGTTGATTTTTAGGGTTAGGTTTCAGATCCCTTTTCTCTCATCGCGGAGCTAAATGTAGGCGGAGTCGGTAGAAAAATGAGGCAACTATGCTAATTATATGATTTATAGATCGATCTAGACCGTTCAGATTAGGGTTAAACGGTAGTGGTTGATATATTTTCAGTATTAGATTTAACGGCTCAGACAAGTTTTATGTATGACCGTAATTGTTGACTGACGTTATCGTTACATTTTTTGTTTTTGCATACACGCGAATGTGAGCTTAAAGATTTTAGATTTAAGTTAACATTCTGAGTTTGAGCCTATGATCACATTTTTCGCAGTTAACATTTTCAAGGTCTGTAAATACTAAATCAAATTATTCAAGAGAGCAGAACACAACTCAAAGAAAACAAACCCATAACTTTATTAGAAAAAACAAACCATCGATACAAATAAAATACAAACTTAAGGATCTTTAATTAAGATAGTAAAATAGATTAACAAATACGAAATAAAAAATCAACCACTACAGTTTGCCATAAAATTGATTAACTGGAGGATCTTCCTCTACAGCTACTAGGATCACCTCCAATACTGTATGTCATGACACTTTCAGAATTTTTGTAGATGCATGTTCTGATTACTCCCTCCGTCCCTAATTAAATGAGCTACTTGGTTTTTAGTTTTGTCCACAAATATATGAGTTATTTCACTAACCAAGGGGATATTTCTAAAACTACCCTTTTAATTGATTATTTTTTCTATAAGAAATATGTATAATTTGATAGTCATGTTTATATTCGTTGCGTAGATGTTTTAAAATGCTTTTTCAACGGTATAAAGTTTATAAAAAACCGTGGTATAGTTTAAGAGATAAATCGTTTCTAAATTTTACTAATTATTGCCCATAAGGATATAATTGTAAAAAATAGGTAAATATACTCCACTTTTCTCCTTGCCTTAAAATTTGTGCAAACTACAAGTAGCTCATCTAATTAGGGACGGAGGGAGTATATGACTAACTAACAATGCTAGCACTGGTATGGTGTTTTTTTCCCTTACATTTTTTTTTTGATCTTGAAAGGAGAATTATATTAGAGAAATAAGAATAGATTACAACACCAGAAAATAAAAAATAGATACTATTCTCAATGGACTGATTGAGAGAGCAATGAGCTTTAACAGACATTTGGAAATGCCCGAGCCCATGAGAACAGATAAAACAATACAAAGCCCAATACAAAGTACAAGCTGAAATTACCTTACATGTACTTGTGATGGGGTCAAAGAAACCTATGCAGACGAAATAATCGACCCTAAAGCTGGCATGGCTATTCTGGAGGCATTGAGGTTGATAAAGGGCTTAAGCATCAACAATATTCATCTTATCTCGGATGATGAAATAGTGGTACATTACTAGAGTCGGATGGGAGAGTAATAAACTTATTAGAGATATTAAAAATCTTCTTGTTTCTTTTAATTTTTGGAAAATCTCTTTTGTTACAAGGAATGGTAATGGTCATGCAGACACCATCTATAAAAGAGTCGGGAGAGAAAAATTGATTGTTAAGGAATACGAAGATTACACTCCATGGATCCAGAGTTTGTTAAATAGGCAATTCGAGCAATAATAAAAAAATTCTCCCTTTATTTCAAAAAAAATAATAATTATTCATTTGGTTAGTCTCATTTTTCTCACCCATTAGGGCCTGCTTCATTTGTCAATCCCAGTTTGTTCATAACATTGCTTCATGTAATACAGGACTGTCTAATTGGCTAATTAACTTAGTAGACAGGTGAATATTGATCTCCATCCCATTGAGGTTCGAAAAAGGAATGAAAATAATTAATTTAGGCTGTGATTTCGCTCAGGAAATTCATTTTACTACTTGCAGTGAATTACTATAATACCTTGCCTGATGTAATATGGTTTGAATCCGGTATGCTGATGATGCTTATGTTTTTCTCAAAAAAACTGGGAATGGTCTGGTTTGTCTCATTTTTCTCACCCATTAGGGCCTGCTTCATTTGTCAATCCCAGTTTGTTCATAACATTGCTTCATGTAATACTGGGCTGTCTAATTGGCTAATTAACTTAGTAGACAGGTGAATATTGATCTCCATCCCATTGAGGTTCAAAAAAGGAATGTAAATAATTAATTTAGGCTGTGATTTCACTCAGGAAATTCATTTTACTACTTGCAGTGAATTACTATGTTACCTTGCCTGATGTAATATGGTTTGAATCCGGTATGCTGATGATTCTTGTTTTTGTCGAAAAACTGGGAATGGTCTGGTTCGTCTCATTTTTCTCACCCATTAGTGCCTACCTCATTTGCCATTCCCAGTTTGTTCATGCTCACTGCAACTGTCTGATCTCATTACAATTAAATTAACATTATTAGTTTCAGTTTAGACTTGCAAATGAAGTCCACTTTTATTAGGAAATAGGGCTATTCTTAGCCTAGAATTATAGTTATATTTGGAATACCTTGAGACCCAAGTTGGGTCTTTGTATAAATATCTTGTGTGTTAATGAGAATAGCACGACTAAACCAAAACTTAACATGGCATCACGAGCCTGGTTAAAACCCTAAACCTAAAAAAAAAAAAAAAAAAAAAAAAAAAAAAAAAAAATGTTTCAAGTTCTACACGATGGGAGATATAATGGAACCATCGTGGAACCAAAGGAAAGAATGTAGAATATGATTTGCAGAAGAAGAATCCGGTGTACCATCTGGGATCAAGTGATGGTCCAGGTATTATTATTACTCCAATTGTTTTAAAAGGAACCAATTATGATGAGTGGTCTAGAGCCATTAGAAGATCGTCGATAGCCAAGAGAAAGTTTGGCTTTGTTGATGGCACCATTAAAGAACCTGCAGATCCTGATCAGTTGGAAGAATGGATTGCAGTCCAATCAATGCTCGTTTCCAGGATTAGCAACACACTAGAATCTTCAATCAGATCGACGCTAGGAGATTACGATGATGCAAGTCTTCTCTGGACACACTTAAAGAAAAGATTTTGTGTTGTCAGTGGAACACGAATCTGTCAACTAAAAGCTTCTCTGAGTGATTGCAAACAAGGAAAAACTGAGAGTGTAGCTGTCTATTATGGGAGATTGAACAAAATATGGGATGAGCTGGTGACATATATGAAGATACCACAGTGCAAGTGTGGTCTTTGCACTGCAATATTGCGACTCGAGGTGAGTACTTTGCGAGAAGAAGATTTTCTTCATTATTTTTTGATAGGTCTGATATCGTGTACAGTTCGATCAGTGAACAGATTGTTGGAAAGAGAACCTCTACCATCTATCGATGCGGCTTATCAAACTATTGTGAATTCCCGAACATTGCGAACAAGTGATGTAGTATTTCGAAAGAAGTACAAGACAATGTTATGGCATTTAAAGTGGAACCTGATCAGCGAGCAACCACTAATACATATGATCCTACCAAGTATTGTAAACACTGTAATAGACAAGGACACTCTGATGAGGGTTGTTATCAGCTAATTGGATACCCTGAATGGTGGGAAGATAGACCTCGGAGTGGCGAGAGGTTATGGCGGAGGAGGCGGGAGGTGGTAGAGGTAGAGGTGGTTCGGTTCCGCATATGGCGGAGGTGGTAGAGGACATGGAAGCAACATTCCGGTTCGTGCACATAACCCGAATATACCAGGAGCTCATCAATCGTGTGGTGCGACATCTGCGGATGGAACAGGTTTGACTGGAGTGTTGAGGTCATCTTCAACAAGTACTTGAGTTTTTGAGCTCAAACAAATCAAAATTCAACTACAAGGTAAACAACATCGGGCTCCCGGATTATAGATACGAGGAGCTACGAATCATGTCAAATGTAATATAGATGACATGATAGAAGTAAAAGATATTAAGGCATGCTCGTGGGTTTCGGATGGAAAGTATGCGAACTCGAAAAAATTGGAACCGTGATTCTTCCTGGTGGTTTGAAACTTGGATAATGTGCTTTATGTACCTCAGATAACTTGCAACTTAATCTCGGTCATACAGATGATCGATGAGATAGCTTGTGTTGTGCAATGTACTAACAGTTTATGTCTTATACAGGACCGGTTGACGAGGAAGGTGATTGGAGTGGGTGAGAGACAAGGTGGACTATATATTTTTCGTGGTGTGCCTCCTGTTAAAGTACTTGCTGTTAGTGAGAACTCATATGAGATATGGCATCAAAGAATGGACATCCATCAGAGAAAGTTTTACAAAAGCTACCAGTTGTGAGTAGGTTATTTCGAAAGAATAATGATGCTTGTGATATTTACCAGTTGTAGTCGTTGATCTGTTTTAGATTTAACGGCTCACACGAATTTCATGTGACCGAAGTTTGACACGTGGGAAAATTTTAGGGCGCATCTCTAGTAAAATTTATGGCCTCATGTCGAAGGGCATACCTGTAAGAGCACATGACCGAATTATTACTCACCCTCTTGGTTTGGTTTGTTTTGACTTGCAGGTGTTGTTCATTTCCTAACGTTTAACTAACACCGTTAAAAAAATATAAATTAAATTAAAACAAAATTATTCATGTAACTATCAAGACAGTAAACGATGGTCCTGTGACCCAAACTCTGGTCCTGTGACCCAAACTCTAATTAAAAATTTTCCGTGACCCAATCACAACTCTGGTCACTTTTTTGTGACCTAAAGTCAAAATATCCCAAATTTAAATTACAATCTGATTTTCATTATATGCATTTCACCATAATAAAATAATTACATTATCTCAGTATACCAAAACAAACAGATTAAGAAGAATCGTTCAATGGTATGTAAGTTCTTCCTTCAACTAGCTAGATCACTTGGATTATCGAATCACAAACAATTTCAGACTTGTCTTTCTCGAAGTTCATCTTCATTCTCTGAACTCTGAGCCGATCTCCTGCGTCAATCATTTCATTATCTCCAATAAAAGACAGCGGAAGAGAAAATCGTGGTAACTATGAGAGGATAAGTCATTATGACATTTTGAAACAAACATGATTGCTGCTGTTACAACACCACTAACCCATCCTTTTCAAGACAAGAACGAGGAAGAGAGATTAGTTCTCTGAGACTAGATCTTGTGAGTATGATTGAAGAAGAAGACTGGATCTAGCTAGTATGAGGAGAGTGCTGGCTTAAACTTGTGAAATGCGGTACGCTCTCAGTGTGCGCACAAAATTAGTCGCTGGATTTGGCCCATCACATGTCTTTGTTCCTTACCTGACCTACTGTTCACAGTGTGCGCACAAAATTGGATTAAGAGCAAAAACACTTAACATAGAATATTGTTGGTACGTGGATGTGAAACGCAAGAGATGTCGTATAATAATGTAGTTGAAAACATGTTGATGTTGCTTCGGATGTAACAGAAGTCTTAGCAAAATAAAAATATTAGTTCTCTAAGACTAGTGAAGAAATCTGACAAACATTTTTTGTTAGTGACCATAATTTAGTTTGCCTTGACCATTCCATCGTGTCTTATACAAAACAACAATTTATAAAAGAAAAACAATATCATTGCTGGTATGAATTTGAAGGAATGTTCCTTCTTATCCCTAAACAATCCACTAAGACTGATACGAACACAAACACCTTGATAAATTTCAGGGATAACCCCATCAATAGAAAAAGCAAGAGACAGCGAAAATTTAAAATAGAGTCCGATTTTCATTGATAAATTTCACCATATTAAAACAACAACATTATTATCTCAGTGTACCAAAATAAAATTACGGCATGGTACTTTTGCTTATACAGCAGATATGATGAGCCATTTTGTAGCTGTCATATTGGCGAAACATATAGAGGACAAACAAGCTATTTATTTAGTTGCTACCATCACCTGCTGGGCTTCTTATGTGCAAATGGAAACTACTACCATTTTTAGAACCTATTTGATAAAATCCGCATTCCGCTAAAACTGATCAGAAACTTAAAAACAGGCTATCTATACATATTTTTAGCTACTAGCAATAACCTAATAAAGTTTGTAACACAAATTTAAAATAAATCTGAATTGATTACAAACTTCAACGAAAAAGGTCAAAACAACAGCTTCATCATCTAAAGATAAACAGGAGTCCGAGAAAATTTATAGGCCCATATTTTTACCTCAGCTAAAATATTTGGACAGGAAGGAAGTAGGTGCATCGTGTTTGGAACTCGTTGTGTCCTGCTTCTCACAACTGGAGTCGCCATAATACCGTGATGTTCTTGAAGTTTTTGATAAGTTAAAAACTGTATCATATTCTTTTGATAAGTTAGTGGAGACAAATCGCCACCTCCTTTAGTTTTTTATGCAATTGAGTTAATATACCAAGCAAACAGATTTGTGAGGCAAGAAAAGATAATTTTGGATCCGCAAACTATTTCAGCCGCATCAGTGAGACTTTGAATTTGGCGTTCTAAATTCTAGCCTTCCTTGCGCTTTCAAAAGATGCAGAGTTGTCATGTGCAAAAAACCGAATCAGTGATGGATGGAGAGGCCCGAGTGAGAACTTTACCATACAAGTTTTGATGTCAACAAAGTTGGGTTGGCTGATAGCCCATGTAGGACTATGAGATGGGCATCCAATCCATCACTGACCGGCGATTGATAAGGCAATCCTAATATGATGTATGGAAGATTCTTGGAATCCGTTTGTCCAATGTGGGACTATTTTTAATCTTAGTGTAATTTACTTTGGAACCAGCCATATAAATAAATTCGACCCTCACTCCTTTTACAGATTTTGGGGTTTAATCGTCTGATAGATTAAACATCAGACGAGAGTTGTTTGGTAATGCCAATGAAAATATGTTGATGAAGCCTTCACATTAAAAATAAAAAATTCGCAAAACAAAAATACAGCATGTAAAAATGGATTTGGGTGGGTATTGTTGAAAACGGCTTGGCATCACTGTTCCTGAATTGTTCAGATGGTAGTTGGTACTTGTAGATTGGTTCCCAATGCCTTCAACAGTTCTTGCCAGAAGTTGCTTGTAAAAATTTCGTGCAATTTATAAATTATAAACACAAACTTCATTACAGTGGAATGTTGTTGACTATGTTGCAAAGCGGAGATTACTATCATCGGAGCTAGTAGGAATTTGAAACGATCCATAATCGATCCACTAAGATTGATCCTTGAACTGATAAAAACAGTATGTATAAAATCTAAAATATTTACGATTGAGTTTACAGAGGAATTTCCACTACTATAAAATGTATGATACATAAAATTCAAAATAGAATCTGAATTTCATTACAAATTTCACAAACAACTCTCCCCTCTTTCTGTGTGGACTTCAACGGCTTGTGATAGCTATGAGAGGATAAGTCATTATGACATTGAATTAAACCAGGCCATGATTGTTCTTGTGTTACTGTGTGACGATTCACGCATAACACCAATAACCCATTCATCACTCATATGTTCTTTGATTGGTTACCTTACTGCGTGTTTCCCTTCAAACTCCTAAGCTTTCCTCCAAAGAAGTTTAACGGCAATGTTTTTTTGTTATTATTTTTGTAAGCACTTGTACAACTAAGCTAAAAAAATTCATATGTTGAACATCATCATAATATTCCGTTTATTCTGGTTCCCCTCGTGCGTTAGTATTTGATCTTTATTTTGTGTTTCCCGACTTGTCTCATGTTGACTGTGTTTGATTATAAAATGCTCTCTTATACATTTCTAATTACACGCAAATTACTATCATTAGCATGACTAGAACCCCTGTTTTTTTTTTTTTTTTTTTTTTCAAGGAAACATGACTAGAACCCATAGTTGTTATCTGGAATGTCATTCACATAATGAAATGAACGTGATCAGCATAGGCGGTCCAGCTCGTTTATATGATAGATCAACTAGTGATGCAAGCAGGGTGTTATAAAAAATATTATTTATTTGTCCGTTTACTCTTCCTGCTGCTATTTAAACGTCCGTGCTAGGGTTCTCCTTCTTACTTACTGCCTCCTCTCTCTCTCTCGATCTGTTTTTCTTTTCTTCTTCACGCCCCCACAAAAACAGCCACAGCAAGTAATGGCTTCAGATATGGATGACCAACAACAACAACAATTAAACGCTGGGTACAATGATTTCTCCTCTCAACTAGGCTTCACTTCTCTCTTTTACATTTCTTGAAGCTTTGAATTATGCAGTCGATGTTGAACATGAGGCTGATTGAGTAAAATGGAAGAGAGATGGAGTAGGAAACCTGACGGCCCGACTTCATGAAGATAGCCCATGTGGCTACGCAGTTTAGTTTATGGATCTGAGCTCATAGCCAATACTGAATAAATGGTGTTTTTTCTTTCATTTTGAAAAATTAATTAATGAATTCCTCCTACCAATAATGTATCACCAATAATGTATCACTTGTTAGTGTTTAATTTTGATGGAGGCGCTGAAAGTAATGGTTTATGCGATATTTTTTATTTTTGTAAGTGATACTCTAATGTGAATTCTAATTATCAAGTCAATTTAATAAGCTAATTAGTAAAATTTATGAGTTAGTGTGTTTTTTTTAATAGCTAATTAGTGAAATTTATGTTTTCCGCAAGTCATTGTGTTTCTTTCTAGTGTGAATGTCAGCTCAGCTCCATTCAAAGTCTTCTCAAGACTAGTAGAATCGAAGAAGACAAATGCTGTGAGATTTTTTATTTATTTTTTTGATCGGCATAGTCATCAAGATCTCATTGTTAAAAGCAGAAAGTTCTCCATCACATTAAAAACTAAAAAAGGAATGTAATAGTTAATTTACAAATAACAACTTCATTTAACTCTTAAGAAGTTTTTGATGTAGGCTTTATACTGACAGTTAAATTGTCATTCTTGGTTCCACTTTTTGCAGCCATACGACCCTGAAATAACTCAATGTTTTATGAATGAGATTTCTTAGGTCTGTTCATGCATACTCATAGATCAGAATACAAACCATATAGGAAACAAGTAGCAAATTATATTACAATTACACTAGCTTGGATTAACAAATACCAAAATTAACTATTCAATAGGTGACCATGTCATCCATCTAAAATCGACGTTGGCACCATCAAGATACAAAATACCAAAGCGAAATCAAGAATTTGTTAACCGAGAACGCCACAGATTAAAAGAGAATCTAAAAAAATGGTAACAATTGATTTAGAAAAGTTGATAGTTTTTTGAGAGGAAAAATCATTGTATGGAAAGTTGTTGTTGATGTTTCTACTTCAGTTGTAGGATCATGAATGGAACAAGAATATGACGGTTTAGGGTTAGGTTTATTTTTTTTTGCTCGGCAAAGAAAGAAGATAGAATATGAAAGTTAGGTTTAGGATCATGAATGGAAGAAGAATATGAAAGTTGTAGTTGATGTTTCTGCTTCAGTCTTCTGTTTTAATCCGTTGATATGCTTTAGATTTAACGGCTCACACTAACTTAATGGCTGACTGTAATCGCTGACCGAGGAGATTAAATTGTTTAACTCGTGGGAAAATTTTAGGGCACATCTCTATGAAAGTTGATGGTCTCATGTGAAAGGGCATATACCAGTAAGAGCACCCAAAGTTAAATCATGATGAGTGCAAACAATGACGGTCAACAGCTAGATCAAGCTATCTCTCTAACTGATCACTTGGTGAGAGGTTCGATAACAACAAGCAACAACTTTTTGTTCTAGAAGAAGTTCTCATCAAATTTTCATGGTACTTTTTTTCCTTCTAAACAAATTAACCTGTCATTTGTAACAAGTTAAAATAAGAAAATTTACTTTGGGAACACATCTGTTTTAACCATTTCTCCATGCTTTAAGAAAGCGATCGTAAGTATAGCATGATGGTTCCACGCCGGGTTTGTGCATCTAGACGGTAAATGAGGTCCTCAAAAAAGGGAAATGGAATTTTTATTCTAAATTGTGAACAATGAACCTTAAAACGATATTTTCATTATGCTATATTTGTTGTTGAGTTTAAAACGATCAACCTTAAAAATGAAGAAGAAAAACAATTTTGGCTTTTCAAATACTTGTGGGGATATGAGTTTATCGATTAAGGTTGAGTTCTCCTTCATTTGCAATGAAATTTCAAAAGAAGAACATTCTGAATTCTCAACTACAACTAACAGCCTCTTGAATATTAAACAAAGAATGTGGGCACAACATGTTAACCAGAGAAGATTGAAACTGAACACACTGTACTACTAACTAATTCATGTTTTTCCCTTATCGCTTCTGATCACCACAAAAAAAAAAAAAAAAACTAAAAACCAAACACACGATTCCCATATGTCTTCTGATCACCACAAAAGAGAACTATAAACCAAACACAGTACTAGTTGATCTTTCCTTCGGTGGCTGATCACAACAACCATAAAAAAAGAAAAGGAACTGAAAAGCAAGCAAACAAACTAAATAGCTCAAGTACTAGACCAAACCATAACTCAGTAACTCTATCATCAAACATCTTCAGCGGTGAGAAGTGCAACAAACTCTGCCATCAATCGATCCAACTGTGAAAGGACGTGACCAACTCACTTTCTATCTTCCCTGCACTTTGCTGATGGCCCCCGAAACCAATAACCACCAAGACGTGTCATATCTAGGGTCAGTAGTCCCATAAATACTGCGTAAGCTTCACTGATATCAGATGACACCTGCAGTTCCCAACCCCTCCAGCCAACAACATTCATGACGCCCCTCGCGCACCTTTGAATCACTTCGTACTCATGTTGAGTGGGTAGGGACGATTGATCACACGAATGAATAAGCGCCTTGAGGTTTTCATGCGCTTCAGACCAAGTTTCGAAATCTTTTGGCAATGATAGAAGCTGGTCCGGATAGTTATCATTCTCCTTGTCGAGGAGGAAATTCCCAACAAAACGTCTTGTAGAAGTCTTTAAAGCATTCCTACAGGAAGCATAATCGATGCTAAGTTTTCAAACAAATGACAATAATTGAAAATAAATAAATGGTAGTCTTCTTTGATGTTTCAAAGAAGATTCAGTTTGGCTTTCTGAATTGGAGATTCAGAGAAAACTACCATTTAATTACAATTCGATCAATGACCGGAGATTTAATATGTTAAGATTCATTGAAACCAAAGAAAACTAAAAAAAAAAAAAAAAAAAAAAAAAATTGGGATTAATAGCTAACCAGATGGTGTCAAATCCCTGAAGATCTGTGGATCTTGAAACCCAATTGTCTGATCTCCACAGCTGAAGCAGATCCATACCGAAAAAACCAATTAGTCATACATTATAATTACTCATTATTTCACATATGAACTGAAGGAATCTTCACTAGCTAAAAAGGAGAACACTAGCTAGCTAAAATGAATTAACAAATACAAAAACTAAATCTTCAAAACCCAGATACGTAGTAACATTTTATGGCTAAAATGAACATTGCTTAATTGAAATCTACCCGTCCAGCTATTTGAAATTGAGACCCTGTCATCCATCCACAATTGAAGTTGACACTAACAGCTGATAGAAGTAGAAACCAACATTGTGTTACATTAAAGGTACTAAAGAAGAAGAAACCAACATTTTGTTTACCTAGATCCGAGAACCGCCAGAAAAGGATCTAAAGAAATGCTAGCATTTGAATTCAGGAATATCTTTGTTTTTTGAGAGGAGAAATCATTGTGTGGGTAAGTTGTCGTCAAAGGCCATGTATTTGATGTTTCTGCTTCCATTTATGGATCGGGAACATAATAGTTTGTTGTTGTTGATTTTTAGGGTTAGGTTTCAGATCCCTTTTGCGGCAGCTAAATGTAGGCGGAGTCCGTAGAAAAATGAGGCAACTATGCTAATTATATGATTTATAGATCGATCTAGACCATTCAGATTAGGGTTAAACGGTAGTGGTTGATATTTGATTAGTACATTCTACCTTAAAAAAATAAAATTGGACTCATGAGACTTTGTTCTAATTTCATACTTGACACTTGCAGTTGGCAGGAGCTTTGCAAGTTTTCCGTGTTAATTTGATTAGTACATTCTACCTTGTGTGAAATTCAAATCAAGTAATTCGTAGCCATATAGCATATGTTACTATCATGATTTTGCTCAGATCATGTTTAACCATTGAGAATGATGGTTCACGCTGCTTTTGCACTTAAAGGTTTTAACAAACCCCAATTCTTTTAAATTTTAGCCTATGCAAATTTGTAGACCAAGTCGCCGTTTATGTTTAGTTCCGTCAACAACAATGATTCTTCCCTTGGTTGCCACACGATATACTTTCTTAGTAGGATTGAGTGTGCATCAATTACCACTACTGTAAATGGCTTCATGGTGGGTGCAAAATATCTCTTAAAGCGCTGATCTGACTAATCATTTTCATTGAAAGGGGTTCCTGGATAATAGAAGGCGCTAGGCGCCAAAACATGAACATTTATTTATTTTTATTCTTTTTTGGGCGCCTTAATAGCGCCTAACACAACATAGGTAATGACTAAGAGACGTATGCCTTATAATATGTATCCTAAGTTTCGTGTAGTTGTCGCCTATCATCAAGCTGTGTTGCTTGCAAGAGTAATTATTCCTGTTATACTGTTAAATTTAAGTTGGGGTTGGATTAGATTTTTATACGTGACGCTGGTTAAGCAAAGACACTTGATTAGGTTATACTGTAATTAGAATTCCATGTGTAGGTGAATTTCGCAATGTTCTATATAGGTCTTTAGAATGACGATACTCTTAGGTGTATGTTAATATTTGAGTTTGAAGGTGAACATTAATCACTAAAGATCCGCATACTCAACTATTTCAGGCATACAACGCATACTCAAGTATTTGACCTGACAAACCTACTTCAGTTTATACATACATTAGTAGTTGTAGAGCTTGATTTTTGCAAATGGGTTAAACGAAGATAGGTGTCTTTTGAGAATCGTTATGACAACTAAGTAGTGCATTAGACACGATTTCACTTGTATGGCTGTTGACACAACACGAAACCAGAAAGGATTTGAGATGCTACCCTCAAGCTCTATTAGTCTATTCGGATTATTCCTCATTTTTAAAAGCAGCTTATAGTTGTTTTGGCTCTACTATTATGTTGAGAATTTGTTCTTCTATTTACATTGCTACCTGTAGGGCAGTACTTGAAGAACTAAAAAATGACTGTAATTTAGGCATTTTAACCTGCAATTTTGCTTAGGATATTCATTTTACTACTACAATAAATTTACCGGGTTCCCATTGTTTGCCTCAAATATAGTTTAAAATTTAATTGTTTTGACATTTAACCCTTGTATCCGCGCGCTGATGCATGCTTATGTGTTTGTAAATCTCTATGGTCCTCCATTTGTCACTCTTTGTTAATGCTCACTTCAACTCATATGTAGCAAGGTAAAAAAATTCATTGTATGATGTACAGTTAAGATGTCATTCTCAGTTTCAGTTTGGATTTGCAACGTTTGCAACCCTAGGCTGCTGAAACAACTCATTTAATATAAATGAGATTTGGAGGCTATGTTCATACACATAGGCAAAAAATAAAACTTCAAATTAATCTTAAACTAGAATTACTCAATAACTTGATCTTCACATACAACCTGAAAGTATCTTTAATAAAGATGAGAACACTGACTGGCTAAAATGGACCAACTTAATCATAATACGAAGTTCTCCTCGCTAAATTGAAGACCGCCGATTCAGCTGTTTGAAATTCTTTTATGAAAGAGAGACTCTGGCCGACGTTGTCACCAATTTGTTTAACGAGAACAAGACACCAACTAGAAAAGATTCTAAACAAAATGGAAGTCATGCTAAGTGAAATTATCATAGTTTTTTGAGAGGAGAAATCATTGTGTGGAAGTTGTTGTTGATGGCCATGTATTTATTCGATTTAGCGTTTGCTGCTGTTGATGGCCATGTATTTATTCCATTGATGGATCATGAACAAGAGAGCTTGCTGCTGTTGAGATTTAGGGTTTGGTTTTGGATTCTTTTTTCTTCTCAGCGCAGCTAGATAGAGGCGGAGAGAAAGAAATGAGGGCAACTATTCTAGTTATAAGGGCAAGAGACGAATTTTAGTCATATTGATATGCTTTCGATTTAACGGCTCACGCGAATTTTATATCTGACAGTAATCACGGACCGAAATTTGATTATAGACGGCTGTGATTTGTTTTATACATGCACGCGATAGGTACGGAGATTAAATTGTTTGACTCGTGGGAAAATTGTAGGGTATTCGGCTCTATTTAGGCATAAGACGGTTGTGAATGACAACTCTGTATAGCCATGCTCGTGTATGAAGTGAAGGTGCATAAAAATCCAGAATGACCACCTATATGATTCAAATGAAACTCTTTAAGTAGTTTGATTATAAATGTCTGTGATTTGTTTTTACATAATATGTAATAGGTAGCTTAAATTATTTGACTCGTGCAAACTAATTTTGGTTCGTGGGAAGATTTTAGGGAACATCCCTAAGAAAGTGTACATTATGGTCTCATGTCAAAGGGCTTACCTGTAAGATCACCCAAAATCATATTTTTTCCGGCACCCGATACCACTAAGAGCATAAGCATTGCAGATATGGGTTGTTCCTCAGGCCCCAATGTCTTATTGGTGCAGTAGAGAAAGTTATCGTTCCCGAATTGGATTAGCATTGCATCACAAATAATTTGACCAAATGTTATGAATTAGATCATCTAAAGACTTAAAGGCCTAGACAAATAAAGCTCTTACGTTTTATGGTGAGGAAACCCTCGCTTCTTATTAGCCGAAACAAGCGTTTTTTGGAGTTTTGTGAAACTGAGCGTTCTGGTGAGGACACTTGGCAACATCCGATTGGTTTAAAAAATTAGGAAAGCGTGACTTACCGTGTTTAGAATTCTATGAAAATCCATATTCGGAAAATCATAAAAAAAATTGCTTTTAAACTCTAAACTACATTAGGAAACCAAAAAATATGTATCGGGAAAGTGTAGAACACATTCCAGTTGTTGAGTGTCCGGGAGAAACATGGTATCAATCAAAAATATTAATTTATGGCTAAGCAAAGTACGCTTTATATGTGAAGCAAAATCATCTATAAAAGCAAAAACAAAAATAAAAAAATGGTTAACCGGCACACTTCGCAACTATTTTCAATTTGCCATCAATAGTACAGAGGATATGTAAAGCCATCAATCTAATGAAATTATAAAAGAGACATGAAGCTACAGATCAATACTGGAGCAAAAGTTGCATAATGCGCACCAATGTTAAAAAAGACTGGAAACATAATCGTGTGTTGAAACTCACTCATAATCTGAAAACATTATATTGCTTTCTATATGTAGTAACTCAGCCTAACCTAGAGGTGTAAATTGGGCTGTGCCAGCACGAGCACAGCCCAGCACAGCACGCTAAAATTTGAGCACAGCCCAGCCCAGCACGAGACTTAGCCCAGCACGGCACAACACGTTAGTTAAATGGGACGTGCTGGGTTTGACTAATTGGCACAGTAGCACAGCACGCCCCATTTAACTAACGTGTTGTGCCGTGCTGGGCTAAGCACGTGGCCCAGCCCAGCACAGCACGTTAAGAGAGCACGTCATAACATGTACAAATACACCATATAACAAGGCATAATACATCACATTTTTTGTATATTTCATAAAAGAGTCACTATTCTAGCTAGTTTTTAACATTTTATGTTGGCTTATTTATAACAACACATATAATACCTTAATATTTGGAAAATATATTTCATTATCGTTGTTATAATGTCGTCACCTATATTTAACTAGAACATTAATTTACATGACAATAATCCAATTTTATATTTGATGGGCTATTTCTTTTTATTGAATAAACTTGTTAATTTTACTTGAAAAAATTTCAAAAGATATGTTGTCTAATTAAATTCTTGTGATAATGTCCGACTTAATGTATACATTAAGTGATTTCAAATTGTTTATAGCACGTGTGCCAGAGACGGCACAAAGACGACACGTTTATTCGTGTGTTTGTGCCCGTGGGCTGTGTTGTGCCTAGCTTTTGACTAGTAAAGCACAAAGACGGCACAAAGACGTTTAAATCGTTGGCACAAAGACAAAGACGGCACATGGCACGTGAAGCACGCGACTTCGTGTGCCGGGCTGTGCCGGGCCGGCACGTTTTACACCTCTAGCCTAACCGTTAATTATTTTATGAAATAGCCTAACCGTTAATTATTTTACGAAAGGATCTTTCGATTTTACGATTAATCATATTTTCTTTCTTTGTAGGCTTGAATAGTATCAAAAGACAAAAGGTGGCATTTTATTTTCTGGGACTTTTGGTAGTGATTACTCATGACCTACTTGCAACTATTTGATCTCATGAGTCATGACATTGATATATTTGGGAGATCTCACATCTTTCTGCATTGAACAGTTTAACCGAAGACCCATCTTATGGAGATTAAATTCCATGGAAATTTTGTGAACGTCCAAGTGCCATGAAAGGCAAGTTTTCTGATCGGAAATTTTAAGTTGCTCTTTTTGACCCACCAGTATGTATCAAGATTTGCACTTTACGCATTTTACGTTGCCTAACTTGGATATGGATTACGGTGGAACTTCTTGCTATAGGTAAACTTTTTGGTCTCCCATTTCTTTGCACCACTCATGGAAAACAAATCGCTAGATCCTCATTGCTTTATCTAAAGACTTAAACGCCTAGACAAATAAAACTTTCACGTTAAACGGTGAGGAAATCCTCGCTTTTTATTGGCAAAAATAAGCTTTTTTTTTTTTTTGTGAGAATACTTGGCAATGTATATTTGGTTTAAAAAGTACAAACTCAAAAGGAAAACTTAATTTGGAATTTTATGGAAATCCAAATTCGATTTGAAAGTCGAATACCTGTCATAATAGGACTTTTTTTTTTCAAAACTAATTAATACATACAAAAAAATTTATTAATGAACTCCGCACATATTTCTCATCTTTTTTATCCACTTATAGCAGTTCCTATGGAATGAACAAACACCAAGTTTGTTCATTTTGCTCCCACTATGGAATGAACAAACATGAAAAATGGATGTTCAAATCAACAAATCTGTTGCTTTGAACATTGAGTCGGACCACCCAGCGCGCGCTTGAGGAAAGGATGGGCGATCGTGGCAGCAACGCGCGGTTGAAGAAAAAACGCTAGAGGCTCTTCTTCAATCGCCTGCGACTCTTCCTCCAACACCCACTGCAATTCCTGATTCCCAAAAAATATTTTACTACTTTTTTACTCCCTTTATCCTATTTTATCTCACTTTATCATATTTTCTCTCACCAAATATGTTATTTGATATTTTAACTTTATCCTAAAAAAAATTTTATTCATTGCCATAGGAATTGTGCTTATTTAATGTATTTGCCCTGCCACCCCAAATCAAAAATACATTGCCACGGGGCGGGGAAAAGCCCCACACACACCAAATCGAAAATGCACCGTCATTGGGCGAGGCGAAGCCCCACGTAAACCAAATCAAAAATGCATAGCCACGGGGCTGGGCGAAGCCATGGACACACCAAGTTAAAAGAAATAAAATGGCCGATGCGTAGCACGGGCACAAATCTAGTCTGATTTAAAAAGAAGAAAAAAATACCCATGCAAATAACAAACTTAAATTATAATTACTCAATAAATTGATCTACGGATAAGGATCTTTAGCAAAGATGAGAACACTAGCTAGCTAAAATAAATTAGCAGATACAACAACTAAATCTTCAAAACCCAGATATGTAGTAGCATTTTATGGAAAAAAGGCCGTCTTCCTCGCTTAATTGAAGCCTAAAAAAGGAGATCCTGTCATCCGTATTTGTAAGAAATCCAAACCGAAACAAGTACTCATAAAGGAGAAGCCAGTACATATTAGAATCGAATCTAAAAATCTCGTACAGGCTGATGCGGATAATATCTTAGAGCATCCACAGTCGAGGAGTATAACTAAAAATTTGGTCGAAAAACCAAGCGCTACGGAGAGGAGTAAAGATCATATACCAGACTAAAACCAAAAATCAAACTATATTTGGTCTTTGGTTTGGTCTTTGGTCGGGCGAAGTTTAAAGGTTTCGCCTGGTGGGACGCAGATTAAAGTTACGTCCGAATTTAAAAAAAAAAAAAAAAAAAAAATGGGGCGCAACTTGAAGTTGCGCCTGGAAAAAAAAAAGTGTTGCGCCCCACCAAATTTGGTTTCCCACCGTAGCGTCGCACCACGGAGTAAACCCATTTTTTTCAAATTTTTTTGATTTTTAGTCTTTGGTTATAGTCTCCCCACTGCAGTTGCTCTTAGCTATTCCAGAGGAGAAATCTTTAATAATGAAGATAAAAAAATAGATCAACAAATATAAAAGTTAAAAACATTCCCCAAATTCGGCAAATCGATCAATCTTCTGGCTTTGTATCTCCGGTACATCTCTGGAGAAATTAAGTCACTGTATTATGGGAATTAGGCGCAGGCCCAAAAAAAATAATATTCTCATTGTCAGGCCCACAATTAATTTTAGGTACCGTGACACCCATAATTATATGAAATTATTATCAATGTGCTTGACGAATTATGCATCCGCATGACGGGTTAAGCATCAGGGGTATAATTGGCAGCGCAACTTGGATACAACATATTTTGTAAACGAAGTAAAATAAAAAGACTAAAAACTCTATATGGAAATCACACCCCCAAACCTATATCAAACATTGTCCTCAATGTGTTAACAGATAATAAGAATTTAAGCATTCACATACCAAGAGAACTATGTTGAGAGGAGAAAAGGGAAGAGATTACCGGATGAAAGAGGGTGTTGCCAAACCATAGAAAGATGAATGCTTTGAAAGCAAACAATCACGAGCGCAAGACAAAAAGGTTGGTTAGCACACATCAAAATTATGCAAAAAGAAAAAGAAAAGGGAAAGATGATGGATGTTTAGTCCATAAGTATGTACACGAGTGAACTAGATCAGTCCACATAGATGGGGTCTTCCAAGTCAACGGTCTCAACTTCTGGTGGAAGATGCTCCAGAAATGGTTTCAGTCTTTGACCATTGACTTTGAAAATGTTCTTGTTTGCCGGGTTTTCAACTTCTACTGACTCCATGGGGAAAACGGTACGTACCACTAATGGTCCGGACCATCGGGAACGTAGCTTTCCCGGAAACAAATGCAACCTAGTGTTGTACAATAAAACTTTTTGACCACAGGGGTGCAAGACTTGCGCGAGTAACGCGCTTATCGTGAAACACCTTCATTCTATGTTTGTACGTTTTTGCACTATCATATGCATCATTTCTCAATTCTTCTAACTCATTGAGTTGAAGTTTTCAATTACCAAACTTTATCAAGATCAAAATTCAACTTTTTCACAGCCCAGTATGCACGGTGTTCTAACTCAACAGGTAGATGACATGCTTTTCCGTACACAAGTCTGTAAGGAGACATCCCAATGGGAGTCTTGTAGGCAGTCCTATAGGCCCATAAAGCATCATTTAAGCGCAAAGACTAATCTTTCCTAGAAGGATTGACGGTCTTCTCAAGAATATGCTTAATTTCCCTATTAGAAACTTCTACATGGCCACTTTGGTTTGAGGATGGTAAGGTGTTGCGACCTTGTGAGTGATTCCATACTTGCGCACTAGTGATTCAAAGGGTCTATTGCAGAAATGACTACCTCCATCACCGATTATCGCTCTCGGGGTTCCAAAACGGGAGAAAATGTTCTCCTTAAGAAAAGAAAGAACAACTTTATGGTCGTTGGTTTTGGATGCAATGGCCTCTACCCACTTAGAGACATAATCGACAAAGAACAATAATGTATAACTTACCTTCGAGTAATTCGGAAATGGACCCATGAAATCAATGCCCCAAACATCAAACAGCTCAACAATCAATATGGGTTGTAAGGGCATCATGTTTCTCCTAGATATACTTCCTAATTTCTCGCACGGTCACAAGCAACACAGAATGCATGGCAATCCTTAAAAAGTGTTGGCCAATAGAAACCGCTTTGCAAGATCTTTGCAGCATTTTTCTTGGCATTAAAGTGGCCTCCACAAGAATGGTCAAGAAAGAGATAACGTCCCTTTGTTCAATTGGGGACACATCTCCTAATGATTTGGTCTTGGCAGTACTTTTAAACAAATATGGGTCATCCCAAAGGAAATGTTTAACTTCAGCCAAGAATTTAGAACTGGTCTTGTTTAGACCAATGCAAGGGCATTCTACCCGTAGCAAGGTAGTTCACAATATCAACAAAACCAAGGCATCTCAGACATTAAGCATCAATTGCTCATCAGGGAATGATTCCCTAATCAACGACTCATCGAAGATTCAACATTCAACCTAGACAAGTGATCAAAGCAACAACATTTTCTCGACCCTTTCTTATCTCGAAATTCGAGATTAAACTCTTGTAGCAAGAGTATCCATCGAATTAGACGAGCCTTAGCATCTTTCTTAGACAAAAGATATCTCAATGCAGCATGATCAGAATAAATGATGACCTTAGACCCTATCAAATAAGATCTAAACTTGTCTAATGCAAACACAACAGCTAGCAACTCCTTCTCAGTAGTGGAATAATTCAATTGAGCATCATTAAGTGTTTTACTAGCATAGTAGATCACATAAGGGAGTTTGTCTACTCGTTGGCCCAAAACAGCTCCTACAAAGATAGTCGACGCATCACACATAATCTCAAATGGTAATGACCAATCGGGGGTCCGACTATAGGGGCGGATGTAAAGAGAGCCTTGATTTGCTCCCATGCTTCCTTACAAGCATCATCAAAGACAAATGCAACATCTTTTGCAAGAAGATTGCACAAAGGTCGTGAAATTTTACTAAAGTCTTTGATGAATCGGCGGTAAAACCCGCATGGCCTAGAAATGATCTCGATGTCCCTCACGTAACGAGGTTGAGGCAATTGTTGAATGAGATCTACCTTGGCTTTGTCTACTTCTATGCCTTTTTCCGAGATGATATGCCCTAGAACAATGCCCGAATTAACCATGAAATGGCATTTTTCCCAATTCAAGACCAAACTCTTCTCCTTACACCTAACTAGCACACATGTGAGGGGATGCAAACACTCATCAAATGAAGATCCAAACACAGAAAAATCATCCATATAAATCTCAAGGAACTTATCTACCATGTCGGAAAAAATGCTCATCATGCAACGTTGAAAAGTAGCGGGTGCATTGCACAGCCCAAAAGGCATACGACGATAAGCAAATGTTCCATAAGGACATGTAAATGTGGTCTTTTGTTGGTCTTCGGGTGCTATGTGAATTTGGTTGCAATGTAATAGCCATCTAAGAAGCAAGTAGTACTTATGTTTGGCTAACCTTTCCAAAGATTTGGTCAATGAAGGGAAGGGGAAAATGGTCTTTCTTGGTTACCGTGTTCAGTTTTCTATAATCAATACATACTCGCCACCCCGGTGGTCACACGGGTGGGAAGGAGCTCATTCATCTCGTTTTGAACAACAAGAATGCCGGACTTCTTGGGTACTACCCGAATAGGACTGACCACCTGCTATCGTCGGGACGGGGTAGATGATACCCGCGTCAAGCGTTTCGAGAATCTCACCCTTGACAACATATCTCATGTTGGGGTTAAGTCTCCTTTGCATTTCCCTAGATGGTTTAGTGTTCTCCTCAAGTTTTATGTGATGCATGCAAATTGTGGGACTTATACCCTTAAGATCGGAGATGGTCCAACCTAAGGCTCCTTTATGCTCTTTAAGTACTTCTAAAAGTTGACTTCCTGTTCCGTGTCTAAACATGATGCAATAATCACAGGTAAAGTCTTAGAAGGACCTAAGAATGCATACTTCAAGGTATCGGGTAAAGGTTTCAAATCAAGCTTAGGTGGTGTATCAAGAGGTGGGGCAGATTTGGTATCAGAGAGTGGAAGGGGTTCCACTGCATTCTGCCATTTAGCAATATCCATGGGTGGCACATACTCTAGCAAAGAGTGGACTTCACTAATGTACTTTAACTGAAGAGATCTAAGTCAAAATTGTCTAAACATGCTTGCACAGGGTCCACTGACAACATGTCGGGCAATGATTCTTGAATCAGACTCTCAATCATGTTAACCTCGTGCAATTCATTATCATCACACTCTATGGGTTGTTGGTTCACACAAAGACATTCAGTTCTACAGTCATGTTGCCAAAAGACAAATTCAATATCCCGCTACAACAATTTATGATAGCGTTTGACGTTGCCAAGAAGGGACGTCCTAAGATAACGGGAATATGATTTTCAGGGATTATGCATTTTGAGTTGTGTATCTAACACAATGAAGTCCACGGGGAAATAAAATTTATCAACATTGATTAGCACATCTTCAACGATTCCCCGAGGGACTCTACAGATCTGTCCGCTAATTGTAGCGTGACAGAGTGGGGTTGCAATTCCCAAGACCTAACTGCACATACACAGAATATGGCAGTAGATTCACACTAGCTCCTAAGTCCAATAAATCTTTTCTGATTGTGTGCTCACCTATAGTACAAGAGATAGTTGGGCTACCTGGGTCTTTAAACTTAGGTGGGGTTTTGTTTTGAATAATTGAACTTACTTGCTCGGTGAGAAAGGCACGCTTATGCACATGAAGCTTTCGCTTTTGTGTGCACAGGTCCTTCAAAAACTTAGCATAGGCAGGTATTTGCCTGATTTATGTTAACTCTTTTGAACAATTCCAACATCTCGTTGTATTGGGTACCCCCTCATTTGCACCAACCGTTGTGGAAATGGAGCAACAGAACATGACTTGGCACAGAACATCTATATTAGTAGGACTCTTGGTTTTATCAATGGGCTCAGATTCTTTCTCTACATTAGATGTTTTATGTGGTGTTGTGTGTACTTGGGAGTCTGATGTAGACTCGCTTGATGGTGGTACACCTACATGGTTCTCAACAATTCTACCACTACGGAGAGTGGTGACAAAGATTCGCTTGACTATGTGAAGTTTCATTGCGAGGTAGAGGAGCCTGCTTGAAACATATTCTTTGGATTTTATAGGGGTTGACTAGGAAATTTTCCTTTCTCTCTCTCATTCAATGCATCACAGATTTTCCCTATCTTAAGATCTAGGTTCGTGAGACGTTGGTCGGTAGTTTTCTCAAGTTTTGAAAGACCTTGGGTTAACCGTAACGACACGGTCTTCCAAGCTAGTCTTTTTCTCTACAGTGGTACCGAGGGGGTGGTTGTACTTGGGGGTTTCTAGGATATGAGTATCCTTGGTTGTTATGTGTTGGTCCCCCTTGTACAGTCCCTTGGACCATGAGAAGTTAGGGTGATTCCTCCACCCCGGGTTGTAGGTCCGAGAATACGGGTTGTTCTCTTGTCTCCGGTACAATGCATTGGCTTGCTCGGACTTGACTCTTGAAATGCATATAAACGGGACAGCTGTCCACTAAGTGGTCGAACTATGGCATGCGGCACAAGTGGCCCTATCAATTTGGTCACGGAGAGTAGGGGAATTTGATTTTACATTCTTTTCCAACTCAAGCACTTCTATTCTCCGGGACAAAGAAGCCATTTTTGCATTTCCATCAAAGTCGACTCGATTCTATGAACATTTTGTGCGGGGGTAGTCCGTTTCGGTTCTCGGATGGACTCCCATTGTTGAGTCTTTTCAATGACTTCGATTAGAAAAGCCCAAGCGTCATCGGCACTCTTGTCAATAAATGCACCATTGCACATTGACTCGACCGTGGTTCGGGTTCTAACATCGAGACCCTCATACAATATTTGCAGAGTCTCCATTTTTCAAAACCATGGTGGGGACATTGGAGTAATAATTCATTGAATCTCTCCAAGTACTTTGCTAGAGTTTCGTCGTCTAATTGTACAAAACCATTTAG
The DNA here is from genome assembly GCA_023531295.1 of Papaver armeniacum. Lineage (NCBI taxonomy): Eukaryota > Viridiplantae > Streptophyta > Magnoliopsida > Ranunculales > Papaveraceae > Papaver > Papaver armeniacum. The sequence goes on from JAJJWW010004205.1 coordinate 25,808, forward strand.
ACTCGGCGGGTGATCGCATCTTATGGTTTGGGAAAAACTTTTGAAAAACTCTTTTGTGAGGTCATCCAGGTTCTAATGGATTGTGGTTGTAGGGCATGAAGCCAAGACTTGGCCTTGTCTTTCGAGAGAAAAAGGAAACAATCTCAATTTGAGGGACTCCTCTGTCATTTGGTTAAAACGTAGAGTCCCACAAATATCCTCAAAGTCTCTCACGTGATGGTAGGGGTTCTCGGCATTGACCCCTCTAAACACGGGTAGCATATGAATGGTGCTTGCTTTCAGTCAAACCGACAAGCATCGGAATTTGAGTAATGATGCAAGAGGGCCGGGTTGCCCTAGTTGGGTACATGTAGTCCTTGAGACTACGGGGTTGGTTTTGTTCATCACCCATGGTTTCGATTCGGATGGGCTTACGATGAAATTGGGCTTTGTTAAAAGAACTGGGTATGCTTACGATTTCGTCCGGCCGGATTCTAACTAGTCGATTTGTTTGGTCTCTAAAAGGCACAATCATAGCCTAGCACACGCCTCTAGCATGTTAACATACCAACAAGTTCAACACACAAAAACAAAACTCAAAAATAACCCACTAACACAAGACTCAAGCCCAAGGTTTGGTTATTGATGTCGTAAGAGGCCAATGAGAATAGGTTGGTTCCAGCCCAAAAGGTGTAGGCTTAGATTGTTTGCACGGCCCAGGTTAGGTTGAGAAATGTATAGCCCAGTTTTTGTGGTGTTGGGCTCGGTTTTGTGCAAGCCCAGAAGTGGGTTGATAATGCACAGCCCAGATGTGAGTTGAGCCCAGTTTGGTTGTGTGGTTATCAGCCCAGATTGATTTGGGTTCAGTTTGGTTTAGTGGAATGCAAGCCCAAAAATGGGTTTTAGCTTAAGCAGCCCAGGTTCTGTAAACAGCCCAGCAGTATGGCTGAGGGCAATGGTGAGGAAGATTGCAGGCCAGTTGATTTCAGCACAGTTTATGTTGGTGCTAGGTTGGCAAACTCAGCCACTGGCTGTGTGCACAGCCTGGGTAGGTGGTCACAGCTCAGTTAGTGACTACACAGCTTGTTGGTCTTGCACAAATCAGATGGAGCAAGGAGAGCAAAGCTTGAGTACAGCTAGGCTCAAAGCAATCACCAATGAGTAACAGCACAGCACAGGCAAAGAAGAAAAATTTTGTGATTTGTGCACAGGGTAGAGGTTGTGCTCACTCAATGGTGCAGCATGTGCCAGGGTTTGTGTTGTTGAAAAACAATCTAACTAATCACAAATCTTGATACTTAACGAGATCATTCACACACCACATGTCACACAAATTCGGGGGCATGCATAAAAATCAAGAAGCAAATGTTAGTTGCTCATAACATGCTCAACACAGGCAAGCAAAGACTCAATTATCAACAGGCATGCTCGGTGTAAAACAATGAAGTTGTTAATCGGCTCGGTTGAGTTTGTGGCATCAACTCACTCGCCAGATAAAAAAGTCCGAGTTGATGTCAAACTCGAGCTCAGGGGTTTTGCAGAACACACAAGGCAAGGCTTCACAGAGCCGGGGTTGCTTTGGGAAGGAAATGTCGGTTTTGAATGTAGCATGAGATAGCTCACCGGGTTTTGTGGAGTCAACTCACTCAGTTGACTTCACTTAACTTTCACAGATTAAGCTCACACAACTGCGGCTACGAGGGCTTGCGGCTAAGCTCGGGGGCTAGCAAGGCAAAGCAACACATAAAACAAATGCACGAGATGCAAAAGAATATGCTCGGGTGCACAGGGCTCAGCAAGGTTAAAGGTCTAGCAGAATAAGGTTTAGAGATCAATACCACCAGTGCAATACTGGGTTTAGGCACTCCACCCTGGTTTTGCTCTAGCTGCTCCACAGGTACCTGTCACTCAAGAGAAAAATCTCAGATTTCAATGTTTGCACAGATCAAAGGAGAGGAGCAAGACTTGCGGTATGAAGTTAACCACTGTACTTGGTTGTCTGTTCAGGGCAGACCAAGCTACAGGTGGTGAAATATCTAACCAATGAGATGAAACTAGTTACACTAGTTACAGGCTTGAGATGATACTTTATGCTAATGATGCATATATGAACAGAGCTGAGTTAAGTTATCAGGGAAACACAAAAGTTTAAGCTAAGATAACACAATACTGATATAAAGAGAGCAAAGATTGTAAAGAACATATATATACAAGGCTACAAATGAAAAACAGGGATGATTCAAAGTACGAGAAGATAGCACAAAGAACTTCAGAGCATATATATACAAATATGGTTGGAAAACGGTGGAGAAATGCACTAAAGAGCAATAAAAGACACACTACTAGTTCCATCAAGACGGCGCAAAAACGTGATAGGAGCTCAAAGATGCTTTTCCTATGTCTTAATCTGCAAGTGCAGTGAGCCTTGAAGGCGATGGAAAGCACGGAGTCTTTCCACGGGGAACTAAAGGATGCTAGGTTATTCTAAGCTTCTCAAGTGAATTCATGGTGACGTGACGAGAGATACAAAGCTTTTGTTTATAGTCTTTACGATGTATTGAAGGTTGCAAGGCGAGGAAAAATGAACTATAAAAGATGATTAAGAAGGATACAAGGATTGCCAATCCACCACTATTTCAAGTTATGCAATTCAACTAAAGTGAATATTCTTGTTCCTAAGGCGAGGTAAGGATAGTGTGTCAACTCTATCATATACCTAAGGGGTTTCACCATTTGAAGTTTCAAGTATCAACTCGAGTACTACTCGAGCATTAGATGTCTAGTTAAGTACAAATAATCTAAGAGATAGCATTAGCAATCAAAATATGAAGTTGAACACACTCAACACAATGTAAACCTAACTACAATGGATGCATGACATTCATTGTGAGAGAAGCAGGCATTGAGATGTTAACAATAAAACTTTCTTAACAATTAAAGCATGCCAAGAATAATTCACATTAAGTTGAACCACGTAACGAGCTATGGTTTCATGTAAATCCTAGCAATCTGAGAATTAGCCCATACTAAACATGCTAAAACAGACTTCAAATTAAAATTACAAATTAAAACTAAGAACCCTAAATTGAAACTAAAACTCACTGCCTCTCTCATCCCTCCCAAACTCCAATATATACTCTTACAATTACTCTAATAACAAATACATGATGACCCAAACCTGCTACTTCTCTCCTTGTCGTCCTCTGACCTCTGAATCGAACATGCGTGGGGGTTTGGTGGTGAAACCCTAATTCCAACTTCCTTAACCCTAGCTTCTAGAGTTGGAGAAGCTAAAGGTCGAGACAGTGCGAACTAGGGCATGTAGATATCTAGAGGAGCTACCGGGTGGAGTTGTTGGTGATGGTGATGATGGAGGTGGTGATGGATCGGTGAAAGGTGTGGGTGAAGGTGAAGGAAAGGCATGGGTTTTCTCTCGAGAAATCGTGGGAGAAGAAAGAGAAAGTGAAATGGAGAATAGGGTTACTCGACGGGGTATAGGGTATGGGGATTTCGATGTGAGGCGGGGACATCGAGAGTTGAAGCGCACGTAGGAGCGAGCGTAGGATCTTGCGGGAGAGATCCGAACGGTTGAGGGAGAACCGAGGCGATTTGGTGTTGAGCGCGAGACATCCGAGTTGATGCGCGAGGCCGAGCGAGCGTAGGATGTGGCGAGTGAAGATCTTAACGGCTCGGGAATGATGGACTCGGATCCGGGTCACGGGTCGGAGATGAATAGCTTGGGCCCATGTCTTGTAGATGAGTTGCTACTTGTTGGGTTGCAACCGTTGCGCGTGCGGGCTTGGCTTTCTGCTCCATAGACACTTGCCTGCGAGTCTTCGCTCTTTTGGGCTTCTCGGTTTCCCGGACTTTATTTATTGCCTAAAAACACAAAATTAATTAATACAAATATTTATTCTTGAAAACAAAGAAAACACAGAATCTGGGATAATATCTGATTTCTAAGCGCAAAAGATGAGTAAAATGCCAATAAAAAGGTGTATAAATATGCACTATTTAGCACTCATCAGTAAACTTTTTGGTCTCCCATTTCTTTGCACCACTCATGGAAAACAAATCGCTAGATCCTCATTGCTTTATCTAAAGACTTAAACGCCTAGACAAATAAAACTTTCACGTTAACGGTGAGGAAATCCTCGCTTTTTATTGGCAAAAATAAGCTTTTTTTTTGTGAGAATACTTGGCAATGTATATTTGGTTTAAAAAGTACAAACTCAAAAGGAAAACTTAATTTGGAATTTTATGGAAATCCAAATTCGATTTGAAAGTCGAATACAATTGGTCATAATAGGACTTTTTTTTTCAAAACTAATTAATACATACAAAAAAATTTATTAATGAACTCCGCACATATTCTCATCTTTTTTATCCACTTATAGCAGTTCCTATGGAATGAACAAACACCAAGTTTGTTCATTTTGCTCCCACTATGGAATGAACAAACATGAAAAATGGATGTTCAAATCAACAAATCTGTTGCTTTGAACATTGAGTCGGACCACCCAGCGCGCGCTTGAGGAAAGGATGGGCGATCGTGGCAGCAATGCGCGGTTGAAGGAAAAATGCTAGCGGCTCTTCTTCAATCGCCTGCGACTCTTCCTCCAACACCCACTGCAATTCCTGATTCCCAAAAAATATTTTACTACTTTTTTACTCCCTTTATCCTATTTTATCTCACTTTATCATATTTTCTCTCACCAAATATGTTATTTGATATTTTAACTTTATCCTAAAAAAAAATTTTATTCATTGCCATAGGAATTGTGCTTATTTAATGTATTTGCCCCCGCCACCCCAAATCAAAAATACATTGCCACGGGCGGGAAAAGCCCCACACACACCAAATCGAAAATGCACCGTCATTGGGCGAGGCGAAGCCCCACGTAAACCAAATCAAAAATGCATAGCCACTGGTGGGAGAAGCTGGGACACACCAAGTTAAAAGAAATAAAATGCCCGATGCGTAACACGGGCACAAATCTAGTACGATTTAAAAAGAAGAAAAAAATACCCATGCAAATAACAAACTTAAATTATAATTACTCAATAAATTGATCTACGGATAAGGATCTTTAGCAAAGATGAGAACACTAGCTAGCTAAAATAAATTAGCGAATACAACAACTAAATCTTCAAAACCCAGATATGTAGTAGCATTTTATGGAAAAAAGGCCGTCTTCCTCGCTTAATTGAAGCCTAAAAAGGAGATCTTTGTCATCCGTATTTGTAAGAAATCCAAACCGAAACAAGTACTCATAAAGGAGAAGCCGGTACATATTAGAATCGAATCTAAAAATCTCGACAGCCGATGCGGATAATATCTTAGAGCATCCACAATGAGGGAGTATAACTAAAAATTTGGTCGAAAAACCAAGCGCTACGGAGAGGAGTAAAGATCATATACCAGACTAAAACAAAAAACCAAACTATATTTGGTGTTTGGTTTGGTCTTTGGTCGGGCGAAGTTTAAAGGTTTCGCCTGGTGGGACGCAGATTAAAGTTACGCCCGAATTTAAAAAAAAAAAAAAAAAAAAAAGGGGCGCAACTTGAAGTTGCACCTGGAAAAAAAAAAAGTGTTGCGCCCCACCAAATTTGGTTTTCCCACCGTAGCGTCGCACCACGGAGTAAACCCATTTTTTTCAAATTTTTTTGGTTTTTAGTCTTTGGTTATAGTCTCCCCATTGCAGTTGCTCTTAGCTATTCCAGAGGAGAAATCTTTAATAATGAAGATAAAAAAATAGATCAACAAATATAAAAGTTAAAAACATTCCCCAAATTCGGCAGATCGATCAATCTTCTGGCTTTGTATCTCCGGTACATCTCTGGAGAAATTAAGTCACTGTATTATGGGAATTAGGCGCAGGCCCAAAAAAAATAATATTCTCATTGTCAGGCCCACAATTAATTTTAGGTACCGTGACACCCATAATTATATGAAATTATTATCAATGTGCATGACGAATTATGCATCCGCATGACGGGTTAAGCATCAGGGGTATAATTGGCAACGCAACTTGGATATAACATATTTAAAAATCCGCGCCTTAGAATTTTACAAATTTTATATCGTTGGAAATCTTTTTAAGAGAGCTGCGCAACAAGTACAAACAACAATATCAAATTTTTTGTTTTCACGAAAAAATCGGAGGTGATCATCATTTTAGGCAAAATTTCGAAAACTGACTACATAACCATTACGCAGCCACCAAAAAAGATGCATAACACATTCTGCAAATGCATAACGAATTATGCAACCCTTTTCTCGGTTGATTTTAGTGTGTACATAAAAAATTGATGCATAATGCAGTATGCATCCATATTTACGGATGCATACCAGGTTATGCATCTATTTTCTCGATGCATAAAAGATTGTGCAACAATTTTCTCGATGCATAATGCATTATGCATTCATATTTTCAGTGGTTAAAAAAAATTTGATGCATAATGTGTTATGCAGCCACATTTTTGGATGCATATCAAGTTATGCATCAATTTTTTCATTTCAGTGCTTACAAAAAAGTGGTTGCATAATGCTTTATGCATCCATTTTCACGAATGCATAATATGTTATGCAGATATTATTGTAGTTGCATGACAAGTTATGCAGTCTTTTTTTTTGTTAGTTTCAATACTAACAAAAAAGTCGCTGCATAACGTGTTATGCAACCATTTTTTGGACTGCATAATATGTTATGCAGCTATTTTTGTAAACACATAACAGGTTATGCAAAACCATTTTCGTAGCTGCATTACAAAATTATTCAATCATTATGACCAACACCATTATTCTTGCGTTACAGTGGGCACGGAACTAGAATTCCTTCATATCATGGTTTTCAAAAGGATGAAGCCATTGTTCCCTATGATTTCAACCTTATTACAGACCAACTTGTAGTGAGGAAGGTTACATAACACACCAACTTGTTGTAACAAGGAAACTTAAAAAATGAAAATTGAAACAAGTCTCATATAGCTTTTTCATAAATATGTCAGTTGATTAACAAAGTAGCCGGAAAAAGGCATGCAAAGTCCCGGAGGATAATTGTAACTTAACCACCACCGACTTACAACACTTCCATCACAGGTAAAGAATAAGATCAATGAACACGAATATCTAATTTCCATGGACATGACTTTCACTTCAAAGAACCAATTTAACAGAACTCAAACAATTAACTCACTATATAGCTGACAATTTATGTTTGCTCCTAATTAATCTCCTAAATATTCTGATGATACATGATAGAAAAAACTAAAGAGAATAGATGAGATTATTCTCTAATTAGTACACACCAAAAGGGAGAGAATAGACGAAGTTACAGGGTCCTTAGTAGTACCTTAAGACCCCACCTATCTTTATCTATCTATTCATTCTGTTGTGGATCATGTTTGGAGAAAAATAGTGAGAGAGGCAAAGCTTAATTGCCTTTGATACTGCTTCATTAGTCCTCTGCTTGTCAGCACAGACCTCTACTCTTCCCATGAAAACATCACACAACTCTCTTCTTCAGTTCCTCACCACCTAATTTGCCAATATCTTTCCTTCATTTCAAATCATACTTCAATACAGATAAATTTAACTTTCAAGCATTGAAAATATTTGGGCTGTAAATTCACAAAAAAGCCGACGAGGAAAAGGAACAAACCTTGGAGTTTTGCTCCGACTGACAACAAGTCACCAAAGTCACCAAAGTCTTTTCTTCTTCAGTGGTTACAAAAACCCATATATAGCTAATCCATTCTTCCTCATCAAGCTCCTTGATTAAAACTGCCATAATCAATTTAAACAAATACAACAATATTTACCCTGCACACCAGCTAAAAAAGCCCCTAGTATGGAAACATCAAACCTTTTAATTTGCTGAGGGATTCTTATTCATATCAATCATGTGAAGGGTATTTTTGACGTGGGTTTGACAAAATATTTGATTTTTTGATTCGATCTCAAGAAATTAAAAACAGGATTCTATGATTGAAAAACCTTGCCAACCCTTAGAAGAGTATATGATCAATTCCTTTGTTGTTGCTTCTTCAAATTTCTCCAATAAAAATGAGATCTAAAGCCTAAAATCAAAAATTCCAATTAAAACAAAAACCTAAAAACAAAAAGTCGAATCTAACTGAACTGACCGACGAAGAAAAAAATTGATATCAAGAGTTGAAATCGATAGAACCTGAAGAGAATCTTAATTACTCATTTGAAAGAAAATCAACAGCTTCTTCTCCTTCTCCTCCCGCCTCTTCGTCCAAAAGGAAAGAAATCTCACGTAAACTTAAGTTTAAGAAATATAGGTCTGTTGATAATTTTTTCTGGAAAAATGGGTGCGCGCGTGACTTTTTCTAGGCGTGGGTTTCTCAGTAAAAAAAATCTAAAAAATGGGTTTGTCTGTAGTTTTCACTTGTATTATCAGGTGGACGCTCTTGATTCAGAAGACGCGCTAAAGCTCCTGACTAAGAGGGTTGATAAGTGTCATGCGGCCGCATTAAAAGTCCAAACCGAATAGCCCTAAAAGAACAATGAATGACGGTCTTTTAACCAAATGGTTATGGCGTTTTGACGAAGAGAAAAGGGCCTTATGGAGGCAAATCATCCTTGAAAAACTTGAAGGAAATTATGAAGCGTGGGTACCAAAGGAAACAAGGAAAAATCATGGATGCAGGGTATGGAAAGGAATTCTGAAAAGTCTTCCACTTCTTAAACAGGGAATGAAAATCACTACTTCGTGTGGAGATAAAACCTTGTTTTGGGATGATAAATGGAAAACTGACAAGCCTCTAAAAGAAAGGTTTCCAAAAATCTGGAAGGTGACTAAGAAAAAAGATGTTGTTGTCAAGGAATTGGTGAATACAAGCGATGTCGACCATAAGGCTTGGGATATGGGTTTCAAAAGAAGGCTAAAGGAAGATGAAATTGCAGAAGTATCACAACTCTTGAATCTTATTGGCGAGCCAAATGAATTAAGAAATGAAGAAGACAGGCGAGAGTGGAAAAATGGCGGTACAAGCAACATCAAATTTTTCATTGCAGCCGCATACGAGGCTCTTCATAACAATGACGGCGAAACAAGTGACACGGACACCTTCCCTCACAAGTATGTATGGAACAAAACCATTCCCACCAAAGTTTCTTTCATAGTGTGGGCAGCTGCCATTAATAGTCTTCCTACAATAGAAAATCTGAAAAGAAGAGGAATGGAATTTGAAAATGGTAGATGTAGGTTTTGCAACAACAACTAGGATGAGTCAGGAAACCATCTTTTTATTAGTTGCAAAGTCGCAGCTGATTTATGGAAGCATTTTATAGGTTTGCTTGATTCAACTTGGTCTCCTCCCAATACGGTGATCCAAGTTTTGATGGATTGGAAACTTAAATTTAGCTTGAAACCGTCGATCTTCATCAAGTACTGCCTACCATTCGCGATATGGTCTGTCATTTTGACTGAAAGGAACAACAGGGTGTTTAGGAGTAAATCAATTACTTATGAGAAATTGCTAATTAACATTAAAGCAACTCTATACACATGGTCCTCTATGTATAAAGAGCTTAGGATCTTTACTTTTGATGATTTTATGTGTAGATGGGAAAAATTTAAAGACAACATGTAATCCCATCGCTCAACTACTGTGATTATTGTACTTCGTGTTTTTCTTGTGCTTTCTCAGCACTCTTGGAATGAATTTTGCTATTTCGAAAAAGAATATCCCTAAAAGAAGGAGAAACCAACGATTTGTTAACCGTGACCTAAAGAACCGCGAGAAAAAAATCTAGGAAATTGGTAAACTTTACTGGTGAATATATGATTGTTTTTTGAGACGAAGAAGAAATGAGGGCACCCACCTATTCTACTTATATGGTTTAGAGCTGGCGTGTTCAGAATAGGGTTAAACTGTAGTCGTTGATCTGTTTATCTCTTCTCCATATGAGATTGAGCGGCTCACGAATTTTATGACTTACGTACCTGACCAAAATTTGGTTATAAACGGCTGTGGTTTGATGAAAAGATTGAACCACCTTTATACAACGTGTTATCAACATCGTCTAGATGATCACATTGACACAAGGACGATAATGAATCATAACCTATGGAGTGCACTACGTATTCATGTCTTATTCATCTTCTTTTGGGTTTCAAGCTTCATTTGAGAGGATATATGTTAAAATTTCTGATCATGTGGAACAAGTTTGAAACAATGCACACGAACTGACATTTCTTAAAGCAGTCTGATTTTTTTCGTAGCTAAATTTCGAGCATCACTTTAATATTCCGAGGCATTTGAACCAAATTGATGAGTTGTTTTATGCTCAACTTATCATTTAGATGTCATACTAGTTTCTATATAGCTTGGGACATCAGGGACTTACTGAAATAAATTTGCTTAAATCCACAAGTATTACACATTAGTGCTTGAGACATTATGTTTTTGCAAATGCCTATGGATTTGGTTAAATTATTCATTTGGCTACTCTTACTTTTCTCGCCCATTAGTGCCTACTTCGTGCCACTCCCATTTTGTTGCATACTCGCTGCATCAACTGTATCTATAAATGAGTGATATCTAGGGATAGGGTCGTAGATAAGCTATTAAGAAGAGGTATGGATGTTTCTAGTTTATGTTGTTTTTGTGATGAAGACGATGAAACTAGCTCGCATTTATTCTATGATTGTTGGAGAATCCGGAGAATCTGGGACTACTTTGTTGAAGGATTTCGCTTTGATTGGACTTACAGTTCAAATGTGACTACAAATGTAAAGTCTTGGAAGTTTAGTTGGGTGATGAAAGACTTAGTCAAATTTGGAATAACATTCTGGTTGCAATATGGTGGTGTATATGGAGAGAACGAAATGCAAGAGTCTTTGAAAACAAAAAGAAAAATTTAGTATGCCTCCTTAGAAATGTTAAACTACAAGCATTCTTTTGGGCCGAGTCGAACACAAATATGATGGGTTTAACGGCGAATATGGTGATTGCATTATGGGACTCTTTATTCCGGCATTTGTAAGCTTGTTTTTTTTTGTTATTTTGGGTTTGCCGGGATGTTTTTCGCTATTTTGTTCTTGCTTGTATTCATTGGGTTGAGGTACCCCTCTTAAGTACCTCTTCTTTTAATGAATTTTCACTTTGACAGATCAAAAAAAAAATAATCTAGGGCTAGGGTCGTGGTTACAATATTTGCTTCAGTCCGTTCTTATTCATAGGGCACACAATACATAAAGAATATTCCGGTCTCTGAAGATAGAGGTTTTAAATTAACAGTTGAGTTGTCATTCTCAGTTTCAGACCACTTTTTGCAACCCTATATATGCACATATTTCTACAAATGAGATTAATCAAATTGTGGTTATACTTTTTCACAAAGTGTGCTTGAAGACACAAAATATTAACAGAGACCAGACAAACCATAGATTAATTTATTTATTTTTAAAAAAGAAAAAAAATTCACAAGCAAAAAACAAACTTAAAATTTAAATTAGGGTTACTCAACAAATTGATCTTCACATAAGGATCTTTAGCAAGGATGAGAACACTAGCTAGATAAAATTAGATTAGTAAATACAAAAATAAATCTTCAAAACCCAGATATGTAAGTTGAATCTCCCTAAGAAATCCAAACAGGAGTAAGTTGCCGGCGAAGGAGAAGCCAATAACAGAATAACTTGTTTACCTGAAATAAGATCAATTAGAAAAGAATTAAAAAAAAATTGGTGAAAGCCAAAAGAGATAATATCTTAGTTTTTTTAGAGAAGAAATCATTGTGTGGGGAAGTTGTTCTTGATGAACATATGTTTCTGATTCCATTTATGGATCATGAACAAGAAGAACATATGAGAGTTTGCTGTTGTTGATTTTTAGGGTTAAATTTTGGATTATTCTTTTTTTCTCGGCGCAGCGAGAAGGAATGAGGGCAAACTTTTCTACTTATAAGGTTCAGAGATCGATCTAATCCGTCCATTTTAGGGTTAAATAGTAACCGTTGATCTATTTTTAATACTAAATTTAACGGCTTACACAAATTTTATGGCTAGCCGAAATTTAATCACAGACGGTTCTGTGATATATATTATTTTTCACATAGATGCCAAAGGTGTCTTAATTTATTTGACTCGCGTTAACTAAGTTTGATTCGAGGGAACATTTCGGGGCATACCTATAAGAAAGTGTGTGCTCCCATGTCAAAATAAGAGCACCAAAAATCGTGTGCAAACGCTAAAGTAATGGCCAACAACTAGATCAAGCTATCAATTTAGCCCCCATTGAGAAAGGGTTGATAACACCACAACATTTCTAACTTTTAAAAAGTTTGTGCGCAAGCAAGTTCCTTGTTTGGTGACTATGTGAAGTATTATATGTCCACTATACCGGTATTATAAGCCAAATGTGTCCCATTGTGCATCGATGTCATTTACCGAAACATTTCAGGAAACGAGAACACTCGGGGAAGGTGGATATGGGCGTGTATGTAGAAATATTCTGAATGATGGGACAAGCTTGGCCGGGAGGGACAGCGTGGTCGGGAACGAAATCGAGAACGGGAACGAGAATCATAAGATGTCTTAAAAATCAAATTCGAGGAGCCAGTTGGGAGCCTAAATTAGGCTATTAGGTTTCTAAATTTTTAATCCAGAAATAAGACAAAAAGATTAAAAAAAAACTTAGAAATTGTGGGTCTTTAAACTGAATTCAGGTTGATGGCATTTTACTATTAAGTTATGCCGGTGGTGTTGGAATAGACTTTTCTCTCTATTGGTTTGTTTTTCTCCTCTAAAGTTCACCACTTGATGGCATTTTACTATTAAGTTTCATTTACTCAATGCATGCATTAATAAATACCAAATACAATCATCCAATTTCAGGGTTGATGGTTCAATAGTGTCATAAGTAGTTGTTGATGGTGGTTTTTAAACAAGGAGTAAAATCGTAAAACCCCATGACCTAGTGTTACCCGCAACACATTAACTAAGAGCATTTAACTCGAGTGTAAATAATTAATAGGGGTATTTTTTTCAAAATACAGATTAGGGTTTTCGACCACGTAACCCTAATTCCAAAATCAAGCCGCACTGCTGCGCACCATGGCAATGATTACAAACCAAGCGCTGCTGCGCACCATGGCAACAACGCCAAACCAAGCCGCTGCTTCGCGCACCATGGCATTAATGCCAAACCAAGCCGCACACAGCGCACCATGGCAACAATGCCAAACCAAGCCGCACACTGCGCACCATGGCAACAATGCCAAACCAAGCCGTACATCGCGCACCATGGCAACAATGCCAAACCAAGCCGCACATGCGCACCATGGCGACAACGCCAAAACCAAGCTACAAGGTCGCACCATAACAAAGAACGCCAAAACCAAACTACATATCGCACTCATTGGCAACCATGCCAAACTAAGCCGCTTATGCAATTGGCGCATGCCAAATATAGCGCCCTAGGCTTGCAAAACGTGCAACTAGGTCAACATGGCCGTCACGTGCCATTGGCACATGCCAACGCGTACCTCAAGCCATATTTCCAAGCCGCTATGCCATTGGCGAATGCCAAATATATTGCCCTAGGCTTGCAAAAACGTGCAACTAGGTCAACATGGCCGTACGTGCCATTGGCACATGCCATTGCGTACCACAAGCCATATTTCCAAGCCGCTATGTCATTGGCACATGCCAAATATAGCGCCCTAGGTTTGCAAAACGTGCAACTAGGTCAACATGGCCGTACGTGCCATTGGCACATGCCAACGCGCACCACAAGCCATATTTCCAAGCCGCTTATGCCATTGGCGATGCAAAATATAGCGCCCTAGGCTTACGAACCATACAACCTAGGCCAAGTCAGCCACGCATGCCATTGGCACATGCCAACATGCTCATTGGTAGCTTTTCCTACCAAGGCCACGGCCCTAACCGCCACGCATGCCATTGGCACATGCCAACATGCTCGCCGGTAGCTTTTCTTACCAAGGCCACGGCCCTAACGCCACGCATGCCATTGGCACATGCCAACATGCTCGCCGGTAGCTTTTCCTACCAAGGCCACGGCCCCTAACGGCCACGCATGCCATTGGCACATGCCAACATGCTCGCGGGTAGCTTTTTCTTACCAAGGCCACGGCCCTAACGCCACGCATGCCATTGGCACATGCCAACATGCTCGCCGGGAGCTTTTCCTACCAAGGCCCACGGCCCTAATGGCCACGCATGCCATTGGCACATGCCGAACACACACGCTGGTAGCCTAACTTGCAAACCGTGCAACCTACCACCAAGGCATTCCGCACATGCCATTGGCACATGCCAAACACACACGCCGGTAGCCTAACTTACAAACCGTGCAACCTACCACCAAGGCATTCCGCACATGCCGTTGGCACATGCCAAACACACACGTTGGTAGCCTAACTTGCAAACCGTGTAACCTACCACCAAGGAATTCCACACATGCCATTGGCACATGCCACACACGCCACTAGCAGCCGGCATTGCCACAAACACTCAACATACAACCTACCACCAAGGCATTCCGCACATTCCATTGGCACATGCCACGCACGCCACTAGCACTCTGGCATTGCCACTTGCGCTCGAAGTACAACTCGCAACAAGGGCATTCCGCACATGCCAATGGCACATGCCACACGCGCCACTAGCAGCGCCACTTGCACTCAAGGTGCAACCAACGAGATATCAACACAACTGGGGTATGCTTTCCGGGGTTTTGGTTTGGCGGTCCACTTACACGGCGTACACTACGCTCACATTAAGAAAGCGTGAAAAGGAATAAAGCGGTCAAATAAATGAGGAAATAATGGTGAAAACGTTTTCACCCATTAACACCATGCGGTTACCACCTCCTCCCATTATTTCACCCTTTACTCTCTTCCTTCATGAGGCCGGGTACGTTTCAATATCGACTTGTATAAATAGGTCTTACCTATTTTCACCAGACAACAAGTCTCGGTAAGGAGAAAAATACTACACTCTCAGAAAAGGCAACTTTGCAAGCTCTCCAAAAAAGCTTTCATCTCTTGCAAGCTTCCTAAGCTTTCACTTTATGATACAAGTCGAGATACTACTCTCCCAGAATTATTCTGGTCTCAACACCTTTCTTTGCTTCCCTCCCCAAATCAACCCTTCTCCTCCACTTTGTGACCGAAGCAAGTCCGGAACGGCCATTTCTTGGTTTAGGCCTAGGACTTGTCAGATTGATCTCTCGAATCTATAAAGTGCTCACGTGGAGCACATTTGTTTAGGGTTTAAACCAGTTTCTCACTCACCTACCGAATTTACCGGGAAATCGGCGAAACGATTTTCACCCATAAACAATTGGTGACCACGACGGGAGGATTGATCTATCGGTTACAATACCAACTCCGACTCGATTTCGTTTCGAACGTCAAATCCCAACATGGTGGAACTCAAAGTCCGGAGCGGCTGCTCGAAAACACTCAAGCATGAACGCACCCCGATGTTAGCATCTCTCCCAATAACATTGTTACGTCACCGGACCGACAACAAGAACGTCGAATGCACTCCCTCAAGTGTAACACCGCCAATCACCAGGGCCAGAGCCGCTGCCTCCTCTAGCGTCTCTGCACAACCCTCTAATCACGGCAACGAAAATACCTTTTCGGGTGTCGCGCCACCAGTCACTAAAGCTAGAGCCACCGCCACGACCCCAAATGCTTCGTCTAGCATGGCGCCTCCGACCATGACCAAGATCCCAACTACCCGCCGACGGGACGAGAAACCGGAGGGACAAGAGGAAGTCGCCCTTACGTCACCATGGGCTGATCCGATGGAACGACAAGAGATGCTCGCGAGCCAGAGACAGATATGGTTTCAACGCAGAAGGAGGTACTCGTCTTTCTCAAGACCCCGAGGAACGACTACCACGTGAGTCGCGCCCTCCGAGCCATTTTGGAACGTCTCTAACAACCCCGACGCCAAGCACCTCGGCGGAGCACGCCTCCATGGATGAGGAAACTCGCACTAGAATCCGTTGGAAAGAAATCAGCCACCCAACTTTGTCACGAGAGAAGATTTGGAACAACTCCTCCGCAACCAAATCAAGAATGATGAGTTGGGCGTGCATCATCACCAACCCCTTACCCATCCGAAATACGGAGAATCCCTCTCCCAAGGGGGGTACTCTTCTCTCAATTTACCCCGTACGATGGTACCGAAATGCACGTGAGCATGTTTCTCGTTTCCTGGAATCCCTAGGTGAACATGAAAATAATCACGTTATTCGTTTAAAGGGAATTCTCAAAATCACTTCTTTGGAAGGGCGTATACATGGTTCAACAACATCCCACCGAGCAAGCATTCCCAACCGGAGTAGCATGGTCACTGCGTTTTACAAGAAATACTTCTTCGTGTCCGAACAAGTTACTTTTTCGGACCTCGGAAGAATATACTGGTGGGATAACGAACATCCGAATGATTTCGTCAAAGGTTCGAGGTTCAAGCACTCGATTGTCACGACTCAAACGTGGTCGAGCAACAATTGGTGAACGCATGCATCAATGGTATGGTTCCAATCTACCGCGCCTTGCTAGAAAACTTGTGTTTCCAAACGTTCTCCGAACTCCATGAAGCCGTAGGGACGGATGCAACAACAAGACAAAGCATTACCGGAAAGAACTAGGCCAACTCGAACCGAAGATGCGCGCGAAACTCGCGGGAGTAGACGCCTCATCAGCAAACAATTCAATGCCAGCTCATCCTCCGTGAACATAGTAAACGAAAGAGGAAAAAATAAAGCCGCAACTGAGAGCCACCAGCCGAAACGTGAAGCGCCGGCGAAACTTAGAACCCTCGCAACGGAAGATCGTCACTAAAACTCCTGTGCAAAGCATCGTGCGACCGAAGGAAATACCCTTGATTTCCCATTCCCCATCGAGGAGGTGATTGACCTCCTAGAAGCACGGGTTCAAGATGATGTCATCGGATTGCCACCGCCGGGCACGTCCACCAACCGGGAGGCTAAGATGGCAAATCCCAAACACCGCCATTACCACGGGTTCGTTCACCACCCGACTAGTGATTGCAAAGACTAAAGCATATTTTCAAAGAAAGGATAAGGAGAACTCCAACTAGGAGACGAAAGAGTGCATCGAGACCCACTCCCAATAAGAAACTGCGGTTCCTATGGGGACTCAGTGCACGAGACTTGTACAATCCATGTTGCGACATGTGTGCGAAATTCTCTATCTTTCCAAGGTGCGCGCCAAGATATTTTCGCGGCTCTCAATCGCGTTGTATCCGGCAAACGACTTTTTCTTCCCTCGGAAATCACGCCAGGGGCCCAAGCTTCCCAAACAGGCGGAACCAGAAAGGAGAACTGGGGACTGCTGGCCACGTCCCGTTTAAGAGGTAACGAATTTGACGACACGCTCATCGACACGGCCTCCTACCACAACATCATTACTTTCAGGACACTAAAGGCAGCAGGATTTACAAAACAAGACGCTACCTATTCCCCGTCCGTGATTAAGGACTTGAGAGGAGAAGCTCTGAACGCGCATGGCTACATCAACTTAGAGATCGAGATGGGAGACGTCATAACACATAGAAAATTCCATATTGTCAAAGAACTAGATCACGACATGATATTGGGACGTTTATGGGTGCTCAACAACAAAGCGAAATTGGATGTGCGCCCTCTGCCAACGTCCACGCCCGAAGGAAATTCCAACAAATCATCCCACTGGTTATCGCATCAACAAACTACTGAAGAAACCCGGACATCAGGAGAAGACCCGTTAGCGCTAGCTCATGGTTTTCAAATGCAAGTAAGTCTGACCAAGCAACCTTTTCTGCAACCAGTCTTTCCTTCCCCCTTTCCGTCATGGGGACTCGGCGCGATTACTGGCGCAAACGCTGTCAAGAAATGTGAATGGAGGGCTGGGACATTTGAACACTTTGCAAGAAGCTTGGAAACTTCTATTGAAGCCAACGAAGCCAAGACTCAAATGGTTGCACGACGTCTGAACCCGTTTTCAATTGGAGATGTAGTGGTTAAAGAAAGCTCGTTTCAAGTTGGGAAGATGACAGTAAAAATGGATTCGCCCAGTGAAGGAGAAGACGAGCCGTATCTGGTTGCGGATACCCTTTTGGGAGGATATTGCAAGCTCATCAATGCAGACACACCTGAAGGCGTGATAATTCACTCGCGATGGATCAAGGAATCCAATCCATAAAAAAAAAAGTTGTACTTCCATTTACTCCCCTTTTCATTATTCCCTTTAACAATTCCTCTTAGTAGTTGTACTTCCCCAAGATGAATACACCGTTTGTATTTCTCCTTGGGGATTCCCTTCCCGTAAAAAAAAAATAAAAAAAAATACATCTCTTTCCAAGCAAATTCTCCAGATATCAGAGAAATACATCAAATAAATCAGAGAAAACCACCGCAGAGCCATCTCTTCCAAAAATATATATGAAGCAAAATGTTCTTGATGAAGAAGAAGGAAAAGATGAGTTTACCAAAAAAAAAAAAAAAGAGGCATCAAGGGAACTAAGCAGCTAACAAAAATAACAAAAGGGAGGAACTAGCCCTCGAAGGATGGAGCACAAGTCCCCTCGGGCAAAGCTATCTTCAAACACATCCCCAAAGAATCCTTCGGGCAACAAAGGTTCCATTCAACGGTTTTAGCAAAGAACAACCTCAACATCCCACCCCGGCGACCACAAGAAGAAGCAAGCAGTGTCCTCCCCGAAGACCATTCCAAAGCATACGCCACCATAACCCCTCAGATTATCACCAACAACACCTTTGGCATCAACTTCAAAGGCTATTTTCGTTGCCATCATATGATCCTTCAAAGGTTTTCTCAGCGACACTTCGGAGAAAGTTTTTTGATTCATCCACATCAGGGTCAAGAATCATGGCGCACTCCTCCATGCTCACTGAACCCAAAAAAGTCTGAATATGCACCTGTTCTTCGTGGGGATATATGGAAGGGAGGTCCTTAATGATTTCACTAGCTTCGTGGAACGGAGATTCAATCCCAACCAATGCCTCCTCAAGAGAAGAATACCGATCTTCACCAAGTCCGAAATCCTTCTCCCAAGAGTTAAAGGCGCAGCCATCCCTGGAGGGTCCCATCACACACTGCAAAAGATAAAAAATGATGACCCAGTTCTACCATATCTATGCACATGTAAAAGAGGATAACACGAGCAGAGAAGAATAAGAAAGCATACCGGTATGATCTTCTTAGCCCAAATAGCCCTGGTTGGGGTGCTTTTGCAAGAATTAGACCTCACGCCTTCACTTGGAGAACTTGGTTGGTTAGAAGATGATTCGAGTCTGCAACGTGACATGATAAAGAGAGAAATCCAACAAGAAGAACCCTTTCTCTCAAACGAGGAGACGATGCAGTTATTTTTTTGGGTATAAAAACGGGATCTTAAAAAAGGAAAGGAAGCAATGAGGGACATAACGCTTCCAGATTTTAGCATGAATAATGCCCTAATTGAAGCCGCACGTGAAGGAAAGCAAGATAAGGAAACTTTGCTATCCGAAGAAACTACCTACTTGTTTACATCATCCACGATGCAAGCACGCATGCTTCCACACTTGCGCCGGTCCCACCAGCTTTAGCACAATCCGCCTTCCCAACTCACGCCAACTTCCCAACGTCGCCCAAGTTGCACCGGCCCCACCAATTGCGCCGACTTCCCAATGGCCGCCCAAGTCACGCCTCGCAAGCACGCAAAGCTTCCACACCTTGCGTAGGTCCCACCCCTAGCACAATCAAGCCTTCCCAACTCACGCCAACTTCCCAACGTCGCCCAAGTTGCACTGGCCCCACCAATTGTGCCAACCTCCCGATTTGTGCAAAACTACCGTGAGGCAAGGATTTTAAATCCTATTTATAAAAGGTCGACAAGCCTCCTCAATTCTCTTTACGGTTTCTTGTTGATAGTTTGTCACCATCTTATGCTTACCTCGCAACAAAGCCCCTGTTCCGAGCTAGCGGGGGACTTAATGTTGATGGTGGTTTTTAAACAAGGGGTAAAATCGTAAAACCACATGACCTAGTGTTACCCGCAACACATTAACTAAGAGCATTTAACTCAGGTGTAAATAATTAATAGGGGTATTTTTTCAAAATACCAGATTAGGGTTTTCGACACAGAACCCTAATTCCAAAAATCAAGCCGCACACTGCGCACCATGGCAACAGTGCCAAACCAAGCCGCACACTGCGCACCATGGCAACAGTGCAAAACCAAGCCGCACACTGCGCACCATGGCAACAATGCCAAACCAAGACGCACACTGCGCACCATGGCAACAATGCCAAACCAAGCCGCACACTGCGCACCATGGCAACAATGCCAAACCAAGCCGCACATGCGCACCATGGCGACAACGCTAAAACCAAGCGCACACATCTGCGCACCATGGCAGCAACGCCAAAACCAAACTACATATCGCACTCATTGGTAACCATGCCAAACTAAGCCGCTATGCCATTGGCGCATGCCAAATATAGCGCCCTAGGCTTGCAAAACTGACCGGTTGTCAGCCGACACAAATATAATTACACTTTCTTACTACTCAAAATATATAATGAAGCTAGGGCAAGAAAGGATCGATCCCACAGAGAGGTCTATGTTGTCAATATGTTATGGTTTCCTATATAAAACACCGAGGAATTTCTGGTTGTGTAAATAAAAATAAACAAAAAGCAAAACAATAAAAAGTAAACACTAAAATCAAGGATGTGAAAAGTATTGGTTATGGATTTCGTTTTCAATCACAAACATGTTTTCAACACAATAACTAGAATTGATATTTTAATCTCAACTTTTATCAAAGACCCTAGAATACCTTGATCGCAAGAATATCCCGCTAATCTCCTTTTGTCATCAACAAACACATTAAAA
The DNA here is from genome assembly GCA_023531295.1 of Papaver armeniacum. NCBI lineage: Eukaryota > Viridiplantae > Streptophyta > Magnoliopsida > Ranunculales > Papaveraceae > Papaver > Papaver armeniacum. The sequence continues at coordinate 46,708 of JAJJWW010004205.1, forward strand.
GATGCGAATATGAAGTCTACCTAAAGCAACAACCTAACGTGTAAAAGCACTAATCAAGTTTAATTCCCTCGATGCATTAGGTTCTATGAAATCAGGCCAATCAAAGCAATCGAACGTGTAAAAGCACTAATCCGATTTAACAAAGGTTATGGTTCACATATGATCATAAGAATATATCACTACAAACTATAATCATATTTATGCTACTTGTAATCAGGAATCTATCACTTTTGCGTATAATAAATCCTAATCTAGCAAGAGAGATGAAAAGAAACTCAATCGATTAGCGACGTGACTAAATAGCATTCAACTCATGTAACAATATTAATGGTGAACCATAAACGATAATATGGAGACAAAACTAATTTATTGCACAAAACTCATGGTTGGAAATCCAACTTATTCCATAACCAATAACAAAACTCTAGCTCATATTCATGGAGTTCATAACAAGAAGAAAGAGAAAAGACTTCATGGTTCTAAACCCTAGAAAACAAAGTAGAGGCAAAAGATAATAATAGATTTTTTTTCCCCATTCTATGCCTAGGCTTCTCTATATATATAGTTTTGTAACCTCCTCTTTCAGAAAACTAGGAAACCTAGCAAAAATAGGAAAGTGCACCTCCTTAACAATTGTGTCCCGTGCATCAAAACCCGTGCCAAAGTAAATTGCCAAACTCTGGCCAAATTCCCAAGTCACAGCCAAGGTATGCTCAAAGTGAGCCACGGAAAGTTGGTGTGTACGCAAGTCGCCAAGGCATGAATATGGGCTTGCGTCAACTGGATAGAACACAGCCCATTTAACTCACATCAACGCATTGTGACCGCCACGCCCCAAGTTCAACACGAGCTCGTCATCCAACCGCCTTCATATCTTCCATGGAGACTTGAGTTTTAGGCTAGCCACTCCATATTTTCTCGACTGATTTCTCGGTCAGAAGACTCAAACCAACGTTATTCGAGTCCAACAGTTGTACCCGTCATCTCCTTCTCCATCTCGAGGCCCAAATCTCTTCTACCAGCAGCGATCATAGCCTCCATCTCGTTCGAGACTCACTGTTTTACTGAACCACGTCCATCAGCTTCTTACAAATGTGCTTGTCCACCATGCATTCAAAAAATCCAAGCTTCATCACTGCATCAACCAAAACATCACCCATCTCATTGTAGCTAGACTCTCCGGTTTTCTTCCGAAAGCATACTTGCGATCCAAGTCCATTCTTTGAAGGAAACCATCAACCTTGTTCATGGTGACAAATGAAACAAGGTTCTCATTGTTGTATTTGTAATCACAGAACCACAGTGAGTAGCCCTCGGGATCAAACATCTCCCAAAATCCTCCAATCGCAACCTCACGGAAGTTTTTCTTGGTGTTTGAGTACAACCTCTTCCATCGTCCAAATCCATCTTGCTTGGTGGCAAAAGATCAAGGGCGTTCTTAGACTTGGGCTTAGGTGCCTACCACTAAACTCCCAACATCTAATAACAAGTGGTGAGGGAGATGAAACCAAATAATTTGAAACATTTAGCATCCAACAAGGCTTCTCCTCGAAAGGCTCAACATCTTCAATCATCCGATTAACACGTTCCTACCGAGCTTCATCGGACAAATTGACCTTAGTCCACTCATAGAGCTCCATGTCGTAGCACTCGTCAATAATAAATTGAGGGACATCCTGGACCACGGAAGATCCACAATCCCTTCAACTTGTATGGTGGCTCATTGCCGGATGATAAGCATCAACTTCCTTGTATACCCTCCTCCATCATGCAACGGCGACGAGCATCGACCATTGTTGCTATCATTCATCATTCGGCTGGAAGCAACCCAAACTACAGCCTCTCCGTCTCTCCACAATCACCGGAACAGCTACCTCCATCTCAGTCCATGCATTCAACAAACCCGTCACTGCGTCTGGCTAACAACAAGCAAGTTCGTCCGTAGCTCAAACCCATACAACTACATATCATCTTCTTCTCGGACTCGACCTTCGACTCGTCACCACAAACCACCAGTCCTTAAGTCCATCTTCTCATGGCAAAGAATGACCACCGGTTCATTGCCGTGACAACGGCAACATCTCATCATCTCCCCGCTAACAGTCCACCAAACTCGAGCTTTCATCACCCAAGTGCTTCAACCGCATCTCACTCCAATCCACAGCCAACGATGGTATGGCAGCAACCGTGACTCACTTTCTCTCCATTCTCCGATTCGGCCTTCTCGTACTCCATTCGTTAAGTCCTTCCGTCCGTAGTTCCATCGAGCTTGATTGAACCAACAAAACACGTTCGTTAATCGCTCGCTGAAGACTCGACCCGTAATACCACATTAAATCTAAACCCAAAGTCGAGCCATCCTTCCTTCCCATTGTTACCTTCTTGAAACATCACACACCCTTTGTAGCAACCCATTTTCAGTCACCACAGATCGATAACGAGAGTCACAAGTCTCATAAGACGTAACTGTTGGCAATGGCAACATCGTCACCAAGCCATCTTTACAGTGTCATTCATCATCGACCATAAACAAAAAGAAGCCTCGAGTTCAGTTCGCCTCCTTGCTTCCTCTTTACTCGTCATTGGCAGCATCCTGAATCCTCCACGCACAACCGCAAATCAAATAGTTACCTATACATTTCTTCCATCAGCGCACATGTGCGCTACCCTTGATATGTGAACTCCATATTAAGCCCATGGTGTAGATAGGGACTCTGTACCTCCAACCCATTAAGCATTAAGTTGTTGAAAATTATGAACGGATGAATTTCGTAGTTCCAACGTCTTTTGGTCTTTGAATCAGTGCATTAGCTGACACGAGCTTCTAGCGTCAGATATGTCCGATATGTCTACGCGACTGCCCGTAGTAAATTTCATGCGATGATAATTCTACCTCTTTTGTGGATAATTGGACGATATCTTGTTCTTTCCCTCCGAGCGACTCCCGAGCACCTAATAACTCAAATTCACACATAAGATACATAATTCACACGAAAAAAATAGCAAAGAAAGCATAAATACTAGATATAAAATTAGGTGTTTATCACACCTATCAAATTCCCCCACACTTAGACTTTGCTAGTCCTCGAGCAAATCAAACAAAAATAAAATACAACAACTCCGTCTCATCGAGGCTACGGTTAATTTTAGCATAAATAACATGCCTTTAAACCCCTAGGTGTCCCTAGTGGACGAGTTATAGTCTCGTGAAGGTTTACTAGAGATATACCTACAAAACCTATATTTCCAACTCCGTCTAATTGTGACAAATCAATGAACGAATCCAAAATGACTACAGGAGGAGGTACCTTGCAAATTCAATTCATATATTAGTAAATAAACTCTAATTAGATAGTCGAACAAGCCACAATACTCGGAAACTTACAAACCACAATCACAATGAAAAGATTAAGAAGATGGATATAGATGTAGATGTTGGCGAATGTTCACAAGTGATCGATGTTTCCCATATCTGCAGGAAGGTCACCGCTAAGATGAACCTATTCCTATTGGATTGAGCTACTTGGTCAATTCTAGTGTCAACACACTGGCATATACAAGGGAACCAGTGGCCAACAAACTTATTTCTACATCAACTCACTGGCATATACAAGGGAACCAGGAGTGACTTTATTCAACAATAATAAAACTTTCTTTTCTTTTTCTTTTCTTTTTCACTTTTTTTTTTTTTAAGACGGCATGATTAGATCTTTGGATCCAAGCGCATGCTTCTTGTCAGCAAGTACATCATAGTTACCTTGGATCCTGCATTCCACGCTTGTTTGGCGACGGAGAGATAGGGACTACGTTTCACACATACCGCTATTCCCAAGTGTCATTCTTATTCCGTTTTGGTCTAATTGGTCGGTCCTTTTTTTTTTTTTTTCATATTTTTTTCAATTTTTTCTCTTTTTCTAGTAACTCAATCACTCTATTTCATCCTAACAGTAATAACACGTCGATGTTTAGTGACCCACCAAAGCACTTAGAGAACAATAGATAAATATGGAAAAACAAAAATAGAACGTGATATGGTGATATTCCGAGATATGGTAACAACTATCATGTTAATTGTGATTTCTGAGCTATGTTCGTCCCCTTTTAGTTAATTGGTTCCTCAACTCCTGCATTCAAAATGGTTCCATCCACTAATGGTGTCATCCTAAAGGCACAAATTTCTAGATTTCGGAGTTCAAAAAGCATAATTTTTTTTCTTGGTTTTCTATTTTTCTGATTTTTTTAAAGGTATAAAAAAAACTATACAAACATATAAATGCTCCCCCACACTTAAACTTTACATTGTCCTCAATGTGTAAAACCGAAAGTTCTGAATTCTGACGCAACAGAGGATAAAACGCAAAAACTGTGCAAATTGGTAAGGAATTTGGAAAAACTCCATTTCACAAAAGTTGTTCACCTACGTGTTTTCTACACAGTGTCAAAATTTCACAGTGTTTTGATAAACGGTCTGACAGTTTTGGTCTCTGGACTGAACTACGCGCAGTCTGAAATTTTCTGACGAAAAGGTATTCGTCATAATTCTCTTCTAAGATAGATTACGGACTTAATGAAATTAAACATGGGGATGCAAATATGATATGAAAACAGTAAATAAATAAATAAATAAATAAATAAAACAAAAATAAAATAAAAAGCAAAAGGATAAGAGATACAAAACCGGTGGGTTGCCTCCCACTTAGCGCTTGTTTTAAAGTCGACGGCCCGACTTGCTTCTTGTAAGATTCATTCCCCATACACCAATAATCTGAAAAGTTGGGGATCCACCCATAGCACCTGTTTTTCAAACACTAGCTTCGCACAAATATTAGTAATATAAAATAGAAACGAAGCTATTAACCGATAAAAGTTTCCCCCACACTTATTCTTGTCCACACTTGAAAGTGCATAAAGAATATAGGAGTCGGGAACTTCCACGGTTTCTTGGTCCAAAACCTGCATAGTATGAGAATCAAGTATCTCTAATGGAGGAAATCGAGAAACAAAGTCATTCAACAATATTCTCGAAGCACATACATTCAAACCAATAAGAGGTAAAGGAGAAGAAATAATAGGCAAAGGGTTAGATAAACCTTGCACAATCTCTTGTATCACGGAATCCTCTTCATCCTTGAAAAACTCAAGTGAATAATTCACCTCTTTTATATCATGGTCCTCTATTAAACCTTGCAACCATTCTTCGTCCGAATCTGCCGTAACCAAAGTGTCGACATAAACATCATCATTACAATCCTTTACAAGCTCAATTGGGTCTTCCACAATATTGGTTATACCGGTCTCATTCTCAACATACTCCTCTTTGTTGTAAGGCACATACTCTTTTGCGGATCCAAATTTTATTATAAGAAACTTTTCTAGAACACTCGAAAATGCATCATCCTCAAGCTCCACCCTTTGAATAGGCTCTTGATCATTATTAAGATCAATGCTTGAGTAATCTACACAAGTGTCAACATATTCCTCTTCGTCTTCATCTTGATCCTAAAAAGACTCCATTGTACACTCCTCGGGGATATCACCATGAGTTGTTTCAAGCAATGTATCATAATCACCGTCACTATCATAGTCAACATAAGATTGGTCCTCGCTGAATTTAGTGTTGCTAATCTCGAACTCATCCTTTTGAATAGGTGAATGATCATTATTACGATCAAGAGTTGAGTTAACTACACAATTATCAACGAAAGTGCCCAAGGATTGGCCTTTTTCAACATTAGCATCAATCAAATATTCATCACAAACCATATGCACATTAGAATTATCCATATCTTCCTTGCATTGATCAATGCCTCTTCGCAAGCTAGCAATACCTTCACTGAAGTTCTTGGAGTTGCTCGTTTGTAGTCTCTTTAGCTTTTTGAAATTCCTCTTGTAAAAAGGTGGAAACTTTGTCTATAAAGTTAGAGACTTTTTGTTCACGAGCATAAGAATCCTCCCATTCTTGTGGTTGTTCCCCGCCATAAGGTTGTTGAGGAAAACCATAAGGTTCCATGGAATATTGGTCATAACCAATGAATTGGTTTTGATTATATCCATGGAATTGGTAGTTGTCATATTGTTGAGGTTGTTGAAAACCGTATCCATCCATGTAGTATGCTCTTTCCATGAGAAACAAGCACCTGAAATAAAATTCTCAAACCAAGGTTAAAACCCAGAAAATAAGAAAAATAAAACAAAACTAAAAACAAAAATAAGAAACCAAAAACAAGTGACAATCAACTGCCTCCCAAGAACTGCGCCAAAATTTGGGTTGTCACCGGACACAAATATAATTACACTTTCTTACTACTCAAAATATATAATGAAGCAAGGGCAAGAAAGGATCGATCCCACAGAGAGGTTTAGGTTGTCAATATGTTATGGTTTCCTATATAAAACACCGAGGAATTTCTGGTTGTGTAAATAAAAATAAACAAAAAGCAAAACAATAAAAAGTAAACACGCAAATCAAGGATGTGAAAAGTATTGGTTATGGATTTCGTTTTCAATCACAAACATGTTTTCAACGCAATAACTAGAATTGATATTTTAATCTCAACTTTTATCAAAGACCCTAGAATACCTTGATCGCAAGAATATCCCGCTAATCTCCTTTTGTCATCAACAAACACATTAAAAGATGCGAATATGAAGTCTACCTAAAGGAACAACCTAACGTGTAAAATCACTAATCAAGTTTAATTCCCTGGATGCATTAGGTTCTATGAAATCAGGCCAATCAAAGCAATCGAAAGTGTAAAAGCACTAATCCGATTTAACAAAGGTTATGGTTCACATATGATCATAAGAATATATCACTACAAACTATAATCATATTTATGCTACTTGTAATCAGGAATCTATCAATTTTGCGTATAATAAATCCTAATCTAGCAAGAGAGATGAAAAGAAACTCAATCGATTCGCGACGCGACTAAATAGCATTCAACTCATGTAACAATATTAATGGTGAACCATAAACGATAATATGGAGACAAAACTAATTTATTGCACAAAACTCATGGTTGGAAATCCAACTTATTTCATAACCAATAACAAAACTCTAGCTCATATTCATGGAGTTCATAACAAGAAGAAAGAGAAAAGACTTCATGGTTCTAAACCCTAGAAAACAAAGTAGAGGCAAAAGATAATGATAGATTTTTTTCCCCCATTCTATGCCTAGGCTTCTCTATATATATAGTTTTGTAACCTCCTCTTTCAGAAAACTAGGAAACCTAGCAAAAATAGGAAAGTGCACCTACTTAACAATTGTGTCCCGTGCATCAAAACCCGTGCCAAAGTAAATTGCCAAACTCTGGCCAAATTCCCAAGTCACGGCCAAGGTATGCTCAAAGTGAGCCACGGCAAGTTGGTGTGTACGTAAGTCGCCAAGGCATGAATATGGGCTTGCGTCAATCGGATAGAAACATGACCCATTTAACTCACTTCAACGCATTGTGACCGCCATCACCCCAAGTTCACACGAGCTCGTCATCCAACCGCCTTCATATCTTCCATGGCAGACTTGAGTTTTTAGGCTAGCCACTCCATATTTTCTCGACTGATTTCTGGTCGGAAGACTCAAGCCAACGTTATTCGAGTCCAACGGCTTGTACCCGTCATCTCCTTCTCCATCTCGAGGCCCAAATCTCTTCTAATAAAGAGCGATCATAGCCTCCATATCGTTCGAGACTCACATTTTTCTTGAACCACGTCCATCGACTTCTTACAAATGTGCTTGTCCACCATGCATTCAAAAAATCCAAGCTTCATCACCGCATCAACCAAAACATCACCCATCTCGGTGTAGCTAGACTCTCCGGTTTTCTTCGAAAGCATACTTGCGATCCAAGTCCATTCTTTCAAGGAAACCACCAACCTTGTTCATGGTGACAAATGAAAAAAGGTTCTCATTGTTGTATTTGTAATCGAGAACCACGGTGAGTAGCCCTGGATCAAACATCTCCCAAAATCCTCCAATTGCAACCTCACGAAAGTTTTTCTTGGTGTTTGAGTACAGCCTCTTCCAGTCGTCCAAATCCATCTTGCTTGGTGGCAAAAGATCAAGGGCGTTCTTAGACTTGGGCTTAGGTGCCTACCACTAAACTCCCAACATATAATAACAAGTGGTGAGGAGATGAAACCAAATAATTTGAAACATTTAGCATCCAACAAGGCTTCTCCCTCGAAAGGCTCAGCATCTTCAATCATCTGATTAACACGTTCCTTCTGAGCTTCATCAGACAAATTGACCTTAGTCCACTCATAGAGCTCCATGTCGTAGCACTCGTCAATAATAAATTGAGGGACATCCGGACCACTAAGATCCACAATCCCTTCAACTTGTATGGTGGCTCATTGCCGATGATAAGCATCAACTTCCTTGTATACCCTCCTCCATCATGCAATAGCGACGAACATCGACCATTGTTGCTATCATTCATCATTCGCTGGAAGCAACCCAAACTCCAGCTCTCCGTCTCTCCACAATCACCGGAACAGCTACCTCCATCTCAGTACATGCATTCAACAAACCCGTCAACAGCGTCATAGCTAACAGCAAGCAAGTTCGTCCGTAGCTCAAACCCATACAACTACATATCATCTTCTTCTCGGACTCGACCTTCGACTCGTCACCACAAACCACCATTCCTTAAGTCCATCTTCTCATGGCAGCAGTAGCCACCAGTTCATTGCCGTGACAACGGCAACAGTCTCATCATCTCCCTGCCAACAGTCCACCAAACTCGAGCTTTCATCACCCAAGTGCTTCAACCGCATCTCACTCCGATCCACGCTCAATGATGGTATGGCAGCAACCGTGACTCACTTTTCTCTCCATTCTCAGACTCGGCCTTCTCGTACTCCATTCGTTAAGTCCTTCCGTCCGTAGTTCCATCGAGCTTCAGTTCGAACCAACAAAACCCGTTCGTTAACTGCCTGCCAAGACTCGACCTGTAATACCACATTAAATCTAAACCCAAAGTCGAGCCATCCTTCCTTCCCATTGTTACCTTCTTGAAACATCACACACCCTTTTTAGCAACCCATTTTCAGTCACCACAGATCGATAACGAGAGTCACAAGTCTCATAAGACGTAACTGTTGGCAATGGTAACATCGTCACCAAGCCATCTTTACAGTTTCATTCATCATCGACCATAAACAAAAAGAAGCCTCGAGTTCGATTCGCCTCCTTGCTTCCTCTTTACTCGTCATTGGCAGCATCCTGAATCCTCCACGCACAACCGCAAATCAAATAGTTACCTATACATTTCTTCCATCAGCGCACATGTGCGCTACCCTTGATATGTGAACTCCATATTAAGCCCATGGTGTAGATAGGGACTCTGTACCTCCAACCCATTAAGCATTAAGTTGTTGAAAATTATGAAAGGATGAATTTCGTAGTTCCAACGTCTTTGGTCTTTTGAATCGGTGCATTAGTCGACACGAGCTTCTAGCGTCGGATATGTCCGATATGTCTACGCGACTGCCCGTAGTAAATTTCATGCGATGATAATTCTACCTCTTTTGTGGATAATTGGATGATATCTTGTTCTTTCCCTCCGAGCGACTCCCAAGCACCTAATAATTCAAATTCACACATAAGATACATAATTCACACGAAAAAAATAGCAAAGAAAGCATAAATACTAGATATAAAATTAGGTGTTTATCACACCTATCAAAAATGTGCAACTAGGTCAACATGGACGTACGTGCCATTGGCACATGCCAACGCGTACCACAAGCCATATTTCCAAGCCGCTATGCCATTGGCGAATGCCAAATATAGCGCCTAGGCTTGCAAACGTGCAACTAGGTCAACATGGCCAGACGTGCCATTGGCACATGCCAACGCGTACCACAAACCATATTTCCAAGCCGCTATGCCATTGGCGCATGCCAAATATAGCGCCCTAGGCTTACTTAACCATACAACCTAGGCCAAGTCGGCCACGCATGTCATTGGCACATGCCAACATGTTCGCCGGGTAGCTTTTCCTACCAAGGCCACGGCCCTAACGGCCACGCATGCATATTTGGCACATGCCAACATGCTCGATGGTAGCTTTTCTTACCAAGGCCACGGCCCTAACGACCACGCATGCCATTGGCACATGCCAACATGCTCGCTGGTAGCTTTTCCTACCAAGGCCACGGCCTTAACGGCCACGCATGCCATTGGAACATGCCAACATGCTCGCCGGGTAGCTTTTCTTACCAAGGCCACGGCCTAACGGCCACGCATGCCATTGGCACATGCCAACATGCTCTCGCGAGATTTTCCTACCAAGGCCACGGCCTAATGGCCACGCATGCCATTGGAACATGCCAAACACACACGCCGGTAGCCTAACTTGCAAACCGTGCAACCTACCACCAAGGCATTCCGCACATGCCATTGGCACATGCCAAACACACACGCTGGTAGCCTAACTTGCAAACCGTGCAACCTACCACCAAGGCATTCCGCACATGCCGCTGGCACATGCCAAACACACACGCTGGTAGCCTAACTTGCAAACCGTGCAACCTACCACCAAGGCATTCCGCACATGCCATTGGCACATGCCAAACACACACGCCGGGTAGCCTAACTTGCAAACCGTGCAACCTACCACCAAGGCATTCCGCACATGCCATTGGCACATGCCACACACGCCACTAGCAGCTCCGGCATTGCCACTTACACTCAAACGTACAACCTACCACCAAGGCATTCCGCACATGCCACGCACGCCACTAGCAGCCCGGCATTGCCACTTGCGTCGAAGTACAACCCGCACCAAGGGCATTCCGCACATGCCAATGGCACATGCCACACGCGCCACTAGCAGCGCCACTTGCACTTAAGGTGCAACCAACGAGATATCAACACAAACTGGGGGATGCTTTCCGTGGTTTTGGTTTGCGGTCACAGCTCTAAAGCGCATACACTATGCTCACATTAAGAAAGCGTGTAAAGGAATAAAGCGGTCAAATAAATGAGGAAATAATGGTGAAAACGTTTTCACCCATTAACACCATGCGGTTACCACCTCCTCCCATTATTTCACCCTTTACTCTCTTCCTTCATGAGGCCAGGTGTTTATGGGTAAAAATCGTTTCTGCCGATTTCGGTAAATGCGGTAGGTGAGTGAGAAACTGATTCAAACCCTAAACAAATGTGTTGCACGTGAGCACTTTATAGATTCGAGAGATCAATCTGTACAAGTCCGGCCTAAACCAAGAAATGGCCGTTCCGGACTTGCTTCGGTCACAAAGTGGAGGAGAAGGGTTGATTTGGGGAGGAAGCAAAGAAAGGTGTTGAGGCCGAGAATAGTTACGGGAGAGTAGTATCTCGACTTGTATCAGAAAGTGAAAGCTTAGGAAGCTTGCAAGAGATGGAAGCTTTTGGGAGAGCTTGCAAAGTTGCCTTTCTGAGAGTGTGGTAGTTTTTCTCCTGACCGAGACTTGTTGTCTGGTGGAAATATGTAAGACCTATTTATACAAGTCGAGATTGAAACGTACCTGGCCTCATGAAGGAAGAGAGTAAAGGGTGAAATAATGGGAGGAGGTGGTAATAGTATGGTTTAATGGGCGAAAAACATTTTTCACCATTATTTCCTCTTTTATTTGACCGCTTTATTCCTTTTCACGCTTTCTTAATGTGAGCGTAGTGTACGTTGCATCTTGTGACCGCCAAACCAAATCCCGGGAAAGCATCCCCGGTTTGTGTTGATATCTCGAGTGTTGGTTGCACCTTGAGTGCAAGTGGAGCTGCTAGTGGCGCGTGTGGCATGTGCCATTGGCATGTGCGGAATGCCCTTGTTGCGGGTTGTACCTCGAGCGTGTGGCAATACCAGAGCTGCTAGTGGCGTGCGTGGCATGTCCCAGTGGCATGTGCGGAATGCCTTGGTGGTAGGTTATACGTTGAGTGTAAGTGGCGATGCCAGTGCGCTAGTGGCGTGCCGTGGCATGTGCGGAATGCCTTGGTGGTAGGTTGTACGGTTTGCAAGTTAGGTTACCAGCGTGTGTGTTTGGCATGTGCGGAATGCCTTGGTGGTAGGTTGCATGGTTTGCAAGTTAGGCTACCGGCGTGTGTGTTTGGCATGTGCCAATGGCATGTGCGTCCATGTTGACCTAGTTGCAAGTCTTGCAAGCCTAGGGCGCTATGTTTGGCGTGGGCCAAAGGCATAGCGGCTTGGAAGTATGGCTTGCGACACGTGTTGGCATGTGCCAATGGCACGTGCGGCCATGTTGACCTAGTTGCAAGTCTTGCAAACCTAGGGCGCTATGTTTGGCGTGGGCCAAAGGCATAGCGGCTTGGAAAGTATGGCTTGCGACACGTGTTGGCATGTGCCAATGGCACGTGTGGCCATGTTGACCTAGTTGCAAGTCTTGCAAGCCTAGGGCGCTATGTTTGGCGTGGGCCAAAGGCATAGCGGCTTGGAAGTATGGCTTGCGACACGTGTTGGCATGTGTTAATGGCACGTGCGGCCATGTTGACCTAGTTGCAAGTCTTGCAAGCCTAGGGCGCTATATTTGGCGTGGGCCAAAGGCATAGCGGCTTGGAAATACGGCTTGCGACACGTGTTGGCATGTGTTAATGGCACGTGCGGCCATGTTGACCTAGTAGCAAGTCTTGCAAACCTAGGGCGCTATATTTGGCGTGGGCCAAAGGCATAGCGGCTTAGAAATATGGCTTGCGGCACGTGTTGGCATGTGCCAATGGCACGTGCGGCCATGTTGACCTAGTTGCAAGTCTTGCAAACCTAGGGCGCTATGTTGGGCGTGAACCAAAGGCATAGCGGCTTAGAAATATGGCTTGCGGCACGTGTTGGCATGTGCCAATGGCACGTGCGGCCATGTTGACCTAGTTGCAAGTCTTGCAAACCTAGGGCCCTATGTTGGCGTGGACCAAAGGCATAGCGGCTTGGAAATGTGGCTTGTGGCACGTGTTGGCATGTGCCAATGGCACGTGCGGCCATGTTGACCTAGTTGCAAGTCTTGCAAACCTAGGGCGCTATGTTGGCGTGAGCCAAAGGCATAGCGGCTTAGAAATATGGCTTGCGGCACGTGTTGGCATGTGCCAATGGCACATGCGGCCATGTTGACCTAGTTGCAAGTCTTGCAAACCTAGGGCGCTATGTTTGGTGTGAGCCAAAGGCATAACGGCTTAGAAATATGGCATTGTTGCCATGGTGCGCCATGCGGACTTTGTTTGCAAGTCTTGCAAACCCTAGGGCGCTATGTTGCGTGGACCAAAGGCATAGCGGCTTGGAGATTTGGCATTGTTGCCATGGTGCGCGAGGTGCGGCTTGGTTTGGCATTGTTGCCATGGTGCGCGCAATATGCGGCTTGGTTTGGCATTGTTGCCATGGTGCGTGATGTATGCGGCTTGGTTTGGCATTGTTGCCATGGTGCGTGATATGCGGCTTGGTTTGGCATTCTTTGCCATGGTGCTGTGATATGCGGCTTGGTTTGGCATTGTTGCCATGGTGCGCGATATGCGGCTTGGTTTGGCATTCTTTGCCATGGTGCGCGATATGCGGCTTTGTTTTGGAATTAGGGTTACGTGGTCGAAAACCCTAATGCGGTATTTTGAAAAAATACCCCTATTAATTGTTTACACACTGAGTTAAATGCTCTTAGTTAATGTGTTGCGGGTAACACTAGGTCATGGGTTTTTACGATTTTATCCTTTGTCTAAAAATCACCATCAACATTAAGTCCCACCTTAGCTCGAAGCAGGGCTTTGTTGCGAGGTAAGCATAAGATGGTGACAAACTATTAACATCAAACTAGTAAAGAGAATTGAGGGAGGCTTGCGACCTTCTATAAATAGGATTTGGAATCCTTGCCTCGGTAGTTTTGCACAAATCGGAGAGGTGGCACAATTGGTGGGCCGGCGCGGCTCAGGCGACGTTGGGAAGTTGGCGTGAGTTGGGAGGTAGGTGTGCTAGGTTTGGTGGGGCCGGCGCAAAGTGTAGAAGCCGTGCGTGCTTGCCTGAGTCGGCGCAATTGGTGGGGGCGGTGCAGCTTGGAAACCGTGTTTGTAGGCGTGACTTGGGCGACATTGGGAAATCGCACCCTTTGTGGGCCCATTACTTGCACGCGTGATTTTGGTAAAGGAAATCCTCCCCTATTTCAAAGTCTTCACGCCTATATATATATATATATATATAAAGCCCCTTTCTCCCCATCCTGCGCTTTATTCCTTCCTCTTTTCATACTAGCGACAAAGAGAAACCGGCTTCCAAGTATGTCTTCGAGTACTTTTTTTTTTTTTTTTTTTTTTTCACGTAGGTGTAAACCTTAAGAGTAGGCGCTCCCACAATCCTTGCATATGATTTCTTGGCGTGCCTCTTGTAGAAAATATTGTATGTATGCGACCAAAGGAAATCTTGCATATATTGTTTGAACCCGTAGGAAATATTGCATATATGAATTTTCGGTCTGAAAGAAATATTTGAACCACGTTGAAGAAAATCTTTGCGTGTGTATTTCGAACCCGTAGAGGATGCTCCGTATATAATTCGGGACCCGAAGAAAGATATTGTAGACGCACTTGTACCGTATAGAATGTCGCGTATATAGTCTCGAATCCGAAGAAAATCTTTGCGTGTATAGTCTTGAACTGAATAAAAAAATTTGTGTATATAGTCTTGAACGCGAATAAAATACGTCCTCCTTCCCCTTTCTTTCTTTTTTTTTTTTGTTGGAGTACGATTATGTGTCGGGAGATAACCGTCTTTCTCCGTTTGTTTTGTGCGAGATATCTTATTACCAAATTGTTGTGAAGGAATTCGATAAGATGTTACACGAATCAAATTTCACTTCGTCGAAGGATGCTCATAATTCCAAACCGAACACGAGATGATGAATTCTTCACTAGAGCCCTTGCCCCCGCTCGGAAGAATCACCCAGTTTCGTGCCAATTTTGCTAACCGGTGGTGAGGATGAAAGGAAGACACGTTCGGTTTGCCCGAGAGAGCACCATTCGGTTCTGTCTCCATAAAGGGGTGTATTCTTCTTCCAACATTGACTTCGAGGATGTGTCAAAGCCCATTGCGTTCTTTTGATAGATGGGTTGAGTTCATGGTGAGCAAGGAGCATATAAATACCAACTTGACTCGAGCGCGAGGTCATTGATCTTTGTCAAGACTTGATAAATCTCAGAGATTAGGAAGGATATCCCGGGCTTGGTTGCTTTCATCTCAGGATGGTGTTCGGACACCCATACAATTATATGTAGATGGGCGAGATAACTTTCTCCTTGGAGAGTGTGGCTCTCTTGTTGAATCTTAGAGTATGAGGAATCTTAGAATCCAATTATCGAAAGTGAGGTGAAGATGCGGGATGACCTGGCCGCTAAGTTGGGGATTTTGCTCGGAAAGACTCCATTGCGAAGTCGAAGGATTCTGCCGGAAAGAGGATGAAAGGTGTCCTTACGGTTGGTGGATATCTCAATGGTTTCCGGACGAGTTGGAGCCGAACAAAAGCGGTGATCTTCATGTCGCGCTTTTTGGCTCTCTGGTTGTCTAGAGACATTTTGATGACAGTTACGGCAAGAAAGGAATAAGACCGGAGTTGTTAGCGATTCTTTGTGAAGTTGGCAAAGGGTGAAGTTCTTCCCATTGGCAAGTTGTTCCTTGGTTCCCTGTATGTGCATCTCTGGATCACCTAGTTGCGAACATGCAAGTTTCGAATGGTTTCATGAAAGTGGATTCGTATGTGCACGTTGCTTTTACGCAAGTCGGCTATGGGAGCACTTTGAGAAGTATGCTCGAAGCCGCTGCGATCGATTCCCGTGAGTTGGGGTGGCTCCGAATTCTTCGATGGGTGAACAGGCGTCGAGAGTTGGCGTGAGCTTGGTTAGTTTTCTCGATAAGTTGCATGAAATCAATTTTCGTCCATGGGGGCCGATCCATAAGTCAGTGACTCAAATTGACACTTTTGCTTCGGCTCCGCTCATGTCTTTGTCTTCTGATGACGCTTTGAGCGTTGGTGAAAAAATGTTCATTCAAAGCTGCTTGCCCGGTTATATGCCGTCTTTCTTCGTGGGGTCTTTCCAGGATAGGCTGCTTACAATATTGGCCGTCTTGCTCGTCACATGGGTTTCGATCAAGGGTGCCTCTTGTTTACCGGCGAGTGATCCCTAAGGATTCATTGCGTGTCGCCCTTGACGCTTGATGCCCTTAAGCCGGTATCCGTCTTTCCTTCTTTCAAATGGGAAGAGTAACCCGACGACCTTCGGCTATAATGAGTTTTGGTGCGACGAGTTTACTATGATCCGAGATTTTGTGAATAACGTGGTGGAAAACGTTCGTTGCAAACCTTCCCAACGATTACGAAAGAGTATCCAATGTTGAGAGATCCCAAGCGAAAGTTGCCTAACAATTCGGAAAGCCCCCATGCCAAGGCGGAGAACAAAGAATCGTCTTTGGCGGGTTCGGACGGTTTCACAAGATCCTCCACGGCTCTTGTGTCTTTCGATTCTTCCAATAACAGGTATGTGTCGCCTCTTCATTGGTTTGTCTCAAAACACGTGAATTTGGTGAGAATATGCGTCTTGTTTCCTTGGGGCTTCGGTAGTGTTAATGCTTCATTTGCTCTTGCACGTTGCGAGGAGGCGGCAATTTCTTCAAAGAACTCCGGTGAGCATTGAGCCTTCTCATAGCGATGATGAGTCGGAGAGAGAAGAAGGTTCAACAAGTGAGTGATTCCTCGGCATGACTGGTTGTTTCGGGAAGTGGTTGGTGAGTTTCGCACTTCTTTTCTTTGTCCTTTTGTTTCCTCTTTTGGGAAATATCGACTCGAGTTCGCGGGAGGAATCCGGTTCGGAGGATGATTCGGGGTAGAGCCGCATGAAAACTTGCCTTTGGTGACCACCTTTGGTGACTTGGAGATGAGCGTTAGCCAATTGCAGGGCACAGATGTGGCTCAAACGAGCGGATGATTCTCTCGATGGTTGTTGCCGTAGACATGGAGGAAAACCCTCTGGAAGTCGTGAGGCCAGTGCGGGCGCCATTTTGATCCTCCGTATTTGGTTCCTTATCGGGTCATGTCTTGGTTGGCGGCTTCAAGCGTGCCGGCTAAGCACGAGGCGTTGTACACCAAAATGCAGGAGAAATATGGACATATGGCTATAACCAAGAAAGTCACTAGTCGATTTATTTGGTTAAGCGTGTGGAAGAGGCTTTATCTTCTATCGAGGACATGCGTGAGGTGATTTGGTCACACCGTTTACGAAGACGTTATTGCCGACCGGGAGCACCATCGCGACGTGTGCATAGAAAAGGAGTTCAACACTTCGTGGTTTGTCGAAGGCCTTGAGAGATCCAAAAGTTGAAAGATGCAGCGAGTCGAAAGCGTTTTCGCTGAGGAGATTGCTCAACAGGAGGTAGAACTCGAAAAACTTTCCAAGATGTTGACTATGAAGAGAGCGGCTCTTGAAGATGCAAAGTTGACCTTCTCCAAGAAGAACAGACCTCTGTTGGATGATTTTCCTTGAATGTTTCTCCGTTAAACTTTCATTTAGGTTCTTTTTTTTTTTGAAAGACATATTGGATGTCTGGTTCAAAACTTGACCTTTGATAGGCAATTTGGTAGCTTTTTAGGGTATTGGATTATTTACGGGATGAATGGTTTTGATAATATGACTTTGATTATGTTTTGGGAAAGGAATATTGCTTTTATGAAAGTGTGTGCTAGCAATAGGCATAAGACTAGAAGTACGACGGTTTTACTAAGAACCTAAAAATAGATTGTATACCTTGCCCAGTCTGAATTTACTCACTTCATAGGTTTTGCGAACACGCCCCTCTCCATATAAAAGGTGGTTCTTTGCTGGTGGCTTTCGGTTTTTGGTAGCATCCCGACAAGTCCCCAATTCTTTGGTAGCTTCTTGGCCCGAGTTTGAGTTTTTGGTGTAGTTTTAACAACCGATAACAGGTTGTCCGAGTGGACCGGGTCGCAAGTCCCCAATCGCTGGTAGCATCTTCAGGTGAGTCCCAGTTTTCGGTGTAGTTTTACAAGAGCCCGGTAACCGGGTCGTCTGGCGATTGATTCGGATCGAGTCGCTTTCCCCTACCATCTTGACATCACGGGTCGAAGAACGAGATCGACTTGATCGACATTGTAGCCGATAGATCGATCCTCATTTGTGGTCGCCAATTGTTTATGGGTAAAAATCATTTCTTCCGATTTCGGTAAATTCGGTAGGTGAGTGAGAAACTGGTTTCAAACCCAAAACAAATGTCTTTGCACGTGAGCACTTTATAGATTCGAGAGATCAATATGTACAAGTCCCCGGACAAACCAAGAAATGGCCGTTCCGGACTTTGCCGGTCACAAAGTGGAGGAGAAGGGTTGATTTGGGGAGGAAGCAAAGAAAGGTGTTGAGACCAGAATAGTTGGGAGAGTAGTATCTCGACTTGTATCGAAAGTGAAAGCTTAGGAAGCTTGCAAGAGATGGAAGCTTTTGGGAGAGCTTGCAAAGTTGCCTTTACGAGAGTGTGGTATTTTCTCTCCCAACCGAGACTTGTTGCGGTGGAAATAGGTAAGACCTATTTATACAAGTCGAGATTGAAACGTACCCTGGCCTCATGAAGAAAGAGAGTAAAGGGTGAAATAATGGGAGGAGGTAGTAACCGTATGGTTTAATGGGCGAAAACGTTTTTCACCATTATTTCATCTTTTATTTGACCACTTTATTCCTTTTCACGCTTTCTTAATGTGAGCGTAGTGTCTGTTGCCGCATCTTTGTGACCACCAAACCAAAACCTAAAAAGCATCCCCAGTTTGTGTTGATATCTCGAGTGTTGGTTGCACCTTGAGTGCAAGTGGTGCTGGTAGTGGCGCGTGTGGCATGTGCCATTGGCATGTGCGGAATGCCCTTGTTGTAGGTTGTACCTCGGCGTAAGTGGCAAGGTTACCGGCGCTAGTGGCGTGCGTGGCATGTGCCGGTGGCATGTGCGGAATGCCTTGGTGGTAGGTTATACGTTGAGTGTAAGTGGCGATGCAAGTTGCTAGTGGCGTGCGTGGCATGTGCCAATGGCATGTGAATGCCTTGGTGGTAGGTTGTACGGTTTTGTTAGGTTACCTAGTGGCGTGTGTGCATTGGCATGGCATGCGGAATGCCTTGGTGGTAGGTTGCACGGTTTGCAAGTTAGGCTACCGAGTGTGTGTTTGGCATGTGCCAATGGCATGTGCGGCCATGTTGACCTAGTTGCAAGTCTTGCAAGCCTAGGGCGCTATGTTTGGCGTGGGCCAAAGGCATAGCGGCTTGGAAGTATGGCTTGCGACACGTGTTGGCATGTGCCAATGGCACGTGCGGCCATGTTGACCTAGTTACAAGTCTTGCAAGCCTAGGGCGCTATGTTTGGCATGGGCCAAAGGCATAGCAGCTTGGATGTATGGCTTGCGACACGTGTTGGCATGTGCCAATGGCACGTGCGGCCATGTTGACCTAGTTGCAAGTCTTGCAAACCTAGGGCGCTATGTTTGGCGTGGGCCAAAGGCATAGCGGCTTGGAAGTATGGCTTGCGGCACGTGTTGGCATGTGTTAATGGCACGTGCGGCCGTTGACCCTAGTTGCAAGTCTTGCAAGCCTAGGGCGCTATGTTGGCGTGGGCCAAAGGCATAGCGGCTTAGAAATATGGCTTGCGGCACGTGTTGGCATGTGTTAATGGCACGTGCGGCCATGTTGACCTATTTGCAAGTCTTGCAAACCTAGGCGCTATATTTGGCGTGGGCCAAAGGCATAGCGGCTTAGAAATGTGGCTTGCGGCACGTGTTGGCATGTAGCACGCGGCCATGTTGACCTAGTTGCAAGTCTTGCAAACCTAGGGCGCTATGTTGGGCGTGAGCCAAAGGCATTGCGGCTTAGAAATATGGCTTGCGGCACGTGTTGGCATGTGCCAATGGCACGTGCGGCCATGTTGACCTAGTTGCAAGTCTTGCAAACCTAGGGCGCTATGTTGGCGTGGACCAAAGGCTTAGAGGCTTGGAAATGTGGCTTTGCGGCACGTGTTGGCATGTGCCAATGGCACGTGCGGCCATGTTAACCTAGTTGCAAGTCTTGCAAACCTAGGGCGCTATGTTGGCGTGGAGCCAAAGGCATAGCGGCTTAAAAATATGGCTTGCGGCACGTGTTGGCATGTGCCAATGGCACGTGCGGCCATGTTGACCTAGTTGCAAGTCTTGCAAACCTAGGGCGCTATGTTGGGCGTGGAGCCAAAGGCATAGCGGCTTAGGAAATATGGCTTGGCACGTGTTGGCATGTGCCAATGGCACGTGCGGCCATGTTTGGCATTGCAAGTCTTGCAAACCTAGCGGCGGCATGTTGGGCGTGGACCAAAGGCATAGCGGCTTGTAGATTTGGCATTCTTTGCCATGGTGCGTGAGGGTGCGGCTTGGTTTGGCATTGTTGCCATGGTCTGCATTATGATATGCGGCTTGGTTTAGCATTCTTTGCCATGGTGCGATGATATGCGGTTTGGTTTGGCATTATTGCCATGGTCGATATGCGGCTTGGTTTAGCATTCTTTGCCATGGTGCGATATGCGGCTTAGTTTGGCATTGTTGCCATGGTGTGCATGATATGCGGCTTGGTTTAGCATTGTTGCCATGGTGCGCGATATGCGGCTTTGTTTTGGCATTAGGGTTACGTGTCGAAAACCTAATCGGTATTTTGAAAAAATACCCCTATTAATTGTTTACACTCGAGTTAAATGCTCTTAGTTAATGTGTTGCGGGTAACACTAGGTCATGGTTTTTACGATTTTATCCTTTGTCTAAAAACCACCATCAACTTTTGGGTACGTTTCAATCTCGACTTGTATAAATAGGTCTTACCTATTTCCACCGCACAACAAGTCTCGGTCAGGAGAAAATACTACACTCTCGAGAAAAGGCAACTTTGCAAGCTCTCGAAAAAGATTTCATCTCTTGCAAGCTTCCTAAGCTTTCACTTTATGATACAAGTCGAGATACTACTCTCGAACTACTCTGGTCTCAACACCTTTCTTTGCTTCCCTCCCCAAATCAACCCTTCTCCTCCACTTTGTGACCGAAGCAAGTCCGAACGGCCATTTCTTGGTTTAGGCCGGACTTGTACAGATTGATCTCTCGAATCTATAAAGTGCTCACGTGCAGCACATTTATTTAGGGTTTAAACCAGTTTCTCACTCACCTACCGAATTTACTGAAATCGGCAGAAACGATTTTCACCCATAAACAGTAGTATAATTTCCTAAGATATGATAAGTAGTAAAATTTCAGGGAAAATGATACATCCCAAAAAGAAACCACCAAATTAAGCACATACTAGATGGTTTAATGAGTTCAACACCCTCATTGATGGTATTATCTGTATGTCTTGACTCACATGTTGAAACTCTGGTTAGCCATTCAGCTCATGTAGAGGTTATTTATAACATTATTTGCATTTCTTAAATAATTTCCAGTTAGGTATTTGGTAATTTATAATGAATCTTATTGAACAATGAACTGCAGGGTTGTGTTGTACCTGGAGAGGGTAGAGGGAAGGAACTTAACCAAATTTTGAAGGAAGCCCTTTCAAATATGAGAATTGGAAGTTTATTGATGCATGCATAGTCATCAAGAGAGGAACCCTCATTGTCATCTTGCGGTTTTTTTTGCTCTAAAATCATGTAAAGTTTGTTCTTCCATATTACATTGCTTCCTGTAGTGCAGTACTAATTGGCTGTGTACAATTGGGGCCGGACTATATGGACTAATGTTAACTTAGTGGACAAATGAATTTGAATTCCATCACACTAAGAACAAGTAAAATTTCTCCGTGTGCAATTTTTGGCCTTCTTTAATATTGTTCGAAGTAATCTACTAATGCTATGTCTTTATAAATGTGTATGATCCTTGGATTCAAATGTGGCGAAGTAAAAAACAAACGTAGATCTCATTGTAAGTTGTAAGTTTTAGATTAACAGCTAAGTTAATTGTCATTCTCAGTTTTAGATTACTCAATAAGTTGATTTTTACATTCAAACTGAAAGTATCTTAAGAGGAGACACTAGACTTAATTAAAATGGATTAACTAATTAAAAAATAAAAATAAATAAATCTTCAAAACCCATATATGTAAGATTTACAGTAAAATAGCTGCCATTGAAATCCACGAGACCCTGACATCCATCAGTAATAACACAACTTACAGTAGAAATAAATCCAATAGGAAACTTGGTTAAGAAACAAGGAGAAGCCAATAACTTGTTTGCCGAGAGCGACATTTGGTAAAGAAAGATGCACAAAGTATCATACCTTTTTGAGAGGAGAAATCATTGTGTTGGGAAGTTGTTGTTGATTGCCACATATTTGATGTTTCTAACAAGGACCAGGAACCAAAGGATGTGATGGGGGCTTCCTTATCAAGCCATTCAAGGTCTGTATTTTGATGATTGGTTCACAATTCAGAGGCAAAGATTTATATGTAACTTTGCCTCGGAAATTTGTTTTTTTTGGCTCTTCCAGTCTCTTGAATGGTCGAGTTCCTTACTTGTGTACTTTTTCTGTGCCTCCTTGGCACCTTGAATCAATTTTAACTTCTCTCTCAAAAAAAAAAAAAAAAAATCTGCTGCTACTGTTGATTTTTAGGGTTAGGTTTTGGATCCTTTTCTGTCTATATAGATGGAGGCGTAGAAGAAATCAGGGCAAACGTTCTCTGCTTTATAAGGTTTTGAGATGTAGCCCATTCAGATTAGGGTTTCTTTGGCAGCCGTTCATACGTTCTCAACATTAGGTTTAACGACACAATGAAATGGATGGAAGTAGAAAATCCAATTACTAAAGAAGGAGAAACCAACAATTTGTTTACCGAGATCTAGAAGAGGGAGAAAATGATCTAAACAAATGGTAGCATTTGAAGTTAAGAATTTCTTAGTTTTTTGAGAGGAGTTGCTTCCATTTATGGACCGTGAACATGAAAGTTTGATGTTGTTGATTTTAGGGTTAAGTTTCAGATTCTTTTCGTCTTTTGCAAGCACAGCCTTAATGTAGATAGAGGAGAAGAAATGAGGAAACTATTCTACTTAAAAGATTTAGAGGTAGATCTAGACCAGTTCGGATTACGGTTAAATTGTAGTCTTGGATCTGTTTTAGATTTAACGGCTTAAAGATTTTAGGGCAAGCAAGGTTACGAACGTTTTGGTTTTGCTTAACTTAATTTTTGTCGGGGAGTTTAAAACATTACTAAGAAAGTTTATGGCGTCACTTCAAAGGCCAACATCTAGATCAAACTACAACATCTCATTGATCTAGCTAATACCACTTCGACAGAAGTTCGATAACCCGAGCATTTTAAAAAAATTATGGCACGAGCAAGTCCACATTAAGGCTGAGTACCTTGTTTAGCCACAACGAAGTATGTTCACTATCCCCAAAACTCCAGAAAAACTAGAGTATGTCTTGTTACTTAAGAGTTTGTGCTATCCCGCACTTGTAAGGGGGAAAGCTTTATAAGGTATTAGGTTTGTAGCAGTTGGATGTTGCAAGATTTTTCTATATCTGCTTTTTTCTTTCCAAGAGTACAACTGATGCCAGTTATAAAGGGTGAATAATTTCCAATTGGTCCTTGTTTGTTTTTCACCACCACCATCACCCACCGTCACTTCCATGCCCAAAAGATAGTGTCAGTTATGATTAATGAAAACCTAGATTCAATTATCATTACCTTTAAACATCAACATTTATCTTACACAAATCCATCGGTAAACAATATAATCCACACACAAAATCGATGGCAAACCCATCAACAAATTAATAAAACCCACAAGCAAATTCAATAAGATTTTGATTTTGAATTATTTTATTTTTGGTATAACAATGTTTCTAAGAATTCAACACGGGACTGATTGCAACTTCTTTGACGATTTTCTGTACGTATAATGGCCACATAATTAGGTGTGATTGATTGATTAATCAATTTTTTAAGTGATTGAGTTATATGAATTAATTTTGAGAATTTAGTTTTTCTGATTGATTGGGAGATGGTAATGACTTAAGAAGGATGCGGCTTGGTTTGGCATTATTGCCATGGTGCGCAGGGTGCGGCTTGGTTTGGCATTGTTGCCATGGTGCGCGGTGGTGCGGCTTGGTTTGGCATTGTTGCCATGGTGCGTGATGTATGCGGCTTGGTTTGGCATTGTTGCCATGGTGCGCGGGTGCGGCTTGGTTTGGCATTGTTGCCATGGTGCGCTGAGATGCGGCTTGGTTTGGCATTGTTGCCATGGTGCGCATATGCGGCTTGGTTTGGCATTGTTGCCATGGTGCGCGAGGGTGCGGCTTGGTTTGGCATTGTTGCCATGGTGCGCAGGGTGCGGCTTGGTTTGGCATTGTTTCCATGGTGCGCGGGTGCGGCTTGGTTTGGAATTGTTGCCATGGTGCAGGTATGCGGCTTGGTTTGGCATTGTTGCCATGGTGCGCGATGTATGCGGCTTGGTTTTGGAATTAGGGTTCTGTGTTGAAAAATCCTAATCTGGTATTTTGAAAAAATACCCCTATTAATTATTTACACTGAGTTAAATGCTCTTAGTTAATGTGTTGCGGGTAACACTAGGTCATGGGGTTTTACGATTTTACCCCTTGTTTAAAAACCACCATCAACAAGAAGTTAAAAAATTTCTTAAATAGTATCTAGGTATATGGTAATTTATAATGAATCTTATTGAACTGCAATGAGGAATTGTTGATGGTGGTTTTTAAACAAGGGGTAAAATCGTAAAACCCCATGACCTAGTGTTACCCGCAACACATTAACTAAGAGCATTTAACTCATGAGTAAATAATTAATAGGGGTATTTTTTCAAAATACCAGATTAGGTTTTCGACACAGAACCCTAATTCCAAAACAAGCCGCATATCGCGCACCATGGCAACAATGCCAAACCAAGCCGCATGTTCGCACACCATGGCAACAATGCCAAACCCAAAGATATCTTGCGCACCATGGCAACAAAGCCAAACCAAGCGCATCATCGCGCACCATGGCAACAATGCTAAACCAAGCCGCGATATGCGCACCATGGCAACAATGCCAAACCAAGCGGCATACTGCGCACCATGGCAACAATGCCAAATCAAGCCGCTATGCCATTGGCCCACGCCAAACATAGCGCACTAGGTTTGCAAGACTTGCAACTAGGTCAACATGGCCTCACATGCCAACACGTGCCGCATGACATATTTCTAAGCCGTTATGCCTTTGTCCCACGCCCAACATAGCGCCCTAGGTTTGCAAGACTTGCAACTAGGTCAACATGGCCGCACGTGCCATTGGCACATGCCAACACGTGCCGCAAGCCATATTTCTAAGCCGCTATGCCTTTGGCCCACGCCCAACGTAGCGCCCTAGGTTTGCAAGACTTGCAACTAGGTCAACATGGCCGCATGTGTCATTGGCACATGCCAACACGTGCCGCAAGCCATATTTCTAAGCCGCTATGCCTTTGGCCCACGACAAAGATAGCGCCCTAGGTTTGCAAGACTTGCAACTAGGTCAACATGGCCGCACGTGCCATTGGCACATGCCAACACGTGCCGCAAGCCATATTTCCAAGCCGCTATGCCTTTGGCCCACGCCAAACATAGCGCCCTAGGTTTGCAAGACTTGCAACTAGGTCAACATGGCCGCACATGCCATTGGTACATGCCAACACGTGCCGCAAGCCATATTTCCAAGCCGCTATGCCTTTGGCCCACGCCAAACATAGCGCCCTAGGTTTGCAAGACTTGCAACTAGGTCAACATGGCCGCACGTGCCATTGGAACATGCCAACACGTGCCGCAAGCCATATTTCTAAGCCGCTATGCCTTTGGCCCACGCCCAACATAGCGCCCTAGGTTTGCAAGACTTGCAACTAGGTCAACATGGCCGCACGTGCCATTGGCACATGCCAACACGTGCCGCAAGCCATATTTCCAAGCCGCTATGCCTTTGGCCCACGCTAAACATAGCGCCCTAGGTTTGCAAGACTTGCAACTAGGTCAACATGGCCGCACATGCCCTTGGCACATGCCAACACGTGCCGCAAGCCATATTTCCAAGCCGCTATGCCTTTGGCCCACGCCAAACATAGCGCCCTAGGTTTGCAAGACTTGCAACTAGGTCAACATGCCAACACGTGCCGCAAGCCATATTTCTAAGCCGCTATGACTTTGGCCCACGCCAAATATAGCGCCCTAGGCTTGCAAGACTTGCAACTAGGTCAACATGGCTGCACGAGCCATTGGCACATGCCAAACACACACGCTGGTAGCCTAACTTGCAAACCATGCAACCTACCACCAAGGCATTCCTCACATGCCATTGGCACATGCCAAACACACACGCTGGTAGCCTAACTTGCAAACCGTGCAACCTACCACCAAGGCATTCCGCACATGCCATTGGCACATGCCAAATACACACGCTGGTAACCTAACTTGCAAAACCATGCAACCTACCACCAAGGCATTCCGCACATGCCATTGGCACATGCCACACGCGCCACTAGCAGCGCCACTTGCACTCAAGATGCAACCAACACTCGAGACATCGACACAAACCGGGGATGCTTCTTTAGGGTTTTGGTTTGGCGGTCACAAAGATGCGGCGTACACTACGCTCACATTAAGAAAGCGTGAAAAGGAATAAAGCGGTCAAATAAAAGAGGAAATAATGGTGAAAACGTTTTCGCCCATTAAACCATGCGGTTACCACCTCCTCCCATTATTTCACCCTTTACTCTCTTCCTTCATGAGGCCAGGGGTACATTTCAATCTCGACTTGTATAAATAGGTCTTACCTATTTCACCGGACAACAAGTCTCGGTCAGGAGAAAAATACCACACTCTCATAAAGGCAACTTTGCAAGCTCTCCCAAAAGCTTTCATCTCTTGCAAGCTTCCTAAGCTTTCACTTTCTGATACAAGTCGAGATACTACTCTCCTCAACACCTTTCTTTGCTTCCCTCCCCAAATCAACCCTTCTCCTCCACTTTGTGACCGAAGCAAGTCTGGAACGGCCATTTCTTGGTTTAGGCCGGACCTGTACAGATCGATCTCTCGAATCTATAAAGTGCTCACGTGCAGCACATTTGTTTAGGGTTTGAATCAGTTTCTCACTCACCCACCGAAATTACCGAAATCAGCAGAAACGATTTTTACCCATAAACAGGAACTTACCTAAAACTATGACTGAAATGTGCATTTCTTCCAAAAGTGTGACCAATTTGAAAATTCTTCTAAAAGTGTAAACATGACCGGTCAACCGACATATATGCCCTAGTCTTTTACGGAAATACCAGATTTTGTCCTCAGATTTGTACATATCGACAACATATGTGTACACATCGGGTAAGGATGTGTAGACACCCCTTCATGGATGTGTACATATAGACACACTGATACCTCACCATATTTTAACCCATGTGTAGATATTATATGTAGACATCCTGAATCTAGGCGTAATCATATGTGGACATCCATGTTTCGAAGTCTAGACATCAGACACTATTCATAAAATATGTGGACATCAGGCTATAAATATGTGGACATCAGCTATAAAATGTGGACATCAGGCTATAAAATGTGGACATCAGCTATAAATATGTGGACATTAGGCTATAATTGTGTAGACATCGGGCTATAAAGGGTACCTTGGGGATTAGGTAAAGTCAGTCACACTTTTGGAAGATATTGGGGATCAGTCACACTTTTAGAAGAAATGCACATTTCAGTCACAGTTTTGTGTATTTCCTCACTGCAATGTTGTATTGGTCTTGCGAAAGGGCAGCGGGAAGGAACTTTACCAAATTCTAAACGAAGCCATTTCAGATTAGGATGCTGAATAGTCATCAAGAGACGAATCCTCATTGTTAAACGCAGCTTACAGTTTTGACTCTAAAATTATGTAAAGTTGGTTTTAATTTGGCTAATTAACTTTGTAGATGGATGAATTTTGATCTCCATCACATTAAAAACAAAAAAAAAGGAATGTAATAGATAATATAGGCTGCTGTTTTGTTTAGGAAATTCATTTTACTACTTCAGTGAATTTGTTGTGTTCCATTTTTTCCTACGGTAATATGGTTTGAAAGAACCAGCGGAGCCGAATTGAAAACAAACCATATAGAAAAGAATTCATCCTATTATATGGTTCCATACAGTTTGTTCATACTATTTAGAGACCAAAATACAAACCATATAGAAAAAAAATAACTAAACTTAAATTAGTCTTAAATTATAATTACTCGTTAACTTGATTTTCAAGTACAAGCTGAAAGGATCTTCACTTGAAAAAGGAGAACACTAGCTTGAATCAACAAATACAAAAAATTAAATCTTCAAAACCAGATATGCAGTGGCATTTCATGGGAAAAGAGGTTGTACGTTAAAATTCCTCGCTTAATTGAATCTACCAGTAGATTATTGTTCTCTGCATTCGGAGACTCTGTCATTGGTGGATCATGAATAAGAAGTTGGCACACTCAACTGATAGTGATACAAAACCTAAAATCCAAAAGGTTAAAAGAAAAGGAGAAACCAACAATTTGTTAGCATTGACACCCAGAAAATACGATAGTTTTTTTAGAGGAAAAATCATTGTATGGTTGGTTGTTGTTTCTGCTTCCATTGATGGATCACTAACACAAAGAACATGAGAATTGTTGATTTTTAGGGTAGGTTTTGGATTATTTTTTATCTCTGCGCAGCTAGAGATGGAGGCGACTGAGAATAAAAAGGGCAACTATTCTACTTATAAGGTTTTGAGATGTATCCCGTACAGATTAGGGTCAAATTGTAGCCGTTCATCTGTTCTGAACATTAGATTTAACGTCTCACATGAATTTTACCGTAATTGTTGACCGAAGTTTGATTATGTAGATGGCTGTGATTTTTTTTTTAACATACGTAACATGTAATAGATAGCTTAAGTTATTTGCAAAGTAATTTTGGTTCAAGGGAAGCACATCTAAATTATGGTCTCATGTCAAAGTGTATATTATCAGAAAAAGACTATAACTTCTTAGAAACTCAATGAAATGAAAAGGCTTTACTAAAAATTGAATATCCATTACGACGACACGTTACTCTTGATTTTTTTGATTCTTTTGGTTTGGATGGATAAGAATTAAATATATTGTAAGTGCGGACAATTTTTAGTCATAATATTGTAAGATGAGAGGATGTTGGCATCTATAAGAGCATAAACTTGTAGTTTTCAAGAGCATGATCTATTTATGAAATTTATGGCATCTTAATGAAATTTGGCATTTTGAACAATTCATTCCAGAGTTTGCATACACACCTGAAACGAGAGACCGATTGAACTGAGAAATTCAAAAGTATATCCATGATAATGTCTTCTATTATGTTCAGAGATATGATATAATTGAATTTGTGAAATCTCTTACATTTCCGGGTCTGATTAAGGTGTCCGAGAATCATTTATAGTATAACGTAGCAGAAGCTTATAAGATCGAGGCTTACTAATCATGAAAATAACTTTGTGTTGATGGTGGTTTTTAAACAAAGGGTAAAATCGTAAAACCCCAAATAACCTAATGTCACCAGTGACACATTTATTAGGACATTTAATGCATGTAGTCAGTAATTAATAGGGGGTATTTTTTTCAAATTAGGGTTACAACGAACAAAACCCTAATTCCCCTCCGTGCCAATGGCAAATCATGCCAGCCACACCTAGCCCAAGCTAGCCGCACATCTATGCCAATGGCAAATCATGCCAGCCATACCAAACGCGCCGAAGCATGCCAACCATGCTAGCCGCACCTCTATGCCAATGGCAAATCATGGCAGCCATACCAAACGCGCCGAAGCATGCCAACCATGCTAGCCGCACCTCCGTGCCAATGGCAAATCATTCCAACCACACCCAGCCCAAGCTAGCCGCATATCTATGCCAATGGCAAAGCATGCCAGCCATACCAAACACGCTGAAGCATGCCAAGCATGCTAACCGCACCTCTATGCCAATGGCAAATCATGCCAGCCATACCAAACGCGCCGAAGCATGCCAACCATGCTAGCCGCACCTCCGTGCCAATGGAAAATCATGCCACCATGCCAAACGCGCCAAGCATGCCAACCATGCTAGCCGCACCTCCGTGCCAATGGAAAATCATGCCATCCACACCTACCCCAAGCTAGCCGCACCTCCGTGCCAATGGCAAATCATGCCAGCCACACCAAACGCGCCAAAGCATGCCAACCATGCTAGCCGCACCTCCGTGCCAATGGCAAATCATGCCATCCACACCTACCCCAAGCTAGCCGCACTCTGTGCCAATGGCAAATCATGCCATCCACACCAAACGCGCCAAAGCATGCCAACCATGCTAGCCGCACCTCCGTGCCAATGGCAAAACATGCCAGCCACACTTAGCCCGAGCTAGCCGCGGCATGCCAAACACACTCTGCCTTGGCCCTAACTACGCCGGCCACGCCACGCCAAGCCAAACACCCTTACCTTGGCCCTAGCCGCGCCATGCTTAATTAGCGCCCGCACCTAGGCTTGCAAACCATCCAACCTAGGCCAAATTGGCCACGCATGCCATTGGCACATGCCAACACGCTCGCTGGTAGCTTTTTCTACCAAGGTGCGACCCAAATTGGCCACGCATGCCATTGGCACATGCCAACACGCTCATTGGTAGCTTTTTTTCTACCGTGGCGCGACCCAAATTGGCCACGCATGCCATTGGCACATGTCAACACGCTCATTTGGTAGCTTTTTCTACCAGTAGCGACCTAAATTGGCCACGCATGCCATTAGCACATGCCAACACGCTCGCTGGTAGCTTTTTCTATCAAGGCGCGACCCAAATTGGCCACGCATGCCATTGGCACATGTCAACACGCTCGTTGGTAGATTTTTCTACCAAGGAGCGCCCTAATGGCCGAGCATGCCATTGGCACATGCCAACACGCTCGCTGGTAGCTTTTCTAAACACGGGCCATGATTCAACTTGGCCGCGCATGCCATTGCCACATGCAAAACATGCATGCTGGTAGCCCAACTTGCAAGCCGTGCAACCTAGGCCAACTTGGCCGTACGCGCCATTGGCACTGCCAAAACCCACGCTGGTAGCCTAACTTGCCAACCGGTGCAACTACCGCCAAGGCATTTCGCACATGCCACACACGCCACTAGCAACTCTATGCATTGCCACTTACACTCAACGTACAACCTACCACCAAGGCATTCCACACATGCCATTGGCACATGCCACACATGCCACTAGCAGCTCTGGCATTGCCACTTGCGCTCGAGGTGCAACTCGCAACAAAGGCATTACGCACATGCCACATGCGCCCCTAGCAAAGCACCACTTGCACTTAAGATGCAACCAAAACTCGAGACATCAACACAAACGGGGGATGCTTTCCGGGGTCTTGGTTTGGCGGTCTGACTTGTAGCGTACACTACGCTCACATTAAGAAAGCGTGAATAGGAATAAAGCGATCAAATAAATGTGGAAATAATTTTGAAAACGTTTTCACCCATTAACACCATGCGGGTACCACCTCCTCCCATTATTTCACCCTTTACTCTCTTCCTTCATGAGGCCAGGGTACGTTTCAATCTCGACTTGTATAAGTGGGTCTTACCTATTTCCACCATACAACAAGTCTCGGTCAGGAGAAAAATACAACACTCTCAGAAAAGGCAACTTTGCAAGCTATCCAAAAAGCTTTCATCTCTTGCAAGCTTCCTAAGCTTTCAATTTTTGATACAAGTCGAGACACTACTCTCCTGCATTATTCTGGTCTCAACACCTTTCTTTGCTTCCCTCCCCAAATCAACCCTTCTCCTCCACTTTGTGACCGAAGCAAGTCCGGAACGACCATTTCTTGGTTTAGGTCGGACTTGTACAGATTGATCTCTCGAATCTATAAAGTGCTCACGTGCAGCACATTTTTTAGGGTTTAAACCAGTTTCTCACTCACCTACCGAATTTACCAAAATCAGCGGAAACGATTTTTACCCATAAACACTTTGATATATCAAATAAAAACTTCCAAAAAGAAATTGAAGTAAAAATATTAGCCAAAATAGCATTCTATTTATTCCAGCATAACCACAGTGTAATCACAAACAACTAAACCATCTTCTCACTAGTACAAATATGGGCTTTGGTTACAGTTCAATATCCAAAACTATGACAGTTCATATGTGAACTGTCAGAAAAGAAAAAGTTCAGAGACATAGGTGACAGTTTCTTACTGAAACTGACACCATTAATGTTTAACAATCATGGCAGTTGTTTAATCATATCGAACAACTATATGATGACGTTTTTGAAGAAAATCATATCAGACACTAATGTATAGTAATGATTTTAAATCATTACTATTGTCGAGCTATGGTAATCGTTCCTTATAAAACCGTTATCGAAGTGTAAGCATATACATAATGATTTTCTTTTAATTACCGTCACTTCAATTTATAGTGACTGTTCAGATCCAAAACTGCTACTATTCTCCCGGAATAGGAAAATACTCCAAACACACGATGTTGTAGTTAGTGGGTCAGTTAGTTAACGGGTCGACCCCTTTGCCTTTTATTTTTGTTGAAAGCCCCATAGGAAAAACTTAAAACTCAATTTCTAATACTTATCTCTCTCGAGGCAGATATCATCTCTCTCTTTTCACGATTTTTTCTAAAAAAATTGGGGATCTCGGTTTCATGTTTTTCTTCAATCCTTGTCTCACAATCGCTCACAGTTTTTGCTCTGAAAAATTTCCACTTTGATCGTGTGTGCAGAAATCAAGATCGCTCTCTATCTTGATTGTGCAGACTCATTAGTAAATATTTTCAAAAAGCCTTTGTCCTCGGCAAAAAGAAGACTAGGGAGCGAGAATGCGAGTAAAACCGCAACAATTTTAATCAAATTTAGGATTGAATTTAATGAAAAACTTAAGTGAAGTTTCAATTGAGAGTCTATAAAATCAATTTTAAAGAGCTTTTCAAAAACAAATTCACATTCCAAGCATAAGAAAAATTCAAAGTAAAGAGGTTGCAGGGGGCAGGAGGTGGCAGGTGACAAGAAACCATGATATGTATATTTCCATAAACCCATATACAGTTCCTATCTTTAAAACATGGGTTTCGACAGAGGGGATTGACATGCTTGCACACTCAAATGGTGTAATTTTCCCATTGCCTTGGCAAACTTTAGGGACGTCGGAAGCGAGAAGGCAGGAGGAAATAGATTTGGAAATCAACAACTTTTTCAGCTCCACAGAGAACGGGAAAGATAACAATGAGGAAGGGGGTTTGAAGGAAGATAAAGGGAAGGGGTTGAGGAAAGTTGGAGTTGATGTATTAGGATCAAATAAACGAAAGAGGGGAAAAAGGACTTGAGGGAGATTTGTTGTGTCTTTTCTTTTCCATGGGAGGTGGTTACTGCACCTTGGAAGCTTTCTTTGCAGTTTATTAATGGGTTATGGTATTGTAGAGATTGAGTATGCATGGGTAGTATTTGTTTTGGTTTTTGAGTATGAAGGTTTACTCTAGATTTGATCAATCTTTGTTGTTCTAGAGTCTAGAGGTGATTTATGACTTTGATATTTGATGATTGAATAAGTGTTGGTTGCAATAGTTTCATTGTTATCTTGGGTATTGATGATCTTTTTTACTGAAGTTTCAAAGTTGTTTTCTTGGTTGTTCGACTACTTCTCTCTCATGTTTTTTTGTGAAACCTTTGGATGATGACAAGTTAAACTAGTCCGATAATAGTTAACAATTTTTTTTATCATATATTACCAGTATTGCAGAAAATTAACCTTCAATTACCAGCAGAATAAAAGTGTTGAACTTGACAGACCTGCTTCAGTTTATACATCTACAGAGATTGATTTTGGCGATGACACGAAGATAAGTGTCTTTGGAGAAGCGTTATGACAACAAAGTAGTGCATTAGACACGATTTCATTTGTACCCAATGTTGACATGGGAAACGAGAAAATGTTTGAGATGCTTTCAGTTAGTGTGTGAAAATCGAAGTTAACTAGTAATTATAATGTAAGTCTAATTTAAGTTGTGGTTATTCTGCATCCATGATTTGTTTTCGATGAGTTGTATTCTGGTATCCAAATATGTGTTGCTCCTCTATTGAAAAAAAACTATAACCGTGGCCATGGAAATCTCATTTACAATACATGAGTTTTTTCAAGATCATAGGGTTTGAAACTGAGAACCGCCGCTTACTGTAAACCTCCATCAAAATTTCTTAATACTTTAATGAAGTTGTTAATTGTTTGAATTTTTCCTTGTTACATTTGAATCTGAGAGAGTTGCAGCGAGTATGAACAAACTAGTCAAAAATTAGAGCAGGAAAAAAGTTACAGCAGCACCAATGGGATTCAATTTTAAATGAGAGATTTCTAGAATATAATGGTGTTTTAGATTAACAGTTGAGTTGTATTTGTCAGTTTCAGTTGAGTTGTAATCCCATATGCACATATTTTTGGGCCGACCGAGCGAAGCGAGGGAGGATCTTTATATGGCCACTTTTTTGTAAATTGTAAGTCATCAATTGGCACAAAAAGATTGGATTTTGGTGTCCCAAGCCATTTTCAATCAACAATGAAAGGACTAAAGAGCCCCTCTATGCTTTTATTTCTCATTAAAATTGGCGTAAATATAAAAAACACGATGGGTAATCACGTAAATTTAGTGTGTAGAAAAAAAGGACACGGAGGTTGGTAATGTAGTAATTGTTGAGGGGAGGTTTAGTAAAATCCATGTTAGAGTGACCCAAACGTTGCATGTTCGAATCTCGGCAACCTCCTTCTTCTTCTTTTTTTCGTTCTTTTCTTTTTCCCTTCTTCTTTCTTTTTCAAACCGATAGAGATGAAGAAAGAAATTGAGCAGAGAAGTTAGGATTTGTTTCGAAATTGAAGAATCAGAGTATGGGTTGAAATCATGAATCCTAATCTAAATTAAAGTAAAGTTAAATGTAAAGTTTGTGAGTTAGTTGGAATCGGAAATACTGGTACTGAAATTAGAGATTGGATTAGGGGTTTTCTGTAGATTGAGAGAACCATGAAGAAATCGGCATTTTCGAGGGAGAGAAAGATAAAGAAGAGATGGATGTGAATGATGGGTTTGAATCAGATCGAGTTAAATATAGGGTTTGATGGGTTAATCTTGAAACCGAGCACTGCGCCGATGAAGTTGAATCGAGAAGATGGGTATTGTTTCTGCTACCTGTAATTGAAGTTGGTGATAATTTGAATTAGCTGTTGCTACTGGTGATATTGATGATGTGAAATAGACGAAATTCAAGTAAGGGTTTTGCTGTATGATGAAGAAATCGAACCAAGAAAGGGTAATTGCCGGTGGTGATTATGAAACTAAAGAAGAAGAATTAAAGATGGGTTTTGATATTTGAGTTGATTGAGAGAGTCTGCTGGAGAATTGGTTTGGGTTCGTGTTGATTTTATTGAAGATAAAAGGGGATCTGAGATTACTGAGAGATGGAAATGGTGACTGCTATTGCAAGATGGCTGAATTGCAATAATGAAGGGTGTGCTGCAATTATGGGTTTGATGAGTAGTTGAAGTTGGTGTAGCTAGAATGATGTTGATGATGACGTTGGAGGTGCAGTGATGGTAAGAACAAAAGAATTTGTTGCTGCTGTTTCTAATGATACAGAGGATGGTGAAGAATTGGTGTGTAGTTATGAAGATGCAGCTGAGATTATGAGTAAACAAGTCAGTAATTGGAGGACGAAAGGGTACTTGGTGGTGATGTTGTGTAAGGAAGGATGGCTAGTTGAGACCAAGCAGCAAGGAGTTGTGGTTAACTAAGAGTGATTCAAGAGTTCCAAAAATGGGTAAGTGGTTGCAGGAAGTGGATGTAGTTTGTCTTTCCTTGAATGCCATAGAAGTTAATATTTGATAATTGTGTGGGTTCAGGCATTAGATGAATTGTGGTTATTGACTCAAGCGTGTATCTATGTTTAGTCCTTGAACTTCAATTACCCACAACATGAGTAGATTTCCTTTCTTGAACTTCAGATTATTGAAACATCAAACTAAAGTTATAGTAGAAAATGTTAGCGTTTGGTTAGCCATTCTCAATTGAGTAATGTCATGAGCTGTGTTATTGAAAGAGATCAAAGGTGGACGCCAGTGTTAAAATTGCATCTTGTTACCATCATATCATTTTTTCTGAAAAAGTGAATTCATCACTGAATTCATTCAAGTAGGCCGTGTTTAGGCATTCAAGTTTCTCTCTAATTGTATTGAGAAGGTCTTTGCATCTCAAGTACGACGTTACGAAGACCTTTTGCTTGACAGATATTATATCCCAATGGGATAGCTGTGGACCTCGACATTCACTCAGTAGTCAGTAGTTGGCACATTACAAAGACCTTTTTGCTTCTGCTGTTTGAAAGTTGAACTTGAGTAATTTATCCACATCGATATCTGTAAGCTATCATCAACTGTATCACATTGGTAACCTTGAATCTGGTGGCATATAACACTTTACTTGTCTACTTTGTATAGCATTCCCATCTTGATATGCGTTCTACTGAAATTTCTTATCTTCTTTAGTATTCTTTTGATCTAGATTTTGCAGCAGTGATCTTGGTTTTTGTGTTTGGATAAAGACTATCATGTTTTCCAGCAGGTCTTATACGAGTTACTTGTGTTACAGAAGTATATTGGCCTAAATGCCTGATGTGTGGTGGTGTTCTGACCAAATATCCTGCATTGGAACAGCTGCTTACATCTAATAGATTGTCACATTATAGTCAAAGAAACTAATATTATTAATTTCCTGTTTGTTTCCCTTTTGAGTGCAGGTGGATGCCATGGTGTACCTGGTGGATGCTTTTGACAAGGAGAGGTTTGCTGAGTCAAAGAAGGAATTGGATTCTCTACTATCAGATGAGTCCCTAGCTACCGTGCCATTCCTGGTGTTGGGTAACAAGATTGACATTCCTTATGCAGCCTCAGAGGAGGAGCTTTGTTATTATTTGGGACTGACCAACTTCACCACTGGAAATGGAAAGGTTAACCTAACAGACCCCAGTGTCTGGAAAATTGAGGTTTTCATGTGTAGTATTGTCCCCAAGATGGGATACGGTGATGGCTTTAAATGGGTCTCTCAGTACATCAAGTAGGGTGGTATGGGCACATATAAGTGATTGGAGAAAATGGATGTTTGTTTTGATCGAATGTTGTTGGATGACCGACAAGAACAACCAAACATTTTTATGTCATGATATTTTTTTCTATGTAATGTGATTGTGTAATGTTAAAAAACAGGTTCCCATTGGATTTCTTCAGGTTCTAATTCTTTATTTCATTTTATTACTTGCCCAAGTTCTAATTTCTGCTTTTTCTTCTTTTACGCACTAGATCCTTGCCAATCTGTTGCATAGCTCATGGATGAGATGTTGCCTTTGAAGAAACGAATGTTTTGAGGATCAAACTTCATGCCCTTGGACCTTAGCCATAGAGATGACCGAAGATCGAACTTTGGAGCTTCTCTCATTAGGTGGATGGTGTTTGTTCACGGCCTGTGTCACAAGACTGTATTTTTTCTGAAAGAAAGTAGTCGCAGACAAACCCTATCTTTAGATTCTTCTTCGGTCGGCCCTCCCACCGTGGTAACGGTTGTACTAGTTATAAATGAGATCTAAATCAAATCATCAGATTTAAAAAAAAAAAAAAAACACGTAGATAACAAACTTAAATTATAATTACTCAATAAATTGATCTACGCATAAGGATCTTTAGAGGATGAGAACACCAGCTATCTAAAATAGATTAACAGATACAAAAATAACCCAGATCTGTAGTAGCATTTTAACATATGTTAAGGAAAAAAAAAACCATAGATTTATTAGACAAACCATAGATAGACTTAAAATTGATAATAATATCCATTTCTTCATTGGATCTCGACATTGAGATGATTAATGAAACTTAAAATTGAGAATATTGGTAAAATATCCGTTGAAGCAGGTGTGAGTTATCTAGAGAGGTAAAATGGCGTGTATATATAGGAACCATAGGGGGAAATAGCCGTTGCAGAATAACTACTGGGAGATAACCATTGTATCGCCAGCCTTATTATTTAAAGCGAGCGATTTTAACAATACAGGTAACGTTAAAGTCCTTAAGGCCATCGATATTGTGAATATCGCTCGATAGAAAGTCAGTCGCTTATTGGTTTTCCAATAGTGGCAAAGATGGTTTGCCATGCCAAACACCATTTTTTTGGCATGTGCATAGGAATAGGCCTTAATAGTAATTCAATATGCATTTCATATTCTCATTCACATTGTTGAACTTGGACCTTCCAAATCCCCTTTGACCTAAAAATGCACACTTGAAAACAAGGATTATACAAATATATACAAGTGACCTAAACGAAGTGTGATAAACTTATTTGTCTATTTAAACAACTGTTATCCTGTTCGGGTTTTTTACCCCCTTCAAATTAATACCTCACACTTCCTCTCTCTCTTTCTAGTTCTCTGTTTCACGCCATCTCAAAAACCATATCAACCTCAGCTGAGATCAAGGCTTCTGATGTCAACATGAATTTAGCTATCATAATGATTTCTCCTCTCAAACTTTCATCATTCGACTCTCCAAAATCATTTTTTATCAGCATGTAAATGGGATTGTTTTGATTGATTCTGATCTTCGAGGAATCAATCAATACATTCTGGTCTTCGAGGAATCAATCATCATAATGAATTGTTTGCTGATTTTTTTTTTTTTTTGAGTCTTAGTTTGGGTTTGACGGAGGCGCTCAGAGTGATGGTTTAATTGCTTTTTGTTCTTTTGGGTTCTCAGAAAGATAAAAAGAGCTGCATGCTGAGGAGGCTGGCTTTCGGTCTACTGGTGCTGTGATTTATGACTATTCTTATGTTGTTCCGCAAAGAGCACTATTATGAATATTAATTATCAATGGATCTTTGAATTATTACTTAATTTATTTATTTCTCTTGTGTGGTGTGGGTGTCAGCTGCGTTCTTGTAACCTAATTTCAAATGATCATCAAAGAGGTTGCTTACCCGACTTTACTGTCTAATGCAAAAAATTACTCCCTCCGTTCCACTTTAGATGATGTTTTTGGAGTTTTCACGTACATTAAGAAATGGAAAGAGATATGAATATTTTTAATCTACACTCTTCAGAAAAGTCTTCAAACATTTAGTGCTATTAGTGCGTTAAAAAAAAAATTTATAGTTCCAAGAAAAAAAGTAAGGGTGTTATTGGTAGTTTTGTGGAAAAATATGAAAACAAGTATTTTGGAACAAAAAAATAACCCTAAAACATAATCTAAAATGGAACGGAGGGAGTATAAGTTAGTCCACCAGATCCGTTCATTTATTCCACCAGTACAGCAAATTTAGTCCACTGAGCCGAAATTCTCTATCCCAAATCCAATCCGCGGTTGCAGAGAAAAGAGAAAATAATGGAATACCTAAAAAAATTGCTTTCCTGTTACGTAATTATTTCATCAAGCTTCTCAGTAGGAGATACAGCTTACCAGTAGGGAAAACCTAAAGTAACATAGAATATCATTACAAGTTACAGCACCTAAAGAACTTGAAATATTTCATCATGTTTCCCTGATTCTCTCGTTCCCAACAACCATATCTGCATGCAGTGAAAACCTAATAATTTCCTCTTTTCTTGCTTCTCATTCGGTGAGTTCAAGATGAAAAAGTTACAAATTATATGATGATTATGTTTGATGAAGAGAAAGCCAAGACGCAAGATTCACTCCAGTGGCGTGAAGGTTAATTATAAATCTGTCAATGGAAAGTTCCAGATGGAGCAGTTAGATCTAGGATCAACAAGTGATAGCCATTTGCTCCAGTGCTTTGGTCTTACCTATTTAGGTAAACATAATCAGAGACAATATCAATTAAAATAGGGAATGAAATTAAGCAATTCTTAATTTGATGTTGTTAGTAGTTCTGAACACAACATAACACAAAATTCAGAAGAGATAACAAAAATCTGAAGAATCCTCTCTTCATAAGAAGTATCTCCACCAGCCAGAGAAGAACACGAGTTTTGTGACTAAAAATCAACAGTTATCAAGTAAAAGAGAAACAACTCAAAAACAAACAATTGAAGCAAAGCAATCACATTTTTACTCATCTTAAGCCACTTCTTTACAAACATTGAACAACGTTGTTATCCTTTATTCAATAACTGACCAGATTGAAGATGTGCACTATACAAACTTTGAACAGAAGTTGCACTTAGCCTTCTGCTGTTCTACATTTCCATTTTCAATTATTGAATATAATACTTAAAAAACAAAAACATGATTCACCTACCCTATTTAGTTGCTACTATGGCATTCATTAATACTCTTCTCTTAGTAAACCTTACATGATCCTAGCAGCTAGCTTACTACTCAACCTCTTTAGGTAGCCTCATCACCACCTCCTTTCTTCTCAGCCCTTCGGTAGTTATTTTCATGGGATCCTCTTCTTTCTCTTCTAGAGCAATATTAGTGATGCCCAAATGAGCAACCTTGAAAGTCATCCCCAAATAACTCCACCAGCTCCAGATGGTGCAGAGAGAGTCATCTTCGCACTCCAAATAACCTTGAAAGCCACCCGCTCCAGCTGGCTGGTGCAGAGAGACTAAAGATAAGTAAAGATAAAAACATCTAACTGCAATGAAGAAAACATTTTTGCACACAAACCTCTCTTGTGCTTCGAGATCATCAGTGACAATAGGAGCGAATTAAATGTCAATCTCAAACACGCACAGTCCATCAGCTGCAGAAAAAGAGAGTAGAAAATTGTGCCAAGAATTAGTCTGAATCAAAAAATAAGAAACTAAGAGAGAGAGATAAACAAATAATTAAAAAAAAAAATTATTACCTGACACGATAGAAGACGTGATGAATTGAAGAAACTGGATAAGTGACATTAAGTATATGAGAGGAGAAATCATTATGCTGAAGATGATAGATCCTGTAAGGGAGATGATGTTGTTGACGATTGTGTGGATATATCTTCTTCTTCCATGATTATTTTACCTGTTGATAGACGATAATAGATCAGTAGTTGTCTTTGATATAGGGTTCAAGATCTCTAAAGAATTGAATTAACTTATGTTTGGGTTAATTTCTTTCTTGTATCCCCACTGCGGCGGTTCACTCCTACCAGCTCTCTGCTAGCAACAAATTCTGGATCCATTTCTTAAGCTTTATATAAGACCTGCCGTTTAGCTAGGGCTAATGTTGATCGTCAGTTTTTGTTTCACTATCTGATCCAACGGCTCATTTGATTGACTGAAAATGTAAGTAACGGACGGATGCGATCATACTCTTTTACACGTGGAAGGTATTAAAAGACTTGATAGAAATGAATCGAATTCTTTCGGTGGCTTGATGGAAATGACTCGATTTTTTTGAGTGCTGTTAATGGGAGGGAACAAAATGATACCAAGAGGGAAATATCGTGGGGTGAAATAAAATTTGGGAGTAAAGGGATAGACCCAGTGATCAGTCCACCAGTTTTCTTTTATTTAGTTATTATAGTAAATTTCAGTCCCCAACCCACCTCTAATCTCATATTTCACTTTTTTTTTTTTTTTTGTAGAAGGGTCATATATTTAGTGTCTAATCAGGGTATGGGTCGTAGAATATGTAGTTGATGCATCAGGGTCGTAGACTACCTTAAATAGCAGGTAGAGTAAACAATTTTTATAGCACTTTGTTTACATCACCAAATGATGGGTAACAGTCGGGTTTTTAGATCATGAAAGAGATTTTAGCCTGCGATGCTGAGTAGTCAAAATTACCTTCAGGGTACATTGTTCGTAATTTTGGGTTCAGTGTTTAAAATTCAGGATTCACGGCTTAGGGTTCGTGGTTTGATGTTCAGGTGGTGGTGGTGGTGCGGTGGTGTTGGTGGTGGCAACGATGGTGATAATTTTTTTTTTTTGCTCGATAACGATGGTGATAATGGCGATGGTGGCGGTGTTGGTGGTGGACCTGGTGGTGGTGCTGGCGGTGGTGGCGGTGGTGGCGGTGGCGGTGGTGTTGGTGGCGGTGGCAATGGTGGTGGTGGTGATCGTGGTGGGGGCAAGCATCGATGCCTTACGGCCAATAACTATATCAACACCACAATATTTCTGTATGCCACGTTTAAATGGTACACACAAATGCCTTGACGGCCAATAACTATATCAACATCATATGTATTGTCGATGACGGCGAGTAATATGGTTAATTATAGTAGATAGATGAGATTTGATTCAACCACATTAAGAACTAAAAAATGAATGTAATTTAGGCTGAAATTTTGTTGAGGAAATTCATTTTACTACTAGGGTAAATTTACTGTGTATTATTTTTTGCCTGCTGTAATATGGTTAACTAGAAATTTAATTGGTTTGAGATGTATGCTTTAGATTAACAGTAAGTTGTTATTGTGGTCCTCCATTTGCCACTCCAAGTTTGTTAATTCTAACTGCAACTCATATGTAGCAAAGTAAAAAATCCATTGTAAGATGTATGCTTTAGATTAACAGTAAGTTGTTATTCTCAGTTTCAGTTTGGACTTGCAAATGTTTGCAACCCTATACACCTCATGTTATATATATATATATATATATATAAATGAGATTTGGAGGCTCTGTTCATGCTCATAGGCAAACTTTTTAGAGACCACAATACAAACCATATATGCAAAATAAAACTTAAATTAGTCAGAAACTAACTAACTTTACTCAATGACTTAATCTTCAAACTGAAAGGATCTTTAATAAAGATGAGAACACTAACCGGCAAAAATGATCAACTCATAATATAAAAATAAATCATCAAAACCCTAGAACGTAGCCGGTAAAAGAGACTCATCATTAAAAAATTCTCCTTACTAAACGTATCTCTAGGTTAAATTATAGTCGATGATATGCTTTAGATTTAACGGACGGCTCCCATGAATTTTATGTCTGACCGTAATATATGGACGAAGTTCAATTATAGACGGCTGTGATTTGTTTTATACATACACGCGATAGTGTTTATGGGTGAAAATCGTTTCTGCCGATTTCAGTGAATTCGGTGGGTGAGTGAGAAACTGGGTTTAACCCTAAACAAATGTGCTGCACGTGAGCACTTTATAGATTCGAGAGATCAACTGCACAAGTCCGGCCTAAACCAAGAAATGGCCGTTCCGGATTTGCTTCGGTCACAAAGTGAAGGAGAAGGGTTGATTTGGGGAGGCAAGCAAAGAAAGGTGTTGAGACCAGAATAGTTCGGGAGAGTAGTGTCTCGACTTGTATCGAGAAAGTGAAAGCTTAGGAAGCTTGCAAGAGATGAAAGCTTTTTGGAGAGCTTGCAAAGTTGCCTTTTCTCGAGAGTGTAGTATTTTCTCCGACCGAGACTTGTTGTCCGGTGGAAATAGGTAAGACCTATTTATACAAGTCGAGATTGAAACGCACTGTCTCATGAAGGAAGAGAGTAAAGGGTGAAATAATGGGAGGAGGTGGTAACCGCATGGTGTTAATGGGTGAAAACGTTTTCACCATTATTTCCTCATTTATTTGACCGCTTTATTCCTTTTCACGCTTTCTTAATGTGAGCGTAGTGTACGCCGTAAGTCAGACCGCCAAACCAAAACCCGGAAAGCATCCCCCGGTTTGTGTTGATATCTCGTTGGTTGCACCTTAAATGCAAACGGCTTGCTTAGTGGCGCGTGTGGCATGTGCCATTGGCATGTGCGGAATGCCCTTGTTGCGGGTTGTACTTGAGCGCAAGTGGCAATGCCAGAGCTGCTAGTGGCGTGCGTGGCATGTGCCAATGGCATGTGGAATGCCTTGGTGGTAGGTTGTATGTTGAGTGTAAGTGGCAATGCCAGAGCTACTAGTGGCATGTGTGGCATGTGCAAATGGCATGTGCAGAATGCCTTGGTGGTAGGTTGCACGGTTTGCAAGTTAGGCTACCAAATAGGTGTGTGTTTGGCATGTGCCAATGGCATGTGTGAATGCCTTGGTGGTAGGTTGCACGGTTTGCAAGTTAGGCTACCAGCGTGTGTGTTTTGCATGTGCCAATGGCATGCGTGGCCATTAGGGCTGTGGCCTTGGTAGGAAAAGCTACCAGCGAGCATGTTGGCATGTGCTAATGGCATGCGTGGCCATTAGGGCCGTGGCCTTGGTAGGAAAAGCTACCAAATGAGCATGTAGGCATGTGCCAATGGCATGCGTGGCCGACTTGGCTTAGGTTGCATGGTTTGCAAGCATAGGGCGCTATATTTGGCATGTGCCAATGGCATAGCGGCTTGGAAATATGGCTTGTGGTGCGTGTTGGCATGTGCCAATGGCACGTACGGCCATGTTGACCTAGTTGCACGTTTTGCAAGCCTCCAGGGCGCTATATTTGGCATGTGCCAATGG
This sequence comes from Papaver armeniacum, assembly GCA_023531295.1. Classification (NCBI taxonomy): domain Eukaryota; kingdom Viridiplantae; phylum Streptophyta; class Magnoliopsida; order Ranunculales; family Papaveraceae; genus Papaver; species Papaver armeniacum. The sequence continues at coordinate 91,144 of JAJJWW010004205.1, forward strand.
CATAGCGGCTTGAAATATGGCTTGTGGTACGTGTTGGCATGTGCCAATGGCACGTACGCCATGTTGACCTAGTTGCACGTTTTTTGCAAGCCTAGGGCGCTATATTTGGCATGCGCCAATGGTATAGCGGCTTGGAAATATGGCTTGTGGCACGCGTTGGCATGTGCCAATGGCACGTACGGCCATGTTGACCTAGTTGCACGTTTTGCAAGCTAGGGCGCTATATTTTGCATGCGCCAATGGCATAGCGTCTTGGAAATATGGCTTGTGGTACGCGTTGCACTAGTGGAAAAGGGGGTTTCTTCAACCCACAGGAACGACCCCCGGTCAACAGTCATTTGACCTTAAACCGATGAAAGACCGTAGCGAAATAAGAAAAACACGGAAAAATTCCCAGATGTCTAAAAGCCGTCTCTGAATAAGTATTATTTTATCCCTATTATAGATTTTTATTATTTGAGCAGATAAATACCTCTCTCTCTCTCTCCCATTTCCAATCTCATTTTCTCTTTCTTCTTCTGCTCTCGGTCTCCATTTCTAACCTAAGGAACTAGCTCCATGGAAGTGGAGAAATCAGTAACCCCAGATGCTATTTCAACCAAACTAGTAAACCTTCTATCGATTCGTCTTTTGAAATCCCTCAAATTGTTGGTCGAGTTGTAGATCTCAAATCACTGGGAAGAACAGATTCACTTCATTATTTCTCTATTCTTCTCAAAATCGAAATAAAAAAATAATCGGGTATCAAATTAGATGTGAGATGTGATTTGAATCTAAGGGGTTTCATGATTAGTGTGATATGTGATTTGAAGCAAGGGTTTTTGTTCGTTTTTTTTTTTCTTCACTAAATGGAAAATGAGCTCCCCAGATCCATACATCAAAGATCAAGAACTCTTAGACCACTTACCTCTTATCTAAAAGCTCATCTCTTTCCAACGGTGAGTCATATTTATATTTTTTCTTTTTTCTTCTATTTTTGGATTTTTTTTTTTTTTTTTGATGATCAATTTTATTTTCTGAATCTTAGAGGTAGAGAAGGCAATAGAGGAAAGTTGGTGGTGGATCTGATGTTATTGTCGATGTTGTTCCTAAGGAGGGATTGGTGGAATTGATAAAGTGGAAACGGTATGTGGTAGATGAAGATTATAAAGTACTCAATTCTTATTTTATCTCAAGTATCTCTATAAGGGTTTCTCTTTGTGCAGACACTAAATTTCGTCTTTGTGTGTTTTCAGTAAGAACAAGAGTATCTCCCGATGAAATCAGGGTGGAGGTACCAAGGTAATGGTGTTACATATTTAATGATCTTTCCTTGTATGCTGTCAAATGATTAGTGCTTTAAGGATGTTGTTGCTAAACTAGTTAGATCTCAAATGGGTATTTTTGTTTGCAAGCTTTATAACAAATGGGTATTCTCTCCTGTATATTCCTAGGTTCTTGAATGAATGATCTGAAATTTTAGTTAGTTGGTGTTATACCATGTTTGAAGAATGTGGTCAAATGGGTATTTTTCATCTGTATCGCGCATGATTTGTATGATTAAATTTCGAAGATAGGATACTATTTAGTTGTTCTGCAAAGAAAAAAACCATTTCAAATATAAGTCACTACATAACGTGTGCCAATGTTTTTGGAAGATTGGTACTTGTTTTTGAAATTTCGAAGACTCGTACTTGTTTTTGAAGTCTTACTCTGATGATTTTAGAGTAAAAGCCCGATGCAACCTCACGAAACCCACCACTTGCGCCAATCTTCCGAATTAGCTTGCTTACATATATGTTACTCTCAACTTTTCTCATGTTCTCGGTACTCTTACAGTGTCATATGCCCTGTATTATTTTTGAACTCTAGATCAGTTCATCATCGAGAAGTTAGTCATTACGAGGATGCAAAACCTTGGAACGAAATGTGTGATCTTGTATTTTCCTGCTCAACACGGAATGAAATCGAGAAATCTGATGTTGTTAGTTTGGTCACCGGCTCAACTATGGCTTGTACTTCTCAGCCAGGTTGATGTCTTCGAGAAAAGCTAATTGCTCCAACAAAGGCTGCTGAACTGAGAGGTATGAATTACTATCCCATGAGTTCTTGTCATCTTCATTTAGTTCTAAGAAATATTGCAGAGTAATTTCAGTTCTTCTTTATTTTGGCTATTACATAGTATTGTTTCTGAATATAACTTGCCTTTCTAGGTATATCATTGATGAGAGGTGGGGATTGAGAAACATAAATATTGGATCAGCACTGCTCTGACTCAGGTAAATTACAAGAACCTATCAGAGCCTTGTTTCTTGTTATCATTTTGGTAGTTATTAGTTTCTCCAAGTCTCATTACAAATCGTATTAAGTTTATAGTTCGACTTTCAGGAAGTATGGTGCCGTATGGTAAACTTTTGAAGTTGAAGGACTAAGCTGTCCGAGAACGACCTGTGTAATGTTCACCACTCTTCTCGCATCTTGGTCGTTGTAAAGCAATGTACTAGTTAAGCATACTTACATTACAATACATTAGATAAAATTTATCAATTTTGAATCTCAGTTATTTGTTTGTTATCCACATTTGACAATGAGCTTTTGCATTTTTTATTGGAAAGGATCTTGAACATTTCTATGCCTATTTGTATGCTGGGATTTACTATGAAATCTCAGGTTGTCTGAATAGTTCAGTTATGTCTCACAACCAGGTGCTTTCTCAGGTGCATAAATCATAGCCATAATCCGGACATTGATGTTTATGAGATAATTATGAAGTGATAGTCTGATGAGGCTTGTATATGAGTCTTTTGTCAATTTAATATAGTCTGTATGGTTTATGTTCATTCAATTTATATGTATAAGCATGGTTAAAAGTGAATTAAAATTTTGTTCTGTCTCTGTATGTCTTTGTTCTGTCTTTAAAATGATTCTAAACTGATTTGAAAACTAATTTGCAAAATTGAACAAGAAAGCGATTCCACTGTCTCTATAGGTCTTAGTTCTGTATCTATGCTTTGTTTGAATGTTTGGGATAGTTGAAAATCGAGGCATTGTAACATAAATGTACAGTTCCATTTCAGAACTTATCACCTCAATTTATTGTACAAACAAGACAAAAACACTTGAACTTTGTCTATTGATCCTATAAGCTTTAGTATTTAGATATGAGTGTAGTGCTACTGTTACTCAACATTGTTATTATCTATTTCAGGAGAAGATATCAGCTATGCACTGTAGGTTCAAAGATTTCGGGAGGCTGGTGTTGAAGTTGTCAAAAAGACAAGCTTAGAAACATCTTGAATGTGTTGTTGTATATCGAGTCATTATGATGTGACTCTGATTCATATTAAATTATTTGAAATATATATCAGGACTTCAAGAAGAGATGGATTGTTTTTTCTTTTTCGTTTAGTATTTTTTAATTAGTTTAGTGTTGATTTTTGATTGCAGCTTAAGGATGGAGAAGTAGATGAAATTATGCGCGACTTTGATGAGCCTGAGACTCTTACCAACTGGATTACACCTTGGTGAAGTTAAGAATATGGTTATTCGAGGTGAAGTTGGTGTTGTCTTTTGAAGAAAATGGTGATAACTTGTTTCCCTATAGAACCTCTATTTTTATTTTGGATTTTGTAAAACTGTATTGTCAGTTGTGTGTATGAAAACACACGGAATAACATGAACATTTATAGTAGGAAGCCTCAATACTTCCATGATATTTATCACTAAGAGGTATATTATACATGGAAATCTAGAAGTCCATTTCTATTACATTGCAGATCAAGGAGAAATAAACTCAACAATAAGAGATACCAAGAAGAGTCCGAATATGCTAAAGTGGTAATTAGAAGAGACCTACTACTTTTCATTTCATCTATTGGTTACTTTAGCTCCTCTAACAAAACTTGCTTGTATTTTAGTTGGATTTTTTACCGATTTAGCTTGCCGATTGCGACATTAGAATTGAACCACATGAAACATGTTAAGATAGGCAGGTGAAGCAAGCGAGAATCTAATTTATGAATGCTTATATATGAGTTTCGATCTTAAAGACCCAATGCATAACATTCACATGTGAACAAATTAGGATTCAACCGGTAGCTGAATTTTGTATTTGTAAAAGAAGTAATATCAATTTCTTGAAACTATTCTCAGTAGCTATTTGGATTTCATTTGTCCCATATTTCTCGTCCATTATCCGTCTATTCTCGTAGTAGCTCTTACGCTCAAAGAGTGAAAAACATTTCTCTTAAAATCGATTTCAAGACTAGAACAACTTATTACTCCGAAAACTCGATTTCAAGACTAGAACAACTTATTACAAAGAATCGCTACCTTAGCCCTTGATATGTGTATGTTCAATTGAACTACGTTAGTTGATTCAACTGTTCTGTTACTCCTCTAGACTTAACTTGTCTACTAGCCAAACATTTTCTATGACATGTCTTAACTTGCTGGCTATGTTGATATTTAACTTTAACATTATTAAGCTTAACTTTTTTAATGGTTTTGCGGGATGATATCTAGGAATGGATCAAGATAAGGTGTATTGCCTCATGAGATATGCTAGATGGTTAGAAAGGTGGTCCTAAGAAGATTTTTAGAAGTGACATTTCATCTGCCATCTTTATCGATTATGATGAGGTATAAATTTGGTAGTCCCATAGATTTAATTATGCGCATATCATTTTGTCTTGTTCCATCGTCACCAAATCTGAAATTGATTCATTGAATCATACGAATTACCAATAATATTAACGCGTTGGTTATGTCAACAAAATTATGGAGTTTGAATATAACTAAGGCAGATTTAACTTACACTCATGAGATTAGATAAACCTTTATATGAAAACATCTTTTGAAGTTTTCTGCGAACACATTTTCAATACAACCTGGGCAGATTTAGATTGTTCATATAGCTTTGGATTGTTATATTTTCTGGTGAACAATGACTAAATGGACTGATCTTTTCTAAAATCATTGTGTATTTTCAGTCCAAGAGCAATGAAAGTTGCTTTATTTTTCGTTAATCAAGAAGGTTCCACTTTTGACTTTCATTTTTGTTTTTTTTTAGCTGGTAAATACGTTATAAGCATTTTCTTGAGTATTGTGACCTCCCCAAAATAATCAGTGATGGATTTTTAAATGCAAGGGTGTACACTATTATGAAGTAGGAATAAGTTCTTCATCATCATCGGAGTTTATAATTTTGTTGTTTAATCAATGGTTTTTTAGTTCATCGTTTTGTAATCGAATCCTAGAACTACAGGTTACACTGGTCAGAACTACAGATTTTAATTCTTTGTGTAATTTGAAACCAATGAATCAATGAATGTTAAATTGAATGATTATTTGTGTGCAAGTTTAATTTGATTCTCATTTTTATTTGATTTGAATTTGGTTTTCATTTGATTCTCATTTGAATTCTAATTTGAGTTTCATTTGATTCTCATTTGAATTTTAATTTGAGTCTCATTTGAGTTTCATTTCAGATTTAGTCAGATTCAGTTAGGCCAGACAGCCAATCTGAATCTATTTTTTTTTATATTAAGATTTATATCTGTGACTGATTGATGGGAGTCATAAATTTTTAACCGTTAAAATCGGTCGTTGATATAAGATTTTCAACGACCCCCAGAGACACGTCATAGTTGAAAAAGACGCTCAAATAGCGACCCTTTCTTCGACCGACAAAGCAAGTCATAGATACGAGTTAAATGACTTGCTTTGTCGGTCGCGAAACTGCTGATTTCCACTAGTGTTGGCATGTGCCAATGGCACGTACAGCCATGTTGACCTAGTTGCACGTTTTGCAAGCCTAGGGCGCTATATTTGGCATGTGCCAATGGCATAGCGGCTTGGAAATATGGCTTGTGGTACGCGTTGGCATGTGCCAATGGCACGTACGGCCATGTTGACCTAGTTGCACGTTTTGCAAGCCTAGCGCGCTATATTTGGCATGCGCCAATGGCATAGCGTCTTGGAAATATGGCTTGTGGTACGCGTTGGCATGTGCCAATGGCACGTATGGCCATGTTGACCTAGTTGCACGTTTTGCAAGCCTAGGCGCCTATATTTGGCATGTGCCAATGGCATAGCGGCTTGGAAATATGGCTTGTGGTACGCGTTGGCATGTGCCAATGGCACGTACGGCCATGTTGACCTAGTTGCACGTTTTGCAAGCCTAGGGCGCTATATTTGGCATGTGCCAATGGCATAGCGGCTTAGTTTGGCATGGTTGCCAATGAGTGTGATATGTAGTTTGGCTTTGGCGTTGCTCGCCATGGTGCATGAGTGTGCGGCTTGGTTTTAGCGTTGTTGCGGTGGCGCGCAGGTGCGGCTTGGTTTGGCATTGTTGCCATGGCGCGCAGTGTGCGGCTTGGTTTGGCATTGTTGCCATGGTGCGCAGTATGCGGCTTGGTTTGGCATGGTTGCCATGGTGCGCAGTGTGTGGCTTGGTTTGGCATTGTTGCCATGGTGCGCAGTGTGCGGCTAGGTTTGGCATGGTTGCCGTGGTGCGCAGTGTGCGACTTAGTTTGGCATTGTTGCCATGGTGCATGAGTGTGCGGCTTAGTTTTGGAATTAGGGTTACGTGTCTTGAAAAATCCTAATGCGGTATTTTGAAAAAATACCCCTATTAATTATTTACACCTGAGTTAAATCCTCTTAGTTAATGTGTTGCGGGTAACACTAGGTCATGGGGTTTTACGATTTTACCCCTTGTTTAAAAACCACCATCAACAGATAGTTACAGAGATTAAATAGTCCAACTCGTGGGAAAATTTTATGGCACATCACTAAGAAAGTTTATGGACTCATGTCAAAGGGCATATCTATAAGAGCACCGAAATGGGAAATACAAATTATCACATGATGAGTGCAAATGTTGATGGCCAACAACTAGATAACACTGCCACCCTCAATGATCTAGCTAGTACCACACCGATAGAGGTTCGATAACTCCAGCATTTCTGGTTTTCAAAAAGTTCGTGCACCAGCAAGTTCACATTAAGGGTACCTTGTTTGGCCACTATAAAGTATGTTCACCATCCACGAAACTCAAGAAAAAATGGAGTATGTCTTGTAACTTGATACATTTCCCGCCAGCATAGAGACTTGACGCGTGACCAAAAATCACCATATGACCCGAAATATATCTCATTACCTAAACAATCCAAGGTTACTCGATATCTACATTGTTGGATGAGATGATCAACAACAAGCGACATCGATTATACTACACCCATTATAATTCATTGCAGTGACACCAATCCGTACAACGATTAAATTTTTCCAATGGTAGACTCACTCATTCAAAGCAACCTTCCAAGTAATTTTGTTCCTGTACACCTAATATCACTACATCACTAAGACAAGCCAATTCGGAGAATTGTTTATAGAAGAAGTTCTCATCAAATTCCATTGTACTTTTTTTCCTTTTTAACAAAACCTACCATTTATAACTTATTTTTAGACATTTGATATCAAAGTACTAACCAAGACCCCGACTTTGTTTATCGAGTTCTAGCTAAATTTAAGAGATTAGAATACCAGTTAGGTTAATGTTAAGTATGACTTAGCCAAAGAAGAAACTTGGTTTGGGCAGTAAGTATAAAACAAAATGTTTTTGGGATGTAATGATAGGTAGATGTCAACAAAAATTGAGTACTTGGACGAGGAGATATCTCACAAAAGGTCAAATACTATTATTTCTAAATAGTATGCTAGCTAGTAAGCCTATTTACTACTTATCAATGTTTCAGATGCCTATGTCAGTTGTGAAATCTCTGGAGAAGATTATGAGAACATTCTTATAGGGTTCTTCAAATAATTCTACAAAGAGAAGCTGGGTGGCTTGGTCAAAAGATAATATACCAAAAGCTAATAGAGGCATTGGAATTAAGAAGATAAAGTTAGTTAACGAGGCCCTTCACTTTAAGTGGATTTGGAGATATGGTACGGAAAAGGATGCTCTTTGTTGGCAATTAATCTTGGAGAAATTTGGAGTCAATACGGATTCTTTTTCCCGAAACAGTAACTCTAAGCCAATAAAACATTGTTTATGGGCAGGAATTTTGAAAGCAAGAGATTATGTTAAAGATAAAACTTCTCTTTCGGTTCAAAATGGAAAGATTATTCTTTTCTGGTTGGATAAATGGATTGGAGGATTAATCCTTAAAGATAGATTCCCAGCTATTTTCAAATTTTCAAAAGATGGATGGCTACTGGCAGGGATATGCGTAATCCTCAAGAATCTTGGAGTTTTGATTTTAAGAGAAACCTAAAGGAAGCAGAAGTTGGAGAAATAACTCATCTTGTTCAAAATTTTATATGGATTTGCTCAAAATATTTATTCCTTTATGGCTGAAGACACAAGGAAATGGGATTTTGGTGATGGTATTTCAGTTTCATATTGTTATTCTTCCCTTGATGTGGATAGGTTCTTATATTTTTCTCACAGACAGATATGGAATCCTAAGATACCCTTAAAGGTTTCTTTCCTGGTATGGACATATGTCATGAAGGTTCTCCAACACTAGATATTCTTCATAAAGCTGGGTTAGTCAATGATAGTAAGTGCCTTCTTTGCTCTTCTGTTGAGGAAACTCAAAACCATCTTTTCCTCCATTGTTCTGAAACTAGGAAACTATGGAATTATTTTATTGAAAGTTTTGGTGTTAGTTGGGTGTTCTCTGAGACTGTGAAGTCCAACATTTGGGAATGGAAGAATAACAAAAGCAATGCAATGGTGAAGAAATTATGGGGGATACTACCATTTGCAATTTGGTGGAACATATGGAAGGAGAGAAATTCAAGACTCTACAACAATAACAAGAGAAAACTAGAGCATCTAACTATCTTTGTTAAATGCACCTTGTATAATTGGTTTGTGCATAGAAAACTTTTTGAGGGTTATGCTCATAGCACATTGATTTGTAACCGGAATGAATTATTTCACAGATAGCTTCTTTCCTCTTCCTGAGCTTCTTTCATCATTTTGATGAGTGAAGTCTCTTTTTCGATACAATTTGCCCTTTTCCTTTCAAAAAATAAAAAAAGAAGAAACTTGGTCATTACTTTTTCTTGAATTAGATGGGCTGTCCTTTTGGATTATATCCATTGGGTTAATTTTGGACCTCTTGTGCTACACTGGGGTTCTAACCCTTGATAAGGGCATACGTTAGGGTTTAGGATGTAGCTATAAATGAACCAGCTACACAAGAAACCACTACTCTCTAACTATTTTACACTAAACGCAGCCGTCTTCATCTCTCTCGTTTCTGATCTCTAATCCTCCATTGTAACCTAGGTTTAATTGGTAGGATTTCACTTTTCCATCTTCAACTAAGGCTAGGTTTTATCTCGGATGTGTCCCCTTATAGATATTTATTATGGTTGGATGTAGACCAAGAATCTCACATATATGGTGGCACCGGTGAAACATGTTATTCCACCTACTTCTCTATGCAGGTTCGTGCTTATCACTTTCTTCTTGTTTTACATACAATTCAGGTATATGGCATTGATGGCATCGAGATTTAGTGATTACATGATGATTGAAATAATTGTATCTTGATCTCTTAATATTAGAAAAAAGGTGCAGAGATGACAAAGCCCAGGAAACCCTAAAAGAGCTTATTGGTTACCTGTATTCAACTTCTTCAGCACCCAATACCACTAAGAGCATAAGCATTGCAGATATGGGTTGTTCCTCAGGCCCCAATATCTTATTGGTTGTTTCAGACATTATGAATATTGTGTTCAACACCTTGCCTCGCGATTCAGGTGGTGTGAGTCTTTCTTTTACACACCTTAAAATTCTGGTGTCACTCTAGATAATGCTCATGGCTAGTGGTGATTTTGCTGAAATGCATGGAATGTAGGATGAACTTGACCAAACTGCCAAACAAATATTTGATGCAATTTACAGTGTAAGTTCCATCTAGGCTCATTTGTTTCTAATTTTAATTAGTTTTAGTATCATGTTTTGTATAGGCATTAGTTCTTGTTTCAGCTGTTGCTGCAGTAAAATCAGGTAGAAGCGGTAGTGTTTTTGTATAAATAGAGCTTTAGTAGAAAGAAAATTGACTTGATTATTGTTATGGATGAGATAGACTTGCCCAGCAATTGTTCTAGAACTCGGAGGAAGAATCCATCGTGGAAACTCTTGTGCCGCTGATGTTGGATTCTTCCAATAAGTTTATCTCTCTGTTCAAGTTTATTTTTCTCTTCTCAAGTTCATCGCCTGATTGTATGTTAACATTAAGTTTCACTTACGCAATGGATGCACAGTTGTACCCTTTTACCTTTTTACCTTTGTTTTTGTTTGTCAGACCCAACTTGTTCTAGAGCATAGCCGGCATGTATTTGTATGACTCCCCTAGATTTGGTATAATGAGCCTCTTGTGTTAGTAATCTACCTTTGAAAATAATCATATCACTAACACATGCTAGTACCATTGTCCTATATGCTTAGCTAGTACCATTGTCCTATATGATTTTAACCAATAGGGACAATGCTAGTACTTATAAACCCTTCGGATTAAACAATATGTGATTTAGAGATTCTAGATATAAGGACTTGATTTCAGGAAATTGGCATGTGACTGAGAATGGATCCGATGTTTTTAAGTTTTTTATAGCTCTTTTTCATATTAACTAGGAGTTGCACATGCATACTTAACTGGGAGATAACAGTCGTTGTAACAGAGTGGGGGTATTAGCGATTTAAAAAGTGGGTAATGCAAATTAACTATCTTTTTTGAAGGGGGAAACACAAAATCCCTTTAAACAGATTTTTAAAAAGTGGAATCTTGAATATTTTGGTAACTTTCATATTAAAGTTGTTCAAACTAAAGCCTAAATTGAGAAATTGAATTCTCCCCCATTAATCCAGCTGCATGATATATTAACTTATTGGTGTAATGTTGAGGATGTTTTTTGGCCAAAGAGGAAAAGAAGATGATATGCTTGTTGGTGAAAGAAACACAACTTATTTCCATCTTAAAATGAATATTCGGAGGAGAATAACTCAAATTGATACTTTGCAAGATAGTTCACGCATTTGGTTAACTGAGAGGAACGATATTACTAGTTGTTTGAAATCTCACTTTCTCAGCATGCATGAATATATCCTTTAATCCTCCTACAACCAGTAATTATCATGCTTTCATATCTCCAAGTATTTCTGATGATGCTAATGCTATGTTGAATGCTATTTCTTTTATTGATGATATTAAGACTGTTATTTTTGATATGAAACCTTGGACAACAACAGGACCTGATGGCTTTCCACCTGGTTTTTACCAAATTATGTGGGATACTCTTGGAGGAGACATTGTGAAAGTTGTGCAAGCTTTTTTTTCCATTCTGGTCAGATCCTCAAACAGATGGACCATAACTTCATAACTCTAATTTTAAAACCAACTGCCCTAAACATCCTGCTGATTTCAGACCTATAATTTTATGTAATGCCTCATACAAGGTTATATCTAAACTTTTATCAGCTAGAATCAAGATCATCCTAGGAAAAATCATAACCCCTTTTCAAGCTGCTTTTGAAATATAGTGAACCACGTAATTGAATGCTTCAGCGATTAAGTGCCCACAAATCGGCATGCCCATCCAATAATCCCTTGTGATTGGATTGGCCCCGTGGAGACGGATTTGATACCTAACAAACTGCACATTGAGACTAGCATCCCCATTGGACAACATTGTCTTGTAAAATTCCGTTTTCTCCTTTAGCTTTATCAACAACCTTTTCCGGACATAAGTGATTTGATTATCATTATATAGCTTGGCACCTTGAGTGAAAGGCTCTAGTTGTTGTACGACAACGTGGAAACCGCAATTACCATCCGGAGGGACGTCATCGGTGGATATGACGTACTTTCTAATGTAAGGAGGTAGCTCTTCCAAGTATCTTTTATCAACAAAAGGTGGTGTATCATCAATTGCGTCGACCATTTATGGGATGAGGCATATTGGAGCCTTAAGCTTCACTTCTCGTTGAATTGGTTAGATAGGTTCCTATGGATTAAGTGGGGTGGTGACGAGTGTAACATCGTTCCTTTTTCTTCATATCCCGTTCACTTGTTTCGCCCTTTTCCATAATATTTTGAACCCTTTTCTTAGAATCTTCTTGGTACTCCGCCGCGGTATGATCATGCCCCGAAGGATCTCTAGTAAAAGGGGTCATTTCACTTTTCATCTTAGCCAACACCTTTGTGTATTATCTTACTTGTTTTTTTGTTTCTTTGGTGCTTGGCCTACCTTTGCCCTTGCCTTTTTTCGGTTCTTGCACATTCTCCGAAGTGCGCGCGGGGATAAACAATTGGCCGCATGTCATCCCAAAAGATTTGCCTTTCGAGTTTGTTCATGTTCCGGTACATCTCGATAACGATTTTTACCATTTCATTGTCACCAAACTCTTCTCCGACATCGCCCTTTGGAGGAGGGACAAAACTTAATTATTTCCATTATGGATCTATATCGCTTAAACGGATTATACCATGTTCATACTTAACTATCATATGGCGACAAGGGAGTCCCATAGACTTCATCATGTTGCAAACACACACCCCGTCCGGCTTGGTTCCCCATATGTCAATCAAATTCACCTCTACCATTAACCTCTTAATGCAAGCACGTGAAACATTATAATGGAGTCCCCTGAACAACCGAAGGTCCTCCAAATTCTTGATGTTACCATCTTTTTGTACAATATTTTTGTATTTCATGATGCGGCTTTTTTGAAACTTCTCTTTAATTCTATCAATCTCGCGGTTGAAGTAATTCTCCATTGTGTTAAACACAATCACAAAATTATCGACACATCCAAAAAGATTTTTCTTCAACCGGTGGTGAGCCGATTCTACCAAACTTGTCACTTGATTCCCAAAGTGTTTATGGTAGTTGGTAAATGCATAAACGACGCGCTCTTTGTGCGGTTCCAACCATTGCTTAACCACATAAGTTTGTCGGGTGCAACCAGCCTTCCTTTTTCTGGGCAACAATTTCGTGTTTTGCCATTTGGTTTTCTCTGAAAAATGAAAATGAAACTGACCTAGTGTTTATGGGTAAAAATCGTTTCTGCCGATTTCGGTAAATTCGGTTGGTGAGTGAGAAACTGGTTCAAACCCTAAACAAATTTGCTGCACGTGAGCACTTTATAGATTCAAGAGATCAATCTGTACAAGTCCGGCCTAAACCAAGAAATGGCCGTTCCAGACTTGCTTCGGTCACAAAGTGGATGAGAAGGGTTGATTTGGGAGGAAGCAAAGAAAGGTGTTGAGGCCAGAATAATTCTGGGAGAGTAGTATCTCGACTTGTATCAGAAAGTGAAAGCTTGGGAGCTTGCAAGAGGTGGAAGCTTTTGGGAGAGCTTGCCAAGTTTCCTTTCTGAGAGTGTAGTATTTTTTCTCCTGACCGAGACTTGTTGTCTGGTGGAAATAGGTAAGACCTATTTATACAAGTCGAGATTGAAACGTACCCTGGCCTCATGAAGGAAGAGAGTAAATGGTGAAATAATGGGAGGAGGTGGTAGCCGTATGGTTTAATAGGCGAAAATGTTTTTGACCATTATTTCCTCTTTTATTTGACCGCTTTATTCCTTTTCACGCTTTCTTAATGTGAGCGTAGTGTACGCTGCATGCTGTGACCACCAAACCAAAACCCTGGAAAGCATCCCCCAGTTTGTGTTCATATCTCGAGTGTTGGTTGCACCTTGAGTGCAAGTGGTGCTGCTAGTGGCGCGTGTGGCATGTGCCATTGGCATGTGCGGAATGCCCTTGTTGCGGGTTGTACCTCGTAAGTGGCAATGTGGCAATGCCAGAGTGGCATGTGCCGGTGGCGTGCGGGGCATGTACCAATGGCATGTGCGGAATGCCTTGGTGGTAGGTTATACATTGAGTGTAAGTGGCAATGCCAGAGCTGCTAGTGGCGTGCGTGGCATGTGCCAATGGCATGTGCGGAATGCCTTGGTGGTAGGTTGCACGGTTTGCAAGTTAGGTTACCAGTGTGTGTGTTTGGCATGTGCGGAATGCCTTGGTGGTAGGTTGCACGGTTTGCAAGTTAGGCTACCAGCGTGTGTGTTTGGCATGTGCCAATGGCATGTGCGGAATGCCTTGGTGGTAGGTTGCACGGTTTGCAAGTTAGGCTACCAGCGTGTGTGTTTGGCATGTGCCAATGGCTCGTGCGGCCATGTTGACCTAGTTGCAAGTCTTGCAAGCCTAGGGCGCTATGTTTGGCGTGGGCCAAAGGCATAGCGGCTTGGAAGTATGGCTTGCGACACGTGTTGGCATGTGCCAATGGCACGTGCGGCCATGTTGACCTAGTTGCAAGTCCTGCAAGCCTGGGGCGCTATGTTTGGCGTGGGCCAAAGGCATAGCGGCTTGGAAGTATGGCTTGCGACACGTGTTGGCAAGTGCCAATGGCACGTGCGGCCATGTTGACCTAGTTGCAAGTCTTGCAAGCCTAGAGCGCTATATTTGGCGTGAGCCAAAGACATAGCGGCTTGGAAATGTGGCTTGCGGCACATGTTGGCATGTGCCAATGGCACGTGCGGCCATGTTGACCTAGTTGCAAGTCTTGCAAACCTAGGGCGCTATGTTGGGCGTGGGCCAAAGGCATAGCGGCTTGGGAATATGGCTTGCGGCACGTGTTGGAATGTGCCAATGGCACGTGCGGCCATGTTGACCTAGTTGCAAGCCTTGCAAACCTAGGGCGCTATGTGCGTGGGCCAAAGGCATAGCGGCTTAGAAATATGGCTTGCGGCATGTGTTGGCATGTGCCAATGGCACGTGCGGCCATGTTGACCTAGTTGCAAGTCTTGCAAACCTAGGGCGCTATGTTGGGCGTGGACCAAAGGCATAGTGGCTCGTGTTGGCATGTGCCAATGGCACGTGCGGCCATGTTGACCTAGTTGCAAGTCTTGCAAACCTAGGGGAGCTATGTTGGGCGTGGGCCAAAGGCATAACGGCTTAGAAATATGGCTTGCTAAGACGTGTTGGCATGTGCCAATGGCACGCGCGGCCATGTTGACCTAGTTGCAAGTCTTGGAAACCTAGGGCGCTATGTTGGGCGTGGACCAAAGGCATAGCGGCTTAGAAATATGGCTTGCGGCACGTGTTGGCGTGTGCCAATGGCACGTGCGGCCATGTTGACCTAGTTGCAAGTCTTGCAAACCTAGGGCGCTATGTTGGGCGTGGACCAAAGGCATAACGGCTTAGAAATATGGCTTGCGGCACGTGTTGGCGTGTGCCAATGGCACGTGCGGCCATGTTGACCTAGTTACAAGTCTTGCTAACCTAGGGCGCTATGTTGGGCGTGGACCAAAGGCATAGCGGCTTAGAAATATGGCTTGCGGCACGTGTTGGCATGTGACAATGGCACGTGCGGCCATGTTGACCTAGTTGCAAGTCTTGCAAACCTAGGGCGCTATGTTGGGCGTGGACCAAAGGCATAGCGGCTTAGAAATATGGCTTGAGGCACGTGTTGGCATGTGCCAATGGCACGTGCGGCCATGTTGACCTAGTTGCAAGTCTTGCAAACCTAGGGCGCTATGTTGGGCGTGGGCCGAAGGCATAGCGGCTTGGAGATTTGGCATTGTTGCCATGGTGCAAGGGTGCGGCTTGGTTTGGCATTGTTGCCGCGGTGCGCAGTATGCGGCTTGGTTTGGCATTGCTGCCATGGTCGCGATATGCGGCTTGGTTTGGCATTACTTTGCCATGGTGCGCAATATGCGGCTTGGTTTGGCATTGTTGCCATGGTGCAAAAAGATGCGGCTTGGTTTGGCATTGTTGCCATGGTGCGCAAAGATGCGGCTTGGTTTGGCATTGCTGCCATGGTGCAGATGCGGCTTGGTTTGGCATTCTTTGCCATGGTGCGCAAATATGCGGCTTGGTTTGGTATTGCTGCCATGGTGCCGGTACGATGCGGCTTGGTTTGGCATTGCCGCCATGGTGCGCGAGGTGCGGCTTGGTTTTGGAATTAGGGTTACGTGTCGAAAACCCTAATGCGGTATTTTGAAAAAATACCTCTATTAATTATTTACACTTGGGTTAAATGCTCTTAGTTAATGTGTCGGGTAACACTAGGTCATGGGGTTTTACGATTTTACCCCTTGTTTAAAAACCACCATCAACATTAAGTCCCCCGCTTAGATCGGAACAGGGCTTTGTTGCGAGGTAAGCATAAGATGGTGAGACCATCAACAAGAAACCGTAAAGAGAATTGAGGGGCTTGTCTGACCTTTTATAAATAGGATTTGGAATCCTTGCCTCTGGGAGTTTTGCACAAATCGGGAGGCTGGCACAATTGGTGGGGCCAGTGCAGCTTGGGCGACGTTGGGAAGTTGGCGTGAGTTGGGAAACTGATTGTGCTAGCTAGTGGGACCAGGCGCAAGGTGTGGAAGCTTTGCGTGCTTTGGGGGCGTGACTTGGGCGGTCATTGGGAAGTCGGTGCAATTGGTGGGGCCGATGCACTTGGGCGACATTGGGAAGTTGGGCGAGTTGGGAACCGAGCGTGCTAGCTAGTGGGACCGGCGCAAGGTGGGGAAGGCGAGCGTGCTTGTCAAGTGGGACCTGGCGCAACAGGCAAGATTGGCGTTCTTGTGAGCCCGCACGATTTTTGGTAAAGGGAAATCCTTCCCTATTTCGGAATCTTCACGCCCATATATATATAAAATCCCTTTCTCTCATCTTGCACCTTATTCCTTTCATCCTTTCCTACTAGTGGCGAGTCACAAAGAAAAACCAGCTTCCGTGTATGTCTTCCAAAGATACTTCTTTTGTTTCCCTTTTTATGTAGGTGTAAACCCTAAGAGTGGGCATTTATATATTGCGCATATAATTTCTTGGCGTGTCTCTTGTAGAAAATATTGTATGTATGCGCCCAAGGGAAATATTGCATATATTATTCGAACCCGTAGGAAAGTGCTCCATATATAATTTTGAACCCGAAGAAGCATATTGCAGACGCACTTGAGCCCGTATAAAATCGCTATAATTCGAACTCGAAGAAAATATCTGCGTGTGCGGTTTCGAACCCGTAGAGAATCATCAGTATATGAATCCCGAAGAAGAATACGTATATGTGCTTCATATGACTTGAACCCGAAGGAAATATCGCGTATATGAATTTTCGGTCTGAAAGAAATATCACGTGCAATTTTTGAACCCGTAGAAAAATGCTCCATATATAATTTTGAACCCGAAGAATGATACTTTGGACGCACTTTTTGAGCCCGTATAAAATATCGTATATAATTTGAAACTGAAGAAGAAAATATCATGGTTGTATTTTTGAACCTCAAGAAAATATGCGTGTGTATTTTTGAACCCTGGAGAAAATACTGCGTGTGTATTTTTGAACCCTCAAGAAAATATTCATGTGTGTATTTTTGAACCCGTAGAGAATGCTCCATATATAATTTCGAACTAGAAGAATGATATCTGCGTGTGCGTTTTGAGCCGATAAAGAATACGCCCTTTCTCTCTTTTTTTTTTTTTTTTTTTGTATTTCGGAGTTTTCCTTTGTTGGGCGCGGTTACTTGTCAGTGAGATAATTTTGTCTTTCTCCGTGTGCAGATATCTTGTTACTAAGTTGTTATGAAGAAATCCGGTAAGATGTTACCTGAACAGAATTTCGCCTCATCGAAAGATGTCCATAGTTCCAAACCGAACACGGATGATGAATTCTTTGTCAAAAAACTTGCCTCGCTCCGAAGAATCACCCGGTGTTTCGTGCCAATTTTGTTAACCGGTGGTGAAGATGAAAAGAAGACACGTTCGGTTGCTCGAGAGAACACCATACGGTTTTGTCTTCATAAAGGGGTATATTCGTCTTCCAATATTGATTTCGGGATGTGCCAAAGCCCATTGCGTTCTTTTGATAGATGGGGTTGAGTTCATGGTGTTTGTTTTGAAGGGAGAGGATGGTGCTTTGGAAGGGCGCAAGATATTAGCGCCGGAAGGATGCAAATTGTTAGCACAGAGTGTGATACTGTGGCTAGCATGCGCGTACGGCATGTGTGCCTGGCATGTGCGTCTGGTAAGCGTGTCTGGTAAGCACGTCTAGCAAGCGCGTCTCCGGCAAGCGCGTCTCGGCAAGCGCTTCTTTTCTTTCTTCTTCGTTTCTTCTTTTGAAAAATGTCTAACTCAAGTTCGCATGAGGAACGGTTCGGAGGATGATTCGGGGTAGAGCCACACGAAAACTTGCCTTTGGTGACCACCGCTGGTGACTTGGAGATGGGCGTTAGCCAATTGCCGGCACGAGATGTGGCTCAAACGGCGGATGATTCTCGATGGTTGCTGCCGTAGACATGGAAGAAGACCCTTTGCGAGTCGTGAGGCCGGAGTGCGGGCGCCTTTTTGATCCTCCGTACTTGGTTCCTTATCCAGTCATGTCTTGGTTGGCGGCTTCACGTGCTGCCGGCTAAGCACGAGGCGTTGTACACCAGAATCTGGGAGAAGTACAGACATATGGCCACAACCAAGAAAGTCACTAGTCGATTTGCACTGGTTAAGCGTGTGGAAGAGGCTTTATCTTCCATCGAGGATATGCGTGAGGTGACTGGTCACACCGTTTCAAGACGTTATTGCCGACCGGGAACACCATCGCGACGTGTGCGTAGAAAAGGAGTTCAACACTTCGTGGTTTGTCGAAGGCCTTCTTGAGATCCAAAAGTTGAAAGATGCAGCAATCGAAAGCCTTTCCGCCGAGGAGATTGCACGACATGAGGTGGAACTCGAAAAGCTTTCCAGATGTTGACTATAAAGAGAGCGGCTCTTGAAGATGCAAAGTTGACTTTCTCCAAGAAGAGCAGACTTCTGTTGGATGATTTTCCTTGAACGTTTCTCTGTTGATCTTTCATTTAGGTTCTTTTTTTTTTTTTTTTTTGAAAGACATATTGGATGTCGTGTTCAAAGCTTGACATTTGATAGACAGCTGGTAGCTTTTCCGGTGTTGGATTATTTCGGGATGAATGGTTTTGATAATATGACTCGATTATGTTTTTGGAAAGGAATATTGCTTCTATGAGAGTGTGTGCTAGCAATTGGCACAAGACTCAAGAAGATGACGGTTTTAATAGGAACTTAAAAATAGATCGTATATCTTGTGCAGTCTAAATTTACTCACTTCACAAAGTTTTGTGAACACGCCCTATCCGTGTAAAAGGCGGCTTTCTTGGTAGCATCGCTGATTAGTCCCCGATTCTTTGGTAAGCGTCTTCAGCGAATCTCCAGTTTTCTGGTGAAGTTTTAACAACTGATAACCAGATTGTCTGGCAGTTGAGTCGGACTGAGTCGCAAGTCCCCAATCGCTGGTAGCATCTTCAACGAGTCCCCGGTTTTCAGGTGTAGTTTTACAACTGGTAACTGGGGCGTCTAGCAGTTGAGTCGGATCGAGCGGTAGCATCTTCGGCAAGTCCCCAGTTTTCTCGTGTAGTTTTACAACTAGTAACCGGGTTGTCCGGGTAGTTGCGTCGGATTGAGTCGCCTTCCCCCACCATCTTGACATCTGGTCGAAGAACGAGATCGACAAATCGACATTGTAGCCGATAGATCAATCCTCCCGCTGTGGTCGCCAATTGTTTATGGGTAAAAATCGTTTCTGCCGATTTCGGTAAATGCGGTTGGTGAGTGAGAAACTGGTTCAAACCCTAAATAAATGTGCTGCACGTGAGCACTTTATAGATTCGAGAGATCGATCTGTACAAGTCCGGCCCTAAACCAAGAAATGGCCGTTCCGGACTTTGCTTCGGTCACAAAGTGGAGGAGAAGGGTTGATTTGGGGAGGGAAGCAAAGAAAGGTGTTGAGGCCAGAATAATTTTGGGAGAGTAGTATCTCGACTTGTATCAGAAAGTGAAAGCTTGGGAGCTTGCAAGAGGTGGAAGCTTTTGGGAGAGCTTGCCAAGTTTCCTTTCTGAGAGTATAGTATTTTTTCTCCTGACCGAGACTTGTTGTCTGGTGGAAATAGGTAAGACCTATTTATACAAGTCGAGATTGAAACGTACCCTGGCCTCATGAAGGAAGAGAGTAAAGGGTGAAATAATGGGAGGAGGTGGTAACCGTATGGTTTAATGGGCGAAAACGTTTTTCACCATTGTTTCCTCTTTTATTTGACCGCTTTATTCCTTTTCACGCTTTCTTAATGTGAGCGTAGTGTACGCGCATGCTGTGACCACCAAACCAAAACCCTGGAAAGCATCCCCCAGTTTGTGTTGATATCTCGAGTGTTGGTTGCACCTTGAGTGCAAGTGGTGCTGCTAGTGGCGCGTGTGGCATGTGCCATTGGCATGTGCGGAATGCCCTTGTTGCGGGTTGTACCTCGAGCGTAAGTGGCAATGCCAGAGCTGCTAGTGGCGTGCGTGGCATGTGCCAGTGGCATGTGCGGAATGCCTTGGTGGTAGGTTATACGTTGAGTGTAAGTGGCAATGCCAGAGCTGCTAGTGGCGTGCGTGGCATGTGCCAATGGCATGTGCGGAATGCCTTGGTGGTAGGTTGCACGGTTTGCAAGTTAGGTTACCAGTGTGTGTGTTTGGCATGTGCGGAATGCCTTGGTGTTAGGTTGCACGGTTTGCAAGTTAGGCTACCAGCGTGTGTGTTTGGCATGTGCCAATGGCACGTGCGGCCATGTTGACCTAGTTGCAAGTCTTGCAAGCCTAGGGCGCTATGTTTGGCGTGGGCCAAAGGCATAGCGGCTTGGAAGTATGGCTAGCGACACGTGTTGGCATGTGCCAATGGCACGTGCGGCCATGTTGACCTAGTTGCAAGTCTTGCAAGCCCGGGGCGCTATGTTTGGGGTGGGCCAAAGGCATAGCGGCTTGGAAGTATGGCTTGCGACACGTGTTGGCATGTGCCAATTGCACGTGCGGCCATGTTGACCTAGTTGCAAGTCTTGCAATCCTAGGGCGCTATATTTGGCATGGGCCAAAGGCATAGCGGCTTGGAAATGTGGCTTGCGGCACGTGTTGGCATGTGCCAATGGCACGTGCAGCCATGTTGACCTAGTTGCAAGTCTTGCAAACCTAGGGCGCTATGTTGGGCGTGGACCAAAGGCATAGCGGCTTAGAAATATGGCTTGCGGCACGTGTTGGCGTGTGCCAATGGCACGTGCGGCCATGTTGACCTAGTTGCAAGTCTTGAAAACCTAGGGCGGTATGTTGGGCGTGGACTAAAGGCATAGCTGCTTAGAAATATGGCTTGCGGCACGTGTTGGCATGTGACAATGGCACGTGCGGCCATGTTGACCTAGTTGCAAGTCTTGCAAACCTAGGGCGCTATGTTGGCGTGGACCAAAGGTATAGCGGCTTAGAAATATGGCTTGCGGCACGTGTTGGCATGTGCCAATGGCACGTGCGGCCATGTTGACCTAGTTGCAAGTCTAGCAAACCTAGGGCGCTATGTTGGGCGTGGGCCGAAAGCATAGCGGCTTGGAGATTTGGCATTGTTGCCATGGTGCGCAGGGTGCGGCTTGGTTTGGCATTGTTGCCGCGGTGCGCAGTATGCGGCTTAGTTGGCATTGCTGCCATGGTGCGCAGTATGCGGCTTGGTTTGGCATCTTTGCCATGGTGCGCGATATGCGGCTTGGTTTGGCATTGTTGCCATGGTGCGCAAAGATGCGGCTTGGTTTGGCATTCTTTGCCATGGTGCGCAATATGCGGCTTGGTTTGGCATTGTGCCGCCATGGCGCGCAGATATGCGGCTTGGTTTGGCATTCTTTGCCATGGTGCGCAAGATGCGGCTTGGTTTTGGCATTCTTTGCCATGGTGCGCAGTATGCGGCTTGGTTTTTTATTGCTGCCATGGTGCGCAGTATGCGGCTTGGTTTGGCATTGGTGCCATGGTGCGGAGGGTGCGGCTTGGTTTTGGAATTAGGGTTCTGTGTCGAAAACCTAATCGGTATTTTGAAAAAATACCCCTATTAATTATTTACACACAGGTTAAATGCTCTTAGTTAATGTGTTGCGGGTAACACTAGGTCATGGGGTTTTACGATTTTACCCCTTGTTTAAAAACCACCATCAACACCTAGATTTTGTTTGAAACTGAAGAAGAAGAAGAATGAAAAGGAAGAAACTGAAAGAGGAGGAGAAACCAAGAGAAACTGAATATGTGTGTGACTCCTTGACAGGCGTGTTTGTCAAGGTTAGCCTGGTAATTTTATTTTTTTTTATACTTTTTTGGGACCAGCGGATAAACCATTTCTCCCACTGGACTATAGCATAATTACTAGACCGGTTTTTGGACCATTAGCAAATTTCTTCATGGCCAGAATTACGTGGGCTGTTAACTTGGATTATATCCATTGGGTTAATTCTTTGGGCCTCTTGTGCTACATTGAGGTTCTTACCCTCGATAAGGGCACCCGTTAGGGTTTAGCATGTACCTATAAATAAACTAGCCACATCAATAGCTGCTACTCTCTAACTAGTAACTACTACATAAACGCAGCCGTCTTCGTCCCTAACGTTTCCGATCTCTAATCCTCCAAAACTCTTTTCATTTGGATTTCACTCTGGTTTATGAAATGGATTACTGGGAGGATCCTCTGAATCTATGTACACCATCAAAGAAAACAACTAGCATGATGATTTTTCCTCTCAAATATTTCCAATCAATCACGGTCTTGGAGTTGTTTCTTGTCAATTTTTTGTATTTATTATCGTTGGTAATTCTACCTAATTTTGCATTTATTATACATCCGATGAAGAAGTCAAGACTCAGATCAAACAATGAAGTTTGAAGTTGGTTATTTAGAAACTTGTTCTTACCAATTTCAAGGGTTAATTTAACTTGTATTAGAAACCTAATTTGTAGTATGTTCAATTATTCCAAGAAAATATAAGACTTTCAATTTCAATGTTGATTTGTTTTGAGTTATTTGTTTTATTGGCTTCTGAATTATGGTCTTAAATGTATTACATGATTTCTCCTCCGTTCTCTGCGGTCCTTGGATAAGATGAATTATACAGACATCCATATTAATTGCTAAGTTATCTGTATGATCATTTTCTTGCAATTGAACTTCTTGAATAGTTTCCAGCCAAGTATTTGGTAATCATAAAGAAGCTCAGGGTTGTGTTGGAAGCTGATGAATTGTCATCAAGGAACAAATCCTCATTGTTAAAAGCAACTTACAGTGTTGGTTATAAAAGTATGTAAAGTTTGTTCTCGTGTTTTACATTGCTTGTCCTGTCAATTTGGATAATAGTAGATTGATGAAAATTCATTTTACTACCTCCCTCCGTTACTTTTTAATAGACTGGTTTTGTTTTTAGAGAAAATTAAGGAAATTAAGAGAACTAATCATTGAAAGTGGTCCTCATGACACTTGTCAATAAAATAAGTGAAGTGAAATGGTCCCCATGACACTTGTGAGCAAAAGAGGTAAAGTGAAATGGTCCACATAACACTTGTCATCAAAAGAAGTTAAGAGAAAAGTGGTCCCAGAAAATTAAAGTGACATTTGACTTTCCCAATTAGGAAACCAGCCTATTTTTTTGAAACATTTATTTATAGAAACCAGCCTATTAAAAAATAACGGAGGGAGTACTTCAGTATATTTATTGTCTTCCATTTTTTGCCATCTCTAATGGTCACAAATAATCCAACTAAAATGATGTTGCTTATGTTTTTGTAGATGTTCTCATTTTTCTCACCCATTAATGCCTACTTCATTGCAACTCTATCAGATTAAATGTAACAGTGTAAATATTCATTAGTAAATGACATTTTGAAGTAGGTTGTAGATTTACGGTAAGCTGCCGTTCTCCATTTCAAACCCTATGCTGCTGAAACAACTCATGTTTTACAAATGAGATTTTTGTGGCCGTGGTTACAATATTTTTCAGAATATGTTCATAGCACAATGCATATTCCCAGACCAGAAATACATCCCAACAGATGCATAAAAACCAACTTAAATTAGTCATACATTTTTTTGAAATATTAGTCATACATTATAATTACTCATTGTTTCACATATGAACTGAAAGGATCTTCACTAAAAAAGGAGAACACTAGCTGCCTAAAATGAATTAACAAATACAAAAACTAAATCTTGAAAACCCAGATATGTAGTAGCATTATGGCAAAAACCGGACCCTGCGATTAAAAAAATAAAAAAAATCCTCGCTCAAATAAAAAAAATCCTCGCTCAATTGAAATCTACCAATTCAGTTGTTTGAAATTGAGACCCTGTCCATCCATCCATAATCTAAGTTGACACTATGAGCAGAAACCAAACAATTTTATGGAAGTAGAAAATCCAATTACTAAAGAAGGAGAAACCAAACAATTTGTTTGCGAGATCCAGAAAAAGGAGAAAAGGATCTAAACAAATGGTAGCATTTGAAGTAAAAAATATCTTTGTTTTTTGAGAGGAGAAATCATTGTGTGGGTAAGTTGTTGGCAATGATTATGTGTATTTGATGTTTCTGCTTCCATTTATGGACCGTGAACATGAGAGTTTGCTGTTGTTGATTTTAGGGTTAGGTTTCGGATTCTTTATCTCTATGCGCATGCAGCAGCTAAATGTAGATGGAGCTGAAGAATTGAGGAAACTATTCCACTTATAAGATTTAGAGATCGATCTAAACCGTTCAGACTAGGGTTAAATTGTAGTCGTTGATCTATTTATATTTAACGGCTCAAAGAAATTAGGGTATGCAAGGTTACGAACGGTTTGCTGTTGCTTAACTTAATTTATATTGTTTGATGGAAAAAGCTATACCATTGTTGTGTACTGTGTGGCTGAGCTCTTCTCACCAGGGTTTAATTGTAGTCGTTGATATGTTTTAGATTTAACGGCTCACACGAATTTTATAACAGTAATCGCTCACCCAAGTTTGATTTTAGACGGCTGTGATTTGTTTTATACATACACGCGATAGTTGGGGAGATTAAATTGTTAGACTCGTGGGAAAATTTTATGGCACATCACTAAGAAAGTTTATGGCGTCACTTCAAAGGGCACCCTGTAAGAGCACCCAAAATGGGAAATACAAATTATATCATGACTAATGCAAACACTGATGGCCAACATCTCACTGATCTAGCTACTACCACTTTGAGAGAAGTTCGATAACTCCAGCATTTTCAAAAGGTTTGGCCACTATGAAGTATGTTCACTATCCCCAAAACTCCAGAAAAACTAGAGTATGTCTTGTATACATATTCCGCTAGCAAAGAGAATTGAGAAGAAACGAGGAGACAATTGCTTAACTTGGATCTCTAATTTCTTAGATATATATCTACAGAATGTGGTTACGATTCGGTTTGCATTTTTTTTTATTTTTTGAATACGTGTTTTTTTTTTTAATACGTGGACGATAAAGGAAAATTCACTCTCTCCTAGCTGTTACCCAGCTGGTCAAGTAGCAGGATTGTTTTTTTTGTAAACTCTTTGTAAATATTTTTTATTCATCAATACAATTTTGGACTTACCAAAAAAAATTAGAAATATATCATTTGTAACTTGTTTTTCTGACATTTGATATCAGAGTACTAACCAAGACCAGACTGTTGCTATCATATTTCTAGCCAAATTTAAGAGATTAGGAGTCCATTTAGGTTAATGCTAAGCATGAGTTAGCCAAAGAAGAAACTTAGTCGTTAAGTTTTCTTGAATTAGATGGGCTGTCACTTTGGATTACATCCATCGGGTTAATTCTTTGGGCCTCTTGTGCTACGTTGGGGTTCTTACCCAGGATAAGGGCACACGTTAGGGTTTAGGATGTAGCTATAAAAAGAACCATCATTTGGGGCATACAATAAAATTTTGGGGCATACATAATAAGACAAATATCAGGTTGGAAATAGTGTTTCTAGGTATCCCACTAGTAAAAAAATGGGCTTAGGTGACAGTTAAAAACTGTCACCGAAATAATTATGTAACAGTTTTGAAAATTTTTGCATTGTCACCAAAGCCCTCATTACTGAAAGGTATATAAGAAATCATTATTGAATCATCACTATAAGGTAACAGCTTTTCTCATATACCTGTCATTGTTAAAGACTTACTAAAGTAACATTTTCTAAATAAAACATTCTTATGGAAACTCAATTTCTTGTACAAAAGTGACGATTCCCTCACTGACCTGCCATTGTTTGCAAGTTCTCGTAACATATTTTAAATAAAACTGTCATCAAATACTCTACTTCTTGTACAAAAGGCATCATTTTCTTCGTGAAACTGTCGTAGTAGGTAAAATTTCCATATAAAACTGTCACCTCAGTCCCGATATCGACGTTATTTGTTTGTTAAAATGTTTATCGTACTTGTAAGTGAAATACTAAGTGGAACAATACAAAATGACCATTGTATTTATTAAATGATTAATTATTTCTAGAATTCAAGGTTAAATGGCATGATACAGGAAAAGCTAAAAATGAATTGGTAAACTATATCATTCTTTTCATTACATGGACAAGAATCTCAATGAGCTAAAGTAACTTCCACTGCCTCGTGTAAACGTATTGTTCTCGCCATTGTTAGAATTATTTGTGTAGTCACAACCATCATTGTAAACTCTCAAGCAAAACATTCAAGGTACCCGCAAAACATTTTGAAATATTAATAGGTAGCGACTATCCAAAACATGCATACCAAGACAGGAAATGAAACCGAACATCACCCTTACCCATATCGATTTCGAGAACACGTACTTATAGAAATGAGAGGAAAAAGCTTTGTCGACAAGCAGTGGATCCCATGGATTCAACTAATCAAATTGCAACAGAGAAGAACCAAAAATCACGAAGCAAGAAAAGAATTATTGGCAAAATCATCACTTTGAGTGTTACTTGATTTAGTCCACACCTATACAAGTATTTGACAATCATGGAACAAATGAAAACAGAATAAGAGACAACAAATATTATTCTTACCTCAAGCACCACGACGGTTTGCATTTGCTTTGATTTTGTTATTACTTAAGCATTAGGAGAATCTGTAAGAGGTTTATTTAAAGCGTAATCATTTTTCTATAATGTAATCGGGTCCGGACCGCACAACAGAGAAATTTAATCAAACAATATACTACTGCTCCTAGTGAAGCTTTAATTAATGTGACAATACGAGTAGTTCTGCAGGATCCATTCATTACAACCTTTTATCAAAAGACTAAGGAAATAAGAAAAAGGTTGGAAGGCCTGTAGAAACCAAGGCAAGAAAATCATATAAGGGGAAAATTTAGAAGGAGAACTTGCAGGTGGCCTCATTCGTGAAGCAAACGCGTGTAAAATTAGCCTTCTTAAGGCCTTTTAAGGATAAAATGGCTGGAACTTTTGCAGGTAACCACACACTTTGTCCCAAAATCTAACATAACCAAGCATTTGATTTTAAATCCTAAATTATCTTCACCACCAGAATAAATGAATATAAAAAACAAGATAATCAAACATAGAAATAAAAACATTACCTCTTGTATTTCACATCTATAATGCCTTGACCTAAGAGTTCTCGTACCCTCACTAGCCATGGAAACCAAAGGTCTACCACTCAACACAAAGTCTGTTTCATTGCTTTTATGGATATCTGTTAACATGACCGTAGTTCCGCTTCCTCTATACATGGGTTTGGGTTCTTTCATTGTACCTACACAGTTGATGTTTATTTGTTGTTATATGCATAAAATATTCGTGCAATTGCATGACGAAACCGCAAAACGACTAGTGTATACGGACGGATTGTGTATACTCTTCCCTTATCAAAATACCCATGAGAATACGAGAACTGCAAAACCAGAAATTCAAAAACATATAAAAAAATTTAACCACAATTGAATACGATACAAATATACAAATTCAATTGTATTGCAGATTTCAGGTAAGACCTAGGGCATGTAAGTGGGATCAAACAAGTGGCATCTAAAAATACAACGGAGAGGGCTGTTAGCAAAGGGTTTGCAGAACGCTGTCATACTAGGAGAGCAATCATTACGGGGCCAAGAAATATCCATAATTGAAAGACAATGTAGTGATGGAATAATTGGTGTGTTTAGTTTCAATAGTTGGTCCGTGGTAGATACTAATAAATAGATGGTTTGGTGGTGCAAAAAATTCACTTAGATATACTATGAGTATTGGTACTTAATCTAGGTATTTTTATAATCATCGGGAAAATTACACGAAAGAAAATTAGTAGTTAACTAATCATAGAGAGTAATCGTAGTGTAATTTCTTCTCCACTCCGAGCTAGGTGTCACCACAAAGGTTGCAGGTGGGTATTAACACCTCTTGGCTACTTCACCGAGAAGTACAATACGTGCAAAGATGACAAAATAGATATGAGTTAAGCATGATCCTGTTTTATCTATAAGCGGAATTAGTAACATGTTGTAATTTCAAATGAAAATGCTAATCTAATGAATTGTTAAGTAATGAGACCAAAAAATTCTACTAGTTCTTTTCGTGCACATTATCCAACGAATTCGTAATTGACATTGAATCTTGAGGTGGCACAGAGACCATAACACCTATTTCCAGACAGGGCATTATTGTTATCATTCAAAAATGTAACTCATCTAAAAATGTGACACCATATTTTCATAATCCAATAATTCTCAGTAATCACCGATCCGCTTCAAAAAAAAATTCCAAAATTGAAAATTTTAGTTATAAATTCAGGAAAAAGTACTTACACAGACCAAAGTTTCTATACTCTTTTCGGCTAGAGGACCGATCATAACGTAAAAACAAGTACCACTTCAAAGACTTTGGCAACCAAAGCGATGTGGGTTACACACCCATACAGATTGTAGAATGTGACGTAGCAGTATTTACTCCCTGGTTATTCAATTTTGGTTTCTACTTTGGTGTAATACTCGGATCTTTCGTTCCCACTACTGCTTCTTTTATCGCCATTCCCAATCACTAATTTCTGTAATAAACAATCGATTTAAATTAATTTATGAAAAATTATAAGAAACCCATGAAATAAAACTAAAAAATTACTTGAATTCCAACATCTTTAAATTGATTATCCACCGGAGAAGGATCTACATTTGATGAAACGACACTGATTTGTTAATTTGTGGTGATAAAGTTGTACAATTATAGAAGATGAAACTAGGGCTTCCATGACTCACTGATTGAGATTTAGGGTTGTTATTTTCTCTGTCGATCATAAAGAGAAATGAAAAACAAGAGTAAAACAAGAGTAGAGAATAGAAAAGGAAAGCCAATCCAACGCTTATGACGAAGAAGGTTTTTACTTTTCAGTTTTCTTTTTTCGTGGGAGTGGAGGCGTTGGTTTTTTATTTGGGGAAAAAATGGACTAAGATAATATTTCGTTTTAGGTTCACAAATGGGCAAGAACGTGGAAAGAGGGCACCAGTTAGGCCTTTGACCAGGGATCGTGCACCATTCATTGCTTTCCGAGATAGGAATTTTTTAGTAGCGGTGTTAATTAAAACCGTTATTTTACGTTTCTAATTAGATAACAGTTTTCATGTAAAACTCGCTAAGTATCTTAAGAATAACAAAGTTTATAACTGTTATCATATACGCATATACAAAGTGACATTTTTAACAAAAACCTGTCATACTACGTTTATTCAAAAGAACAGCTTTAAAATCATCACGTTTATTCACCATTAATGGTGATAGTTTTTATAAAAAAATCGTTACCTATATCTCACCACCAATTCTTTGGTGACAGTTCACTTTCTACCTGTCACAGTTTTGAATCTTGAACTGTCACCAAAGCCTCATTTTGTACTAGTGTCCCTTATCCAACCTATTTTCATAATTCCAAAAATACCCCTGAATGATTAGTGGTTAATTAGTGTTAACTTAAATGATTAGTTGTTAATGATTGGAGTTAGGATTAGAGTTTAATTTAGGATAATAATTTTCTTTTTAAATAGAGTGAGTGAGTGAGTAGAAAAAAGAAAAAGAAGAAGAGGAGGAAGTAGAAAAAATAAAACTTTTTTTTTCTTTGAGATTTTTGTGATTGTTGACAGATGTGTGATCCAAATTCGAGTGAGGAAGGTGAATCTTCATCACGTAAACCTAAGAAAATACATATCAATTACGATGGAGATCCGGAGATGGCTTATTTGTTGGATTATGAAAATGATTTTACCCAAACTCAATCTCAAACTCAACTTTTTTTCTCAAGTTCAAGATGATGACTTTTTGGAGCCAAATCCCGAACATGAGTACATGGATGAGTGTACAGAGATAAGTTCGGCTGATAACTTGAGTGTACAGAGATAAGTTCGGATGATAACTCATCATCACGAGTTAGCCGAACCTGGAGCCTAAAAATCAAGATTTTTGAAGTGTTTACAAAGATAAGTTCGGCTTAAAAGTAATCTAATCGAGTCAGCCGAACCCGACAACCACCTGGGGTAAATTTCACTTGTTAGGTTCGGCCGGGAAAGGTTGGCAAGGTATTAGCCGAACCTCGACACTCGCTCGGGACATGTTTGGACGCAAAATTGACTTTTATCTCAAGGAGAAACTGTTTTTTGAAGGATTCTAAAGCCTAACTTTGAGAGCTCTATATAAGAAAATCCTTAAGAAGAGATCTTTCAATTTTTATCATCTCTTTACACCACATTTTATCATTCATATTATCTTCCACATCATAAAAAATACATCCAAAGCTCTAAAACGACATGTATCAATTTTGAGAAGAAAAATCAAGTTAGAGGTTCATGATCACCACCATATTCATCATCCCCTCCCCCCCCCTCCACCACAATCTTCATCATAACCTCATACTACACCCTTATTTTCATCATTATCATCCTCTTGTTCTACCGGCAAACATCCTCCCTGCATGCAAGTTTTTGGTGCCACCACCTCGAGGTTTGAGAGTTTTTGAATTAGAAGTAGTTACTTCCATTGTTTTCCTTTTAATCTTCTCTATGAATTTTTCCAAATGGGTGCTAAAAAAATGATACACCTTAATTAATTTTCCAAAATAAATAAATATGACTCTACTAAACAATGTGATAAGTCACCTATAAATGGACAAGTTTATAGGATGCTATTAGCCATACACAGAGTGAAGTTCGGCACATTCGATATTTATCGAGTGAGCCGAATAATGTGCCGAACAGTGTAAGATGGATTATTAAGTAATCGTATCCAAGTTCGGCTGATTAGCATAAAAAGCAATTATAAGCCGAACACTCAGCTTCGGCTCATTCGATATTCAACATATAACAATGGTAATCAAGTTCGGCTGGTTATCATATAAAATTTTCTGTGCCGAGCTCATTGGTTCGGCTCATACGATATTCAAAATATAACAAATTTTAAGCCGAACTGTTCTTCGTCTGTATAAAAAAAAAGTTCGGCCGCGACATTTCGTATTTAACACTACCCCGAAACTAACAAAAACCTAGACGAATCATCGATTACATGTCATAAATCAATGAAATACGCAAAAATAAACAATGGGTTTGTGGGAAATACCTTTCTATGTGCAATTTTAAAGAGTCAGCCTTTATTTCTCCCTCTCCAACACCAATCGATCCACTATCCACTTCATCTGCATCTTTTCCAAAAAGCCTAGATTGAGATGCATGAAGCAACACCAGGATTCGCACCGTATTTCTAGGGAATCGCTTAACACGAGGTGCCATGTATGTGTTTAATCGAGTCTGTTAATCGAACAAATTTTCAGAAATTTTGGAGAAGAAGATGAGAAGAAGAGGGAGAGAGAGAAGGGTTTTCGGTTTTTAAAACTTTTAAATTTTTTTTTTTTTGTTTAAGTAACCGTTTTAGGATTAATGAGTGAGTTAATTAGTGGGTAATGGTTAATTAGTGGGAGGGTAGTTAATTAGGGGGATGGGTTAATTAGTGGGAAAGTTTTAGGATTAGAATTTAATTAAGTGGAAGGGTAGTAATGTAATTTAAACTATATGAGGGTATTACAGTAACTTTAGCATCACTAGGACACCCCTTAGCAGTTTGCATTGGATGGCATCATAAGTCTGTATGACCCAAAATTATCCTGTATGCCCCAAATAGGGATTCTATAAAAAAGCTATCTACGCAGAAAACCAACTACTCTCACTATTTTACACTAAACGCAACCGGCCCCCTTTTTCGATCTCTAATTCTCCAAAACTCTTTCATTTTGATTTTCTTTGAATGGATTAATAGGATGATTCTCAGAATCTACGTACACACGATCAAAGAAAACTGCCAGCATTATGATTTTTCCTCTCAAATATTTTTCATCAACCACCGTCTTGAAGTTATTTCTTGGATGTTTCTTGGAATTCCTTGAATAGATTTCCCAGAAGTATTTTGTTAATTCATGAGTTTGCATCGATGAAGTAAGTGAAGAGATGCACCGAGGTAATAAAGTTGAAGTTGGTTTTTCAGAAACTTGTTCTTATCCAAATATCAAAAGGGTTAATTTAAATTGTATCAGAAATTAACCTTATTTGCGGATGCCGATTCTGTATGTTTAATTTAATTATTCCAAGAAAGTATAAGACTTCTGTTTCTAATGTTGATTGATCTTGGGTTCTTTGTTTTATTGGCTTATGGATTAATGTAATATAATTCCTACCAGGAAAAGCAAAAAAAGATAATAAGTTATTTGCAGTGAGGTTTTGATAGCTTATGTAGGAATCTCAAGCTCTTAGTATTTTCGTGATGTAAAACACTTGTCTAATAACACATGACAAAACTTGCACGGAAAGACAATTTGCCTTTGTAGAATCCTAATACGCGACCCCCTGTTAAGTGGAGCCATATCCTCGTCTGGTCCTGGGTAAAAGGAAGAACCGATCAATTTTCCAAAAAGAAATTAAACATCTGATATCCAACAGGAGTGCAGAATTGACAAGATGAATCGAGCATATTCATGATTGGATATTGGAGTTAACAACATACTGCCATTTGAGATCAGTTTTTAGTCCAGGCATCGGTCAAGCATCTCTACTAAGAATTCTCTTCCACCATGTTATCATCTCACTTAAGAACTTTCACAGCCACGCTTGTCCCATCATTCAGAATATGTCTACATACACGCCCATATCCACCTTCCCCGAGTGGTCTCGTTTCCTGAGCGTTTTCGTATAATGCAAAAGAAAGAAATCCATTAGCACATATACTAGGATACTAAACATATAAAAATACTTCACACAGTTACCAAACAAGGAACTCGTTTGTGGTGTTATCAACCCTTTCTCCAGGGGAACCAAATTGATAACTTGATCTAGTTGTTGACCGTTACTTTAGCGTTTGGACAATTCTGGGTGCTCCTATTTTGACATGGGAGCACACACTTTATTAGAGGTATGCCCCAAAATCTTCCCTCGACTCAAAATTAGTTAACGCGAGTCAAATAATTTAAGACACCTTTCGCATCTATGTGAAAATAATATATATCACAGGACCTACTGTGATTAAATCTCGGTCAACCATAAAATTCGTGTAAGCCGTTAAATTTAGAATTAAAAACAGATCAATGATTACTATTTAACCCTAAAATGAACAGACTAGATTGATCTCTGAACCTTATAAGTAGAAAAGTTTGCTCTCATTTCCTATCAGCCTCCATCTATCATCTCTAGCGCAGAGAGAAAAAAAAAGATCCAAATCTAACCATAAAAATCAACAATAGGAGACTCTCATATGTTCTTCTTGTTCATGATCCATAAATGGAAGCAGAAACACATGTCCATCAAGAACAACTTCCCCACACAATGATTTCTTCTCTCCAAAAACTAAGATGTTATCTCCTTTAGCCTTTACGAGATTTTTAGAATCTTTTCTAATTAATCTTATTTCTGGTAAACAAATTATTGGCTTCCCCTTCACGAGCAACATCTTCTGATTTGGATTTCTTAGGGATATGAATACCAGGATCTGCTTTCTCATAAAAATATTCATCCAGCTGAATGGATAGACTTCAATTGAGAGAGGAAGACAAAGTACTCTTTTTATCATCAAATGCTACTGCATATCTGGGTTTTGAAGATTTATTTTGTATTTTCTAATCTAATTTTAGCTTGATAGTGTTCTCATCCTTGCTAAAGATCCTTATGCGAAGATCAATTTATTGAGTTATAATAATTTAAAATTTAAGTTTATTATTTGCTTGTGAATTTTTTTCTTTAAAAAAATAAATAAATCAATCTATGGTTTGTCTGTCTCTGTTAATAATTTGTGTACTGCGCCTTATGAGCATGGGCACACTGTGGAAAAATATTATAACCACGAGTTGACTTGAATCTCATTTACAAAAATATGTGCATAGGGCTGCAAAGAATGGTCTGAAACTGAAGCTGAGAATCAAAATCCAACTGTTAATCTAAAACCTCTATATTCAGAGACCAGAATATAGTTTATGTATTGTGCCCTATGAGTATGAACGGACTGAAACAAATATTGTAACCAACCACGACCCTAGATGTCTCTCATTTATGTCATCAAGCAGCATGAATGGTACGTGTTGGTCTTGACTCTGTGTATTCATTATGGAACAGAAACTTAACGTCTCTCTTTAGAAATAATCTATTTTTGTTCTATCTTCACATTCTACGCATACGCTGCATCATTTTCTCTCTAGATAGCAAGCTACCAACAGCGCGTGCATTTATTCATCAATCAAACTGAACACAAACCGCAAACATGAAATGGGACCATATGATACATCCAAAGCCAAATAAAAAGCACAGGTCTCTCTCATTTCAGGAGATGGCTACAAATATTCACTTGCACAGTTATCTTGATCTTTCATTGTGGTAGGAGTGGCAAGGGTCAGGCTCCAGAACCCAAACTCCAGCGTCAAGACTCATTCTGCATTACAACATGTGTACTGCGCCGAAGCCTATGGACAATTACCAAAACCATTTTTTTTCTTCAAGGGACAGCTATCTTCAAACTGAAAACGTTTATGTCTGCTCGTTGAACGGGCACAAATCGAATAACCGAAAGCCAATAGTAATGACCAGCAGGCTATCTCCCATGCAGTTTGGACCATTTCCATATGAAACAACCCCTAGCGACCACTGTACCTCCACCAACAAACCCAAATCAGCTCTTTCCCTCCCCTACGAGTAACTTACACATACCCTAGAGTCCTGGTGCCCCTCAAGAATAGAGTGGGCGCAAGGTAGTCTTCTTCTGGAACGTTCCATCCTCTTTCCCTTGAATACTTTCCTAAACCATTGTTTCTTGTCTAATGCATCGAGAACCTGACAATACTACAATCCTTTTACGTTTCTTGTATAATGCATCGAGAACCTAACAACACTACATTCCTTTTACATCTTTCTTCTAGAACGTGCCATCCAAGGTGGTTCCATCTTGGCCAGGATTACCCTTAGGAGCTTAGGTTATATATAGAGTCTCCCTGAGCTGTTTTATCAGAGAACATTCCCTCTGGGTTCTACTACGATCTCTTTCTCTCTTCTAAAGGAATTTTAACTCTTCTGCGATGCAGATCTTTGTGAAAACTCTAACTGGAAAGACAATCACCCTTGAGGTTGAGAGCTCTGACACTATTGATAATGTCAAGGCTAAGATTCAAGATAAGGAGGGCATCCCACCGGACCAGCAACGTTTTATTTTTGGCTGGTAAGCAGTTGGAAGATGGAAGAACTCTAGCAGATTATAACATCCAGAAAGAATCAACTCTTCATCTTGTCCTCCGTCTTTGTGGTGGTATGCAGATCTTTGTGAAGCCTTGACTGGTAAAACTATCACTTTGGAGGTGGAGAGCTCTGACACTATTGACAACGTGAAGGCAAAGATCCAGGACAAGAAGGGAATCCCTCTAGACCAGCAAAGGTTGATTTTTGCAGGAAAGCAGCTAGAGGATGGTCCTACTATGGCTAATTACAACATTCATAAGGAGTCTATTATTCACCTCGTCCTTCATCTCCGAGGTGGAAATTATTAGAAATTCTCTTTTTTGGTGATATCTTCTGTGTTGATGATTTCCAAGAAGATGGTTTAATTGTTCGCTGACATTGTGGTTATTGTAGAACATGAAAGTTGTTGATTTTTTGGGTTAGGTTTTAGATTTCTTTTCTCTGCGCAGAAGAAATGAGGGAACCTATTCTACTTATATGGTTTAGAGTTGGCCTATTCAGATTAGGGTTAAATTTTAGTCGTTGATCTGTTCTCTTCTCCATATGATGTTGAACGGCCCACGAATTTTATGACTTAAGGTAATTGGTGACCAAAGTTTGGCTATAGACGGTGTTACGTTCTTGCGTAACTGATCTTCTAGAAGGCTTCTGGGAAGAAGAAGAAGTTGAAACAGCAAGGGTTTGATCCTTCTTTCTACCTATTTTGCTAATGGATTGATTGAAAAAGGATTTGCGGTATTGTTAGAGGGACGCCGGACCTCTAGTATCGTCAAAGGGACACTAATACCTTTGTTAGAAAAGACTAATAATTTTTTTACATAAACATTCTCTGATTCCTTCATTAATTGATTGCGAATTTATATACCGATATAGAAGTTACATAACTTCCTATAACTAAGGAATAACTGCATATGAAACTGACTGACATAATGGTTATCTAAAGATAACCGTACACAAACCCAAAACACAACAAATACCTACAATATAGGGACGTGAAGGCCCTGACTTTGCAATTCAAATCAAACTAAAAGTCTAAACTAATACTACTAATTAATTCTGGCACACTTACAACACGTACATAACAATCCTTCCTCCTTGAAATAGCTCTTATCCTCAGGAGCTTTTTTACGCCTATACGTCTGTAAATTCACCTTCATCGTAAATACCTTCGATAAGGAAAAGCTTCTTACAACGATGCCCTGGTTTGAATCTTTCATCACAGTTGAAACATAAACCTCTGTCACATCGTTCCTTAAGCTCCGTCGGCAAGAGTTTCTTGATCACAGGAGCTGCAGAATCAGGATTTGACACTATTGTTTCAGTATTATTAACAATGGCCAAAGCTTGTTCATTAAGAGATTCATACAACCTTGCCAATCCTATTGCAGCGGACAGACTTTGCGGTTTGCAAGCTTGAACATCTGTTCTAATACTCTCCTTTAAACCACTCACAAAACAACCAACTTGCTGTGATTGTGATAACTTTCCAGCACGGATCAACAGCTTCTCGAACTGAACCTGATACTCTTTCACAGAACCAGTTTGTTGTAGCTTGGTCAAATCACCGAAAAAAGCTTGGTATTGAGTTGCCTCGTACCTGCTAAGATCACATTTCTTAAAATACTCCCATGTTATTATAGGAGTTTCTGCCTTTTGTATTTGGAACCATAGTTGAGCATCGTTTTCCAAATTAAACGAAGCTATTGGAACCCTTTCTTCATCTGGAATTTCATGAAAATCAAAATACTATTCTGCCCTACAAATCCAACTAGTTGGATCTTCCGTGCCATTGAATTCAGGAAACTTTAACTTTGGAGCAGAAGAATTCTTAGAGTTATGTGTGGAGTTTTTACTTATATTACGGTTCACACTATTGGATTCATCATCACCTTCCTTGCCTTCCTTGTCAAAAAGTTTATCTAGACGAGAATTAAAGGCTTCAGAAAATTCTTTTATGCTCTTGTTCATATCTTCTTGCTTTGATGTTATTTTTTTGAATTCATCCTCCAATTTCTTTATCCTGTTATTGTCCTCCATTGTTGGCTCTGGATACCAGTTGTTACGTTCTTGCGTAACTGATCTTGTAGAAGGCTGCTGGGAAGAAGAAGAAGTTGAAACAACAAGGGTTTGATCCTTCTTTCTACCTATTTTGCTAATGGATTGATTGAAAAAGGATTTGAGGTATCGTTAGAGGGACGCCGGACCTCTAGTATCGTCAAAGGGACACTAATACCTTTGTTAGAAAAGACTAATAATTTTTTTACATAAACATTCTCCGATTCCTTCATTAATTGATTGCGAATTTATATACGAGATATAGAAGTTACATAACTTCCTATAACTAAGGAATAACCGCATATGAAATCGACGACATAATGGTTATCTAAAGATAACCGTACACAAACCCAAAACACAACAAATACCTACAATATAGGGACGTGAAGGCCCTGACTTTGCAATTCAAATCAAACTAAAAGTCTAAACTAATACTACTAATTAATTCTGGCACACTTACAACACGTACATAACAGACGGCTGTGACTCGTGGGAACTGATTCACTCAGGGGCCTAGTCATATGAACTGCTCCTAATGTTTTACCTTTAGGTTCTTTGGCAAGCGAAAATGCACAGACCCATTAACACTAGAATTTTCGATTAACATAGTCATCCTGGCTCATATTGTGGTTGTGTGACGTCGATGCAACAAGTAGGGTTACTTCTTGGTGTTTCATTGTACACTTTTCCCCCATTGGTTTCATAGCTAGCCCAGGAAATGAAGTTTTCATTAAGCTAAGTCAAGTTAATTTGTATAATGGGTGGAAACTCTGATGGCCAATAATAGCTAGATGAAACTATATATCTTTCTCATTTTTCTAGTTCCACTTGGAGAAAGGTCGGATAACACCAAAGTAAATCTTTATTGTGAAAGATTATAGGGATAATTTGTGTTACCTCCCTCGGCCAAGATCATAATTAGCGTTACCTTCCCTACAGAAATTAAATTAGTGAAACCTCCCCTCGTTACATTTTTCGTCCAAAGCTGGTAATCCCAGTCAGCAGCTTTGTACACGTGGACTTTGACTTTCCCACGTGTAAAAACTGGTAGGGGAGGTAACGCTAATTATGATCTTAGTTAGGGGAGGTATTCTGGGAAAGTCAAAGTCCATGTGTAAAAACTGGTCCACGTGTACAAAGCTGCTGACTGGGATAACCAGCTTTAGACGGAAAATGTAACGAGGGGAGGTTTCACTAATTTAATTTCTGTAGGGGAGGTAACGCTAATTATGATCTTGGCCAGGGGAGTCTTTATAATAAATATAAATTGCAGAACCAAGTTTTAGATTTAACAGTTGAGTTGCCGTTCTCAGTTTCAGTTTGGACTTGCAAATTGGGTCCCCTTTTTTGCAACAGCTCATGTTTTTTTTTCCAAGTCTGTTCATACTCATAGAGAACAACAGATATAACCATTCAGAGACCAGAATACAACCCATATAGAAAACAAACTTAATAACTAAATGAGTCTCAAATTATAATTTCTCAATAACTTTTACATACAAAGGGATCTTAGCATGCAAAAATTGCTAAAATGGATTAACAAATACAGAAAATTAAATCTTTAAAACCCAGATATGTGTAGCGTTTTATTGTAAAATACCTTCCATTAAAATCTTTCCTTGCTCAATTGAAATCCACCGATTTAGATGTTTAAAATTTTTCTACTGTTGCAGACTATGTCACCCATCTATCATCGAAGTTGACATTATCAACTGATAGTGGCACAAAATCAAATAATTGAACGATTGAAAATAAGGAGAAACCAACAATTTATTCACCGCGACCAACACCAACACCGACCAGAAGAAAATCTAAAAAAATGGTGAGGATGGACTCAAATAAGATCATAGTTTCTTAAGAGGAAAAATCATTGTGTAGGGAAGTTGTTATAGATGGCCACGTATCCATCGATCGATCGTGAACAAAAAGAACATTGAGGGTTTACTGCTGTTGATTATTAGGGTTAGGTTTTTTGGATTTCTTTTCTTTCCTCTTATTAGGGTTAGGTTTTTTGGATTCTTTTTCTTTCCTCTCTGCACAGCTTGTTGATTTTTAGGGCTATGGTATTTATAGGAGTTATTGATCGATCTAGACCCTTCAAATTAGGGTTAAATTGTAGTCGTGGATATGTATTAGATTTAGCGGCTCACACGAAATTTATGACCGGCAGTAATCGCTGACTGAAGTTTAAACTATTTGACTCGTGGGAAAATTTTAGGGCACATCTCTAACTCAAGTTTAAGAAAGTTTATGACATGGCATACCTGTAATGTAAGAGCACCCAAAATCATATTATGACGAGTGCAAACGCTGAGGGCCAACAGCTAGATCAAACTTTCGATTTAGTTTTTGTCCATGGGAGTACACCCTTTAATTAGATGGTGGGACCTTGATCTTCTATTCTTCTTCAATAGCTATAGGCTATAGGTCAGTTGATATCCAAGTACTCCTTGTAACGGATTACAGGAGAATTGTAGATGAGTTTTTCGAAACATCTTTTGAAAGTATTGACACAATACTTCGAAAGGTGATTAACCAAATATTACTTAGAACTGCAAAAATTCTCTTGCTCCTGTATATATATATATTTGTACAGAGACAAAAGTCCGAATTAATGTCTCGATATAGCCAGTCTCCAAAAAATTATTGCTACTTCTCATGGCACCTGACCGTCTCATCAAAATTAGGAATGTTGGTGTCTGAAAGAAAAGATGCTCAAAATTAGGCATTTTTGCCATGTGAATCGTGTATAATCTCGTGACTCAAAAATTTACGAACTTAATAAAATATTGTACCCTCTTCAACACACAAAATCTTTAAAATGACCAAAATTCGGCAGCCCCAGCTCCTGTTTGTGTATGCCTGTGGTGTAAACATAATGTAATAAAAAGGTTGCTTATTAGCTGGTTTACCCAACTATTTAAACGTGCGCTAGGGTTAGTTGTTCTCACTTCTCATTCTTACCCTTCTCTTCTTATATTTTTCACGCTGCCTCAAAAACAACCACAGCAAGCTATGGCTTCCGATGTAAATGATCAACAACACAACACTCGCATAAAAATATTGATTTCTTCATACATATTGTATTGTCCTTTTCCAATTTTATGGAAGCTTGTATTGTGCTTAATGGTATTGCATCAATCATTGAAATCATGATAAATTTATTACAGAGAAGAGAGAGTTTTCATTACAGCTTAAATGGAAGTATTGAAGGTTGTATTTTGCTTAGTGATGGCACTGTTCCGGTACCTCATCAGAAGGATGGAAACCTCTTCAAATAGTGTTTAGTAACTAACACTATTTCGAGCCATTCCTCCTTTAGTCAAGTTTGTGCTAACTAAACTGGATGGAAATATGCCTTAAGCTTAGTGAACAAATAATAACGGGTCTTGTACATGGTCCTTGGCATATGTATGGAGATGCCTTTCCATTATGCTCCTTGTCTCCGCTATGAATGTTTGATAAAAATATACTAAAATACATCTCAGTTTAGGTTCAATTTTAGATCTTGAAAGTTTTTATTTTCGTCAATGCATCATCGTGCAAATAGGAAGGAAAGTCGGGAGAGTTTCTGAAATCAATCTCTTCAGTGCAATCCCCGTAACTGGTGAAGCTATAATAATGAAGGCCGAAAGACTTAGTGCCAAAGTAGGATCAACTCAATGCATGTAACAAAGTAAAAATAAGTGGATTCATTGCATGTAAATGAATCAGCTAATGAAGTTTTCAGTTGGAACTTTTAAACGCACTCCAATTTTATTTTATTTTTTTATCGGTAAATAAGGGATATTATTAAAAGAGGCAGAAGCCAACTGCATTATAATTACAACTTGCGAATTTCCGACCAAGGAAGGTGCAACAACTATCATAGACAAAGCTACAAAGAAAAAACAGTAGGAAAAAAAAACCGGAAACCACAACCTGAAACTGATTACAACCATAAGTATTCATGGTGGTTCAAAAACCACACTCTTCCAATTGAGCATGAAATTTATGAGACTAGTGTTCTGAAAGCAGGTTGAAGATTGAGCCAATAGGCAATAGTGAATCTAATTTTCAGTATGAGTTTGGCAATTGTTGTAGAAAGCTCGTCGATTCCTTTCCTTCCGCAGCGACCAAAGAATTGCAGCAGGTAAGGATTTGATGACAAGAGATTTTCTAGTTTTTCTCGAGGGTGAAGGCCATGTACTAAGCGCAACATTGACTGACGGAGGAATAACCCAAATCACCTTAAATTCTGCTCGAAAGAAGTCCCACATGTGAATAGCTAGCTGACATTTTTTTAGAAATGCAATTATTCTACTTATAAGGTCCAGTGATGTAGCTTTAGATTAGGGTTAAAATGTAATCGTTGATATTTTTTTAGATTTAACGACTCACACGAATTTTATGACCAACAGATTATAGACGGCTATGATTTGTTTCAAACATATTTGACTCGTGGGAAAATTTTAGGGCACATCTCTAAAAAAAGTTGATGGTCTCATAACGAAGGGCATCCCTGTAAGAGCACCCAAAATTGTATCATGATGTGTGCAAACGCTGATGGCCAAAACAGCTTGATCAAACTCCACACTGCAGCATTTCTTATTTTCAAAAAGTTCTGGCGCAAGCAAGTCCACATTAAGGCTACATTGTCCGGCCACTATGACGTATGCACACTATCCCCAAAATGTAAGAAATACTGGAGTATGTCTTGTAATACATATTTTTCCAACAAAAAAAACTTGACGTGTGACCAAAATCTTCATATGACCAAAAAAATATATCTCATGACCTAAACACTGCATGCTACGGTGACTCGATATCTACATTGTGATCCAAAATCATGATCTTAAGACTCAAGCTAAATTCAACGCAAACCTACTTCATGAACCAAAACATGTTCTGTGGTATAAAACCGAACCGTTATCCACTGGAACTAAAATCTACAAACCAAAATCTACCTTCCTCAAAGAGACAACATAAACTATAACCCTAAATTGAACAACATAGATGCTCCATCTCCAAGTTTACATTAGGTAGTGATGTAAACAGAGTGTTACAATTTTTTATTTATTTATTTATTTGTCGGTTTACCCTACTATTTAAACGTACA
Source organism: Papaver armeniacum (assembly GCA_023531295.1). Lineage (NCBI taxonomy): Eukaryota > Viridiplantae > Streptophyta > Magnoliopsida > Ranunculales > Papaveraceae > Papaver > Papaver armeniacum. The sequence goes on from JAJJWW010004205.1 coordinate 133,854, forward strand.
TGTTAGCTAGGGTTGGTTTTCTCTCCTTTTGCTTAATCTCTCTCGATCTCGTTTTTCTTTTCTTCTTCACGGCGCCTCAAAAAGAACCACCGCAAAGTTATGGCTTCAGATGTGGATGAGATGATCAACAACGTAATTAAACTCTAAGCACAACGATTTCTCCTCTCAACCATGTTTCTTTTCTCTCTTCTTCAAGCTTTTAATCATGCAGTCGATGGTGAAGAATGAGGCTCATTGGACAATATGAAAGTGATGAAGTGAAAATGGATAAGCCGATTTTAAACTAAACTGATGTTGTGACACACGTTTAGTTTAGGGATCTTATCTCATAACCTCTATTGTTGATTTGTTATCTAATCAGGAATAAATGGGTTTCTGATAAAGAATTAGTACATAAATGGTTGTAATTTATTTCATTTCGAAAAAATTAATGAATTTCTGCCAATAATGTAAGAATTGTATGTGTTTAATTTCTACCGATATTTGATTTTTGTAAGTAATACTCTAATTAGAATTCCAGGTTTAAGTAATACTCTAATTTCGGCACCTTATTAATCTATCTTAATCTTTATCAAAAAAAAAAAAAAATAGTAATGAACCTGACAAACCTGAAATCCATGTAGAGCTTGATTTTGGCAACGGGGTTTAAACAAATAAAAATAGGTGTCTTTTGAGAAGCAAATGGAATTGCAAATGGTTTAGTTGTTATTCCAAGTTTCAGTTTGGAATTGCAAATGGAGTCCACTTTTTGCGACAATGCTACTGAAACAATTCATGTTATAAGTGGTTATCATATTTGTTAGTCTAATCATACTCGTATTGCACAAAACATAGAACTAATCAAACTATATTCAGACACAGAACACAACTCATAATAGAAAACAAACCATGGATGCAAATAAATTAGTTACAGATTAATCAATAACTTGATTTTTATATACAAACGGAAGGTTCTTCAATAATGAGGAGAACACTCTAGCAAAGCTTAAATAGATTAAAAATACAAAAATTAAATCTTCCAAACCCATATCTGTAGTAGCATGTTATGGTAAAAGGGGCTAACCATTAATCAACTATTTGAAAAAATTTCTACAACAGAGACTCTGTCGCCATCTGGTGGAAAAATACCCAAAAGCAGAAAGGGTGAGTAAGAAGGAGAAACCAATAATATGTTTACCGAGACCACCACCAACTAGAAGAGAATCTAAAAATGGTAGGCAATCAACAAAAAGATCATAGTTTTTAGAGAGGAAAATCATTGTGTGGGAAAGTTATTGTATTTCATGTTTTCGTTTCCAATGATGGGTCGTGAACAAGAACAACATTGAGGGTTTGCTTCGTTGATTTTTAGGGTTAGGTTTAGGATTTTTTTTTCTTTTTTAATATCCGGGCAGTTGCGGCTAGATGATAAAGGCGAGGAGAAACGAGGGCAACTATTTTACTTATATAAAATGAAGAGATCCCTTCATATTAAGGTTAAATTGTAACCGTTGATATGTTTTTGATTTAACGGCTTACACGAATTTGGTGACCGACAAGTAATTTAGGGCACATTTTAACTCCAATTTATGGTCTCCTCGTCAAAGGGCATACATGTAAGAGCTAGGGACGGCCTAGCAAGGGGCTAACCTGGGCTATAGCCCGTCCCCGATTTTAGCCCAACCGTTTTTTACATGTAAAACTTCAAGTCTTGCAAACCTAGGGCGCTATGTTGGTCGTGGGCCAAAGGCATAGCGGTTTAGAAATACGGCTTGCAGACGTGTTGGCATGTGCCAATGGCACGTGCGGCCATGTTGACCTAGTTGCAAGTCTTGCAAACCTAGGGCGCTATGTTTGGCGTGGGCCAAAGGCATAATGCTCTGAAATGTGGCTTGCAAGCACGTGTTGGCATGTGCCAATGGCACGTGCGGCCATGTTGACCTAGTTGCAAGTCTTGCAAACCTAGGGCGCTATGTTGGTCGTGGGCCAAAGGCATAGCGGTTTAGAAATATGGCTTGCGCACGTGTTGGCATGTTCCAATGGCACGTGCGGCCATGTGTGACCTAGTTGCAAGTCTTAACCTAGGGCGCTATGTTTGGCGTGGGCCAAAGGCATACGGCTCTGAAATATGGCTTGTGGCACGTGTTGGCATGTGCCAATGGCACGTGCGGCCATGTTGACCTAGTTGTCGGTCTTGCAAACCTAGGGCGCTATGTTTGTGTGGGCCAAAGGCATAGCGGCTCGGAAGTATGGCTTGCAAGACTTGCGACACGTGTTGGCATGTGCCAATGGCACGTGCGGCCATGTTGACCTAGTTGCAAGTCTTGCAAGCCTAGGGCGCAATGTTTGGCATGGCCCAAAGGCATAGCGGCTCGGAAGTATGGCTTGCGGCACGTGTTGGCATGTGCCAATGGCACATGCGGCCATGTTGACCTAGTTGCAAGTCTGCAAACCTAGGGCGCTATGTTTAGCGTGGGCCAAAGGCATAACGGCTAGAAATATGGCTTGCGCACGTGTTGGCATGTGCCAATGGCACGTGCGGTCATGTTGACCTAGTTGCAAGTCTTGCAAACCTAGGGCGCTATGTTTGGCGTGGGGCCTGTGGCATAGCGGCTTAGGAAATATGGCTTGCGGCACGTGTTGGCATGTGCCAATGGCACGTGCGCCATGTTGACCTAATTGCAAGTCTTGCAAACCTAGGGCGCTATGTTTGGCGTGGGCCAAAGGCATAGCGACTTCCGGAAATGTGGTGGCGGCACGTGTTGGCATGTGCCAATGGCACGTGCAGCCATGTTGACCTAGTTGCAAGTCTTGCAGAAACCTAGGGCGCTATGTTTAGCGTGGGCCAAAGGCATAGCGGCTTAGAAATACTGGCTTGCGCATGTGTTGGCATGTGCCAATGGCACGTGCGGGCCATGTTGACCTAGTTGCAAGTCTTGCAAACCTAGGGCGCTATGTTTGGCGTGGGCCAAAGGCATAGCGGCTTGGAAGTATGGCGTTGTTGCCATGGTGCGCAGTGGTGCGGCTTGGTTTGGCATGGTTGCCATGGTGCACGAAGTACGGCTTGGTTTGGCATGGTTGCCATGGTGCGCAAAGATGCGGCTTGGTTTGGCATGGTTGCTATGGTGCGCAGAGTGCGCTTGGTTTGGCATGGTTGCCATGGTGCGCAGCAGATGCGGCTTGGTTTGGCATGGTTGCCATGGTGCGCAGATGCGCTTGGTTTGGCATTGTTGCCATGGTGCGCAGTGGTGCGGCTTGATTTTGGAATTAGGTTCCGTGTTGAAACTCCTAATCCGGTATTTTGAAAAAATACCCCTATTAATTATTTACACCTGAGTTAAATGCTCTTAGTTAATGTGTTGCGAGTAACACTAGGTCATGGGGTTTTACGATTTTACCCCTTGTCTAAAAACCACCATCAACACCAGCGCACAATACAGTTCTGCTAAAATTGAAGATCCCTAGTCATAAGTTGGTGCTTTGTCGATATCTTCAAACGGTTCAAACCAACCAACACGAGCAACAAAAGTTGAGTTTGGAAAGAATGCATGACCCAAGACCCATAAGATAAACATCCTTTCGAGTTCAGGATAGTCATCTACATGTTCTAGGTTTGGGTTTGGTTAGGGAAAACTTCAAGGCCGCACATCTAATCCCACCTCCTTTCAATTGTATATAATCTTCACGCATTTCGATTCCACAAACGAGGGACAAAGCGTATCCCGTTTACTATTTGACATCCATTCGTCTTGGTTGAATGGTGGCGGGTCTCCCATTCCACGTGCAATGAGGTTTTGCACTTTCATATGCTTCATGCACATGGTGGCACTACAAAAATTTCACAAAAAAAAAAAAAGAAAACCAACTTTTTCATTTGTGATCTTTAGAACTCCGATAATCCAACGATAAGTCATCTGGAGATTTTTTTTTTTTCTTCTTAAAATTTAAATGTTCAAGTGTCTGAGCGGGAAAATAAAGGTGGGGTGGCTTGAAAACTCGGATCGGTGGGGTGGCTTAAACATTTTTTTTAGGCATGAATTTTTTTAACCAAATATACAACTGCTGTAAAATTTTGAGTTTTTCTGGACTAGCCAGCCCAAAGTCAATATGTAACTCCGCCCCGAGCTGGCTCCTAAGGTACTTTTGTTGCTCCACTATTTTTTTGTGTGTAATTTTTTTACTCTCTTTAGCATTTTTGTGTGTAAATGAATATTAAGAATCACATAAATTTTAGATTGTGTAGTTATCGAGGCAGGCGCATCGCGCGTGTGGCTTTACTAGTTGATAATAATGGTTTGATGAGTCTCAGACTTGTTGACTTTAGTTGATAAGTATCCTACAATTGAAGATTAATAATTAATTTCTTAACATCATAGCTCTGAACAATTAAGAACGCGAAAACCACTTCTACTCTTTTGGACATAAATACTTGTTTGGGTTTGCCCGTCAAGGGTGAAGTGTTAGGTTAATGAATTCTTCTATTCCGACTATTCCTCATTGTTAAAAGCAGCTCCCAGTTGTTTTCTTAGGCTGCAATTTTGCTTAATAAATTCATTTTACTACTAAAGTAAATTACTGTGTATTATTCTTTTTTTTTTTTCCTGTTGTAATATGGTTACAAATTTAATTGGTTTGAAATTTGATCATTGCATCCACTGATGTTGCTTATGTTTTTGTAAATTGTATGATGTTGTTGTCATTCTCAGTTATACTTCTGAAACAACTCATGTTATATAAATGAGATTTGTAGGCTCTGTTCATGCTCTAGGCAAACTATATAGAGACCCCAATACAAACCATATATGCAAAATAAAACTTAAATTAGTCTTAAACTCAAATTACTTAATAACTTGATGTTGACATACAAACTGAAATGATCTTTAATAAAGATGAGAACACAAAAATGGATTAACTTACAATACAAAAATAAATCCTCAAAACCCAAGAACGCAGAATGTAAAAGAGACTGATCAATAGAAAATTCTCGCTGCTAAATTGAAGTCCGCCGATAAAGCTGTTTGAAATTCTTTTATGAAAGAGGAGGATATGCACCAATTTGGTTGACGAGAAATAGATCTCAACTAGAAAAGATTCTAAAGAAAACGGTGAAACTATCATAGTTTTCGGAGAGGAAAAATCATTGTGTGGAAGTTGTTGATGGCTGTGTATTTTTGATGTTTCTGCTTCCATTGATGGATCATGAACAAAAGAGTTTGCTTGTGTTGAGTTTTAGGGTTAGGCTTTGGATTCAGTTTCTCTCTATGCAGCAACTAGTTGTAGGCGGCGAAGAAACAAGGGCAACTATTCTAGTTATAAAGGTTTAGAGATGTAGCTCCATATTAGGGTTAAATTGTAGTCGTAGATATGCTTTAGATTTAACGGCTCACACGAATTTTATGACTACAATAATCGCTGACTCAAGTTTGTTATAGACGGCTGTGATTTGTTTATACATACACGTGATAGGAACAGAGATAAAATTGTTTGGTTGGTGGGAAAATTTTAGGGCACAACTCTATGAAAGTTTATGGCCTCGTGTCAAAGGACATACGTACCTGTAAGAGCACCCAAAATCAAACTGTCGCTTGGAGAGAGGTTGGATAACTCTGCACTGCATTTTTTTTTTTTTTGATCGGTCAAGAGAAATTTCATTGATTAAGAGGGGTACCTCAACCCAATAAAAACAACCAGAAAAAAAAAAAAAATCCGATTTGGGAATTGGTTTATCGGTTCAATTTTTGTTAGTACAGTACTCATTATGAAACGGTTTAATTTTTCAAATGTTAAGACTCACTTGTTCAAAGCAACCTTCCAAGTCCTTTTGTTACCGCGCATTTAATATAACTACATCAAATTTCATTTATTGTGCTTTTTTCCTTATTAAAACCTATCATTTGTAACTTATTTTTGGACATACATCGAGTACTAACCAAGACCCCGACTTTTCTTATCATAGTTCTATCCAAATTTAAGAGATTAGTAGACCTGTTAGGTTAATGCTAAGTATGAGTTAGCCGAAGAAGAAATTTGTCATTGCTTTCGTTGAATTACATGGTAGTCCCTTTTGGATTATATCCATTGGGTTAATTCATTGGGCCTCTTGTTTTACAATGGGGTTCTTACCTCGATAAGGGACCCTTTAGGTTTAGGATGTACGTACTACCTATAAATAAACCAACTACACGTAAAACCACCGCTCTCCAACTATTACACCAATCTCCAACTATTACACTAAACGCAGCCGACTTCGTCTCCATGGTTTCCGATTTCTAATCCTCGAAAACTCTTTCATTTTGATTTTTTCTGGTTTATACGTAATGGATTAGTCGGGATGATCTTCGTAATCTATCTACACGTACGATCAAAGAAAACCAAACGCATTACGATTTTTCCTCTCGGAATATTTCGGTCGGGATCGCTTGTATTGATTTACTCAAAGTGTTCAGAGTGAAGTAAGTCAAGACCCAGTTATTCAGAACTTGTTCTTTATCCAGATTTCAAGGGTTAATTTAACTTGTATCACAAACCTAATTTGCGGAATTCGATTCTCGTATGTTTAATTTATAACTATTCTAAGAAAATATAAGACTCTCTTCTTAATGTTGATTGATTTTGGGTTCTTTGTTATATTGGCTTCGAATTATGATTGTAAATGGATTCCAACTCCTACTAGAAAAACAAAAAGTTTAGTTTATTTGAAGATTAGATTTTGATGGCCTAGTATAAGAATTAAATGCCGTAATACTAGCACTTGATTCTACATTCCTTGAATAAATTTTATTGCACAGATATCTATCCATTTTACTTGCTAAGCTATTTGTATTCTGTATGATCATTTTCTTACGGTTGTGGTGCAATTCTTATTGAGCTTAACTCCATTGTATTTTTATTATGAAGGATTCTGTAAGCAGATTAAATTGTTGCACAAGTCGACTAGATCTCCCAGATGATGACGAAGGCAAGATAGACAAACAAGTAAAGACGTACCCTCATATCGTAGAATGTGAAGTATATGGTTTGCAAGAATGAACAACTTACTTTGAATGTGAAGTATTTGGAACTCACTCATTAAAACAACTAAACATTACCCAACAAATGAAACCAACCACAGCCAAAATCATAATACAACAACATCCAAGGTAGATTGATTAAAACATATGAAGATAGAACTAAAATACACAGAGAGGCAAGACCAACACCATTCTTGTCGCTTATATACCAATGATGACATAAATCTCTTTGTACCAACAATAACAATGTAGGAAGCATGAGTTCAAATAAAAGAAGTGCCTCCAATCCATATAGCAGAGAAGACCCTACCACTTTATGATGAGCGCACGCAGAGTTGGTAACTTGAGTCTTTTTCAGAGTCCTACGAGAAAGTTTTCATAAATTCCCCTCATGAAGATGCAATTTATGCCAATTTAGTAATGAGAGATATAAAGAGAAACTATATGTACAACATGGTTGATTGATTAATGAATTCATCTTTGGAATTAAAAAAATAACAATGAGAGATATCAACCTTTCAATTAAAACTTAAAATTGCTTAAAACAAAAGGGCCGGGCATGACAAGGTAATAAACTCCTTCCCCCTAAATTCAGTGGCAAGATGGCCAGACCAAGCGCGAGGTCTGGCTGTCTGCATAGCCAGTCCAACTTCCCTTTGAGGATCATATACCCAACATAACTGTGAGTTGATATCTAAAATTTGTTCAACTCGGTTACCTTTAAGTGTCCATGTAGGTGCAAATAATCCACATGGACAGGTGGAACCATTCTGGGCGAGGGCGCACCAAGAGAAACAAGCACCACACTGAATCATCTCATCAGATCTGGGCGCGAGAAAAGAGGAATGAAGGCATCTCGTGAGGTCGACATAAAGGAGGGAAAAGTTCTGATGTGATGCTCATCGGGTTCAAGGGTAATTAATTCACTGACAGAGTCGGTGAAGAGATAAGAAAAGCTTGGTCAAAATTGTAATCGTCGATATTTTTTTAGATTTAACGGCTCACACGAATTTTATGACCAACAGATTATAGACGGCTGTGATTTGTTTTATACATATTTGACTCGTGGGAAAATTTTAGGGCACATCTCTAAAAAAAAGTTGATGGTCTCATAACGAAGGGCATACCTGTAAGAGCACCCAAAATTGTATCATGATGAGTGCAAACGCTGATGGCCAACAGCTTGATCAAACTCCACACTGCAGCATTTCTTATTTTCAAAAAGTTCCGGCGCAAGCAAGTCCACATTAAGGCTACTTTGTCCGGCCACTATAACGTATGTTCACTATCCCCAAAATGTAAGGAATACTGGAGTATGTCTTCTAATACATATTTTGCCAACAAAAAAAAACTTGACGTGTCGACCAAAAATCTTCATATGACCCAAAAAATATATCTCATGACCTAAACACTCCACACTACGGTGACTCGATATCTACATTGTGATCCAAAATCATGATCTTAAGACTCAAGCTAAATTCAACGCAAACCTACTTCATGCACCAAAACATGTTCTGTGGCATAAAACCGAACCGTTATCCCAAAATTTGTCATTGGAACTAAAATCTACAAACCAAAATCTAACTTCCTCCAAGAGACAACATAAACTATAACCCTAAATTGAACAACATCGATGCTCCATCTCCAAGTTTACATTAGGTAGTGATGTAAACAGAGTGTTACAACATTTTTTTTTATTTATTTCTCCGTTTACCCAACTATTTAAACGTACATGTTAGCTAAGGGTTGGTTTTCTCTCCTTTTTACTTAATCTTTCTCTCGATCTGCTTTTCTTTTCTTCTTCACGGCGCCTCAAAAACAACCACCGCAAAGTTATGGCTTCAGACGTGGATGAGATGATCAACAACAATAATTAAACTCTAAGCACAACGATTTCTCCTCTCAACCATGTTTCTTTTCTCTCTTCTTCAAGCTTTTAATCATTCAGTCGGTGTTCAAGAATGAGGCTCATTGGACATTATGAAAGTGATGAAGTGAAAAATAGATTGGCCGACTTCAGAAACTAAACTAATGTTGTGACACAGTTTAGTTTAGGGATCTTAGCTCATAACCTCTATCGTTGATTTGTTATCTAATCAGGAAAAATTATTTCATTTCGAAAAAATTAATGAATTTCTGCCGATAATGTAAGAATTATATGTGTTTAATTTCTACCGATATTTGATTTTTGTAAGTGATACTCTAATTAGAATTCCAGGTTTAGGTGATACTCTTAGGTTTAATTTCTGTCGATATTTCATTCTATGTAAGTCTTTAGAATGACGATACTCTTAGGGTGAATATTAACATCTGAGATGGAAGTTGTGAATTATTGGGTATGTCTGGGGTATGTCATTTGGGATTGAGTAGCAATCACTAAAGATCCACATGCCCGCTTGAAATGCGGGCATACAATGAGTGTATATTCAAGTATGAGTTATTTTGTAAAAGGGTCGGATGTTTAGTGCCTAATTAGGGTCTGTTGATGTAAAAGGGTCGTAGACTGACTTTGACCGTCAAATTTGTTTACCATAATACCCCTGTGAAATTGTTAAATGACACAATATCTTAATCGAAGTTAAAAAGTTAACTGGAGAAATATACAGCGACATTTTGTCGAACATCTGAACTGCTACATCTTTTTTGCATAAACCCGACATACACGTATCCAAAACTAATCTCCCGATGAAAAATACGAACCAGGATTTTGGTGTTTATTATCTAAAAATGAAATCAAAAGTGATTCCCCAAGTTAAGACTTGCGTGAATCAATGAATTGAAATATAACGAATTCATGACTCAATTTCTTTTTACCAAACTAGCAGGCATAAATGGAATAATAAAAAAATCATACAAATCCATGAGTAATTCTCAATATAGTTTCACCCTTAAGAATGAGCAATTCCTAACGCTGTGTTGCCATAGTCACCGCCACTAGAAGATGAATCGAAATGCTCTGAGAATCTCAGAATTGGGGATTTCTTTGATTAGTGAGAGAGATGTGATATATTTCCGTAGTTCACCAAGTGGAATGTAATGTTCTTTAATAGAACCACCAAAAGCTTCAACTGCTGCTGCAGTTGTAGTAGCAGCCAGCAACAATGGATTGTAACTATGTATGGTTGACAAGAGCTTTTGAGATAAACAAGAAACGGGAAGGAGATGGAAAAGGACGAAGGAGATGTAGCTTCTGAGGAAATATAAACTGTCAACGGCTGTCAACGTATAATCAGGGTGTTCTGCAAAATGATAAAGTCAACTAACGTATTTTTAATGGTCTTCCGTTAGTCTACGACCCTTTTGCATCAACTACATCTTTCACGACCCGGACCCTAATTAGGCATTAAACATCCGACCCTTTTACAAAATAACTCTTCAAGTATTGAACCTGACTCTAAGGCTTTACGAATAAGGCTTCTCCTTATTTTTTTTTTACTCTATCGATCCTTATGTATTGCAATTGCATCCTTTGTGCCTCCCAAGCACCTTATTAATCTATCTTAATCTTTATCAAAAAAAAAAATAGAAAAAATAGTAATGAACCTAACAAACCCGAAATCCATGTTGATCTTGATTTTTGCAATGGGGTTTAAACAAATAAAAATAGGTGTCTTTTGAGAAGCAAATGGAATTGAAAATGGTTTAGTTGTTATTCCAAGTTTCCAGTTTGGAATTGTAAATGGAGTCCACTTTTGCAACAATGCTCCTGAAACAATTCATGTTATAAGTGGTTATAATATTTGTTAGTCTAATCATACACGTATTGCACAAAACATAGAACTAATCAAATTATATTCGCATACGTAACACAACCCATAATAGAAAACAAACCATGGATGCAAATAAATTAGTTACGGCATTAATCAATAACTTGATTTTTATATACAAACTGAAGGGTCTTCAATAATGAGGAGAACACTCTAGCAAAGCTTAAATAGATTAAAAATACAAAAATTTAAATCCTCAAAACCCAGATCTGTAGTAGCATTTTATGGTAAAAGAAGCTATCCATTAATCAACTATTTGAAAAAAATTCTACAACAGGAGACTCTGTCGCCATCTGGTGGAAAAATACCCAAAAGCAGAAAGGGTGAGTAAGAAGGAGAAACCAATAATATGTTTACCGAGACCACCACCAACTAGAAGAGAATCTAAAAATGGTAGGCAAATAACAAAAAAGATCATAGTTTTTAGAGAGGAAAAATCATTGTGTGGGAAAGTTATTGTATTTCATGTTTCTGTTTCCAATGATGGGTCGTGAACAAGAACAACATTGAGGGTTTGCTTCTGTTGATTTTTAGGGTTAGGTTTAGGATTTTTTTTTTCTTTTTTAATATCCGGGCGATTGCTTGACTAGATGATAAAGGCGGAGGAGAAACGAGGGCAACTATTTTACTTATATAAAATGAAGAGATCCCTTCATATTAAGGTTAAATTGTAACCGTTGATATGTTTTTGATTTAACGGCTTACACGAATTTGGTGACTGACAGTAATTTAAGGCACATTTTAACTCCAATTTATGGTCTCCTGTCAAAGGGCATACATGTAAGAGCTAGGGACGGGCCTAGCAAGGGGCTAACCTGGGTTATAGCCCGTCCCTGATTTTAGCCCAACCGTTTTTTACATGTAAAACTTCTGAAACTTTATCTTTAGCCCAGTTATATCTAACACTCTTGCCCACTTAATCTATGTTTTTCCCACTCATATTACTTGATTTCTAAGCTAGTTATAATCAGTCCACTTATGAGATAAGTTTTAGGCAACTTAATGTAGCTTCTTAGACTAAATTACAAGAATTTCATCTACTCAATAAAATTATCACTCATTTTTCTTGCGCAAACTATAAATTTCTTTATGTGGTCATTTTTAGTTATTGATCTTGTTCGTTTCAATTTATAGTTTTCTCTCAATATGGTATGCTTTTCGTGAACACAAAATTGATTTACGAATTGTGTCAAAAAAATTGTCGCGTAAATTAGTTACATTCTAGCCCTACTCATGAAAATTTTCTGGTCCGTCCCCGGTAAGAGCACTCAAAACTATGGTTCCAAAGACAGTGAGTTTTTCTCTATTTCGAGGAGGAAGACTAGCACATCAAAATACGATTTATGGGAAAAGTGGAGTGTGCATATTTCCACCCCTACAATTCTCGATTCTTTAGGCATTACAGCTGAAAAGAGAAATGTTGTCCTAAATTAAGTCTTATGTGTGTTTCGGTTTTTAGTGTTTAGGATGAGAATGGCAATGCACGTCATAATGACATATATTGCTGGGGCTTGGGAATAATCAGATGGAATTTCCATTCTTCTCATCAATTCTCGTTTCCTACAAACTATTCCCAATTTTTTGTATGAGAAGGATGAAAGTTTGTAATTCAAAGCTCTTCGCACCGAAATATGAGAAAAAATGGCACCGGAGATGACCGACGAGTTTCTGATTTGTGTACAAACTTGTGACTCAAACATTACCCAATAACTTAGTATCTAAATCGTGATCCAGAATCAGTATAGCAACCTAATATCTACCGTGTTAGTTGTAAATGTACTTCATCAACCATAATATGTCTTGTCATAATTTGTCATCGGAAACAAAATGTACCCTCTTCACGACATAAGTCTTTAGAATTCCACAACCCCGGCTCGCAGGCGCTAGGGTGTAAACATAGTGTAATAAAATTTACTTATTCCCCCGTTTATCCTACTATATAAACCCTAGATTTATCACATTATGCCGGCAAACACCACCGCGCCCTCGCCCCGCTCCACCGGCCGCCACCGCCGCACCGCCTCCACTTTCATCATTGCACCGAAGAGAAACACCGTGCCAATCGAACCACCACTTCTTTCACTAAAACGATCACCCTTTGCCGTTATAGAAGATGAAGAATAAGATTACCACCAATGGAACAAGCCTGAAAAAAATCAAGTTGACCCGCTCCTCTTTCCTGGTTGGAACAATTAGTAGAACCACCACAGGAACCCAAACCCACCGGTACCAATCAAAAGCACCGCCACTTCCCTAACTAAAACCAGTAACCCTTTGCTTTTTTAGATCTAGAATTAGGTTCCATGTTTTTAATTAAATGGGTTAAAAAGAGGAATTCAGGTTTAATTTATGGATCTATCTTGAGCAATGGAAAAAACATAAGGCAACCGCAAATGGAGTTAGGAGAATACATTCAGGATTGGTAAAAACCACTAAGCCAATGAATGACAAAGCCGGAACCAAGACTTTGACAACAAACGGAAGGAATCTTCTAATACTTGTACAAGGATATCAAACCATTCAAGAGACCAGAATACAACTCAAAAAACTACCCTTAAATGCAAATAACTGACTTAAATTAGTCTTAAATATTAACTCAATAGCTTAATCTTCACATACAAATTAAAAAAGGATCGGATCTTTAATAAACATAGACAACTAGATTAATAACAAATACAAAAACTAAATCTACAAAATCCAAATATATAGTAGCATTTTATGGTAAAAGAGGCAGTCCATTGAAAAATTCCTCAGCTCAATTGAAATCTGCCGATTCAGCTTCGCTCGGGAGACCTTGTCATCCAAGTTCACACTATCAACTATGAAAAATCCGAAGAAGGAGAATCCAATTGGTTCTAGAAACCGATACTGATAAGGATTGTAAAAGAATCTAGAAAAATATGGTTGCAATTGACATTGAAAAGATCATAGTTTTTTGAGAGGAAAAATCATTGTGTGGGGAAGTTGTTGTCTTGATGTTCCTGCTTCCATTGATGGATCGATCATGAGTAAGAGATTTTGTTGTTGTTGATTTTTAGGGTTAGGTTTTGGATTTTTTCTTATGCACATCTAGATGATGGAGGAGGAGAAGAAATGAGGGCGACTATTCTACTTATAAGGTTTAGTGATGTAGCTTAGATTAGAGTTAAATTGTAGTCGTTGATATGTTTTAGATTTAACGGTTCACACGAATTTCATGAGCAATAATAATCGCTATCCGAAGTTTGATTACAGACGGCTGTGATTTGTTTTATTCATGCACGCCATACGTGTGGAGATTAAATTGCTCGACTCGTGGAAAAATTTTAGGGCACATCACTAAGAAAGTTTATGGCCTCATGTCAAAGGGCATACTTGTAAGAACACCCAAAATTAGTGCAAACGCTGATGGCCAACAGCTAGATCAAGCTATCGTTCTCACTGATCTAGTGCCACTTGGAGAGGCGTTCGATGACTCAGCTTTGAAGCATTTCGATTTTCAAAAACAAGCCAAGGCTACCTTGTTGGGCCACCATGAAGTATGTTTGCTATCCCCAAACCTTAAGAAGAGTATGTCTTGTCACTTAATATATCTCATGACCTAAACAGTCCACGGTATCTTCGACATCTACATTGTGATTCAAAATCAGCATCGCAAGCTAAAATCTACGTAAATCTACTTCATGAACCATAATACGTTGTGGCATAAAAATCCGACCGTTACCCCTAATTAAATTTGTCACTGGAATTAATGTGAATGCTTAATTTATTTTATTTTTGTAAGTGATACTCTAATGTGAATGCTTAATAATCAATCCATCTCAATAGTTGTAAATCAATCCATCTCAATAATCAATTCATATGTTACTGTTTTTCTTTCTAGTGTGAATGTCAAGCTCCATTCAAAGTCTTTTTCAGACTATTAAAAACCGGACCTTTACCCCTAAATTTTACTAGTTTGAGGATAGAATTTTAAACTTTTGCATCTGGGGTATCATAAAAGTCCAAGTTCTGAATGAGCAGTATCAATGTTTGTCTTATCAATCACACTATTTGCACTAATTTCATTAGCATCAATTCAATGCGGAATCACTGATTCCAGCCTGATTTGGAGCACGGATCCCGTATCTGACCTACTGCAAAGCATTCTCCAATGGAGTTAGCAACTAACCCTCGTTGAGGGTCTTATCTGTATGACTTGACGCACATGATGAAACTCTGTTTAGCCATTCAGTTCATGTAGAAGTTATAACATTTCATAAATAGTTTCCATCTAGGTATTACAAAATCCTAAACGGAGCCATTTCAGATTAGGTTGATGAATAGTCATCAAGATTTTTTTTTTTTTTTTTTTTTTGATCGGCATCAAGATCTCATTGTTTACTGAGAGATAGCAGATTGTATCAGTAGTGGTCCGGACACTGTGCATTTATTGAGCAAATTATGTGCAAACTGAGAGATACATGTCTATCTGATGACGACGACATCAAAGAGGAAAGACCAGCTGGTGTCCAAGCAGGCGATAGTGCCGAGGAGATCGGAGTAGATGATACAGAAGGGACTAAACAACGAATAAGAGGGAACTAAAGCAGGTATAAATGTATGCTGCATGGTCGATAGTGCCGAGGGGATAGCTGAATGGTCGGTTTTTCAAGTTACCCTTCTGAATGTTATAAGTTATGGGGTAATAATATGGAATCTTAAGAATTCCATTATGGGGTAATCCAATTCTTGAGGTAAATTACTTTCGTTTTACTAAAAAACGAAAGGAATGTAATAGTAAATTTAGGCTATGTTTTTTGTAAGTGAAACAAGTAACAACTTCATTTAACTCTTAAGATGTAGGTTTTATACTGACAGTTAAATTGTCATTTCGGTTCCACTTTTTGCAGCCATACGACCCCTCGAAATAACTCAATGTTTTATGAATGAGATTTCTTAGGTCTGTTCATGCATACTCATAGATCAGAATACAAACCATATAGGAAACAAATAGCAAATTAAATTACAATTACACTAGCTTGGATTAACAAATACAAAAATTAACTATTCAAAAAGATATGTAGTTGCATTTTATGGTCAAAGAGGCTGTCCATGAAAAAATTCCTAGCCGGTTTGTAACTGTTCCCCGATTACAATAGGTGACCATGTCATCCATCTAAAATCGACGTTGGCACCGTCAAGATACAAAATACCAAAGAAGGATAAAAGAGAAGGAGAAATCAAGAATTTTTTAACCGAGAACGCTTTTTTGAGAGTAGAAGAGAATCTAAAATAATGGTAACAATTGATTTAGAAAAGTTGATAGTTTTTTGAGAAGAAAAATCATTGTGTGGAAAGTTGGTTGATGTTTCTGCTTCAATTGATGGATCATAAATGGAAGAAGAATATAAGAGAGTCTACTTTTGTAGATTTTTAGGGTTAGGTTGTTGGTTTTTTTTTTCCTATGCGCAGCTAGATAGATGGAGGATGAGAAGAAATGATGGAAACTTTTCTACTTATAAGGTTTTGAGATGTAGCTCTAGGGTTAAATTACGTCGTTGATATGCTTTACACTTAACGGCTCACACGAACTTAATGGTTGTGATGAATCGGTGACCGAGGAGATTAAATTGTTTAACTCGTGGGAAAATTTTTACGCACATCTCTAAGAAAATTGATGGTCTCATGTCAAAGAGCGTATACCAAAAGAAGAGCACCCAAAGTTAAATCATGATGAGTGCAAACAATGACGGTCAACGGCTAGATCAAGCTATCGCTCAAACTCATCTAGTACCACTTTGTGAGAGGTTCGATAACACCCAACTACAAAGCATTTCTAGTTTTCAAAAAGTTCTCTCGCAAGCAAGTTCTCATTGAGGCTACCTTGTTCAGCCTACGATGAAGTTTGTTCACCGTCTCCAAAACTCAAGAAACAATGGAGTACGTCTTGTAACTTAATACATATTCAGCTGCAACTATGAAGTATGTTCAATCCCCAAAACTCAAGAAAAAATTGAAGCGTGCTTGGACCGAAGGTCGATACCAAGTTTAGACACGAGTTTAGGTAGAATATCTTCCATAGTCTTTGTGTGAAGATCTTAGTGTTATTTATACTTGAAGGATACCGCAATGCAAGTTACAATTAATGTTCTGAGACTCTAACAATTTCAAGACCTTAACAAATTCAAAACTCGACTCACAAGAGCGTAAACATAGCCTTAGGATTCTTCCTAGTTACTCGGTATGCTGACTATCTCAATGAGATTTTGTTGTAGAGATAAGTCTATGTTATTGTTAACAATTGGCTTCTGAATTATGCTTGTAAATGTATTACAGTTCCCATATAGGAATTATTAAACGCCGTAATAGTACATGATTTCCCAAAATGTATAAAGAAAATTCACCATAACATTTATAACAAGGATAAACAAGGTATTGAGCTTCAACAATTTGATCCCAGCAGGTCCAGTTTTAAGATTTTATTGCAATCTATTGAAAGGTTTGCTAGACTTCTACCATATGGCTTTACATTCCTCTTTCCATGCCTCTAAACTACCAAGAAAGTGGAAAAAAAGTTAAAGATAGAAAATTTACTTTGGGAACACATCTTTGTTTTAACCACTTCCATGCTTTAAGAAAGCGATCGTAAGTATAGCATGATGGTTCCACGTCGGGTTTGTGCATCTAGACAAGTAAATGAGGTCCTGAAAAAGGGAAATGGAATTTTTATGCTAAATTGTGAACAACAATGAACCTTAAACGAAACTTTCATTATGCTATATTTGCTGTTGAGTTCAAAACGATTAAAAATGAAGAAGAAAAACAAGTTTGGCTTGTCAAATACTTGTGGGGATATGAGTTTATCGATTAAGGTTGAGGTCGCCTTCATTTGCAATGAAATTTCA